>CM076582.1:569239401-569719632 GCA_034641835.2 Pinus albicaulis | reverse complement strand
CTAAAGCTCATCACTTTCGATCTGGAGTACTACCCTTGTGATAAAGCCACTTTGCACTTCACCTTCAATATAGATCAGACCAAGGGAAATTCGTTACTGGGTGTTGATATGGATGAGTTTGTCGAACTAAAATCCATAGCTTAAACTTCATGAAACTGGTGGAGTCAAATTCATGCAAGCACAAACACATCTTACACATCCTCTTTGAAACTCATCTGAAAGAACATTGGAAGACATCTAGAGAGAACCCTACAGCCTAACACAATCCAATGGAATTGACCAAAAAAACCCAAATAGAGTCAACCCTACTATAGGAGGAAGGGCTTGTAGTAAGAACTTACCATTTTGCAAGAGCTGAGGGTGAATGTTGTTCTGAAAGAGCTGAGGGCGAACGCTGAGGGCGAATGCAGGGTGAATGTTGTTCTGCAAGAGCTCAGGGCGAATGTTGAGGGTGAATGTTGTTCTGCAAGAGCTAGGGGCGAATGTTGAGGGCGAATGCTGTTCTGCAAGAGTTGAGGGTGAATGTTGTTCTGCAAGAGCTGAGGGCGAATGCTGTTCTGCAAGAGCTGAGGGTGAATGTTGTTCTGCAAGATCTGAGGGAAAATGTTGTTCTGCAAGAGCTGAGGGCGAATGCTGAGGGCGAATGCTGAGGGTGAATGTTATACTGCAAGAGCTGAGGGCGAATTCTGAGGGAAAATTCTATTCTGCAAGAGCTTAGGGTGAATTCTGAGGGCAAATTCTGTTCTGCAAGAGCTGAGGGTGAATTCTGAGCGCGAATGTTGTTCTGCAAGAGCGGAGGGTGAATGCGCGCGTGATATCAGACATTAATGCATGTAGTTTTTAATAAAATCATTTTTATGTAGCGCGGATATAAGTTTCATATTTTTATGTAGCACGCATATAAGTTTTGTTATACCGATAGCATACAAAGCATCACTCTTGCGACGGATGCCTCCAAACGTCGCAATTGCGACACTTAGACACTGCGTCGCACTTGCGACATTTGAAGGCATCCGTCGCAAGAGCGACACTTTGGGGCATAGTGTCGTAATTGCGACGTCTTCCTCCAAACGTCGAAATTGCGACACTTTGTTTAAGTGTTGGTATTGAGACACTTTTCTCTAAACGTCGGTATAGCGACGGTTTCGGGCGAGATTGAAAAAATTTGGGGAAATTTCCGACATTTGGTCAAAAGCGTCGGAACCAAGTGTCAGAATTTCCCCCAAATGTACTAGTGGACTGAGACATCTTCCTTTCAGGAAGCAGTGTAGGAGCCCACATGGGTAGATGCAATGGTGGAGGGGTATGACTCCATTGTTAGAAACAATGCTTGGGAAATTGTTCCAAGGCCGGTTGATAAATCAGTGGTAGGTTCAAGATGGATCTATAAGGTAAAGAAAGCTGTTGATGGGAGTGTTGAGAAGTATAAGGCAATATTTGTGGCCCGGGGCTTCTCACAGATCGAGGGGATTGATTATGAAGAAACCTTTGCACCTGTCGCACGGTATTATTTCATAAGTACCATCCTTGCTCTCTCACTGCAGATGGGTTGGCACATTGATCAGATGGATGTGAAGATAGCGTTCCTTAATGGAATAATTGAGAAAGAAGTGTACATTAAGCAACCTAAAGGATTTTAGATCTTCAACAGCGAGTCGTGCTTAGTACACTCGGATCGACAGCTATATCACCAGACTTGGCTTCACCAAGAGTGAGGTGGATGCAAACCTATACCAGATTGTGGTGGAGGGTAAGATTTTGATCATTGTTCTTTATGTTGATGATTTAATACTGACTGGTGATGAGCAATTGATACACTCATGCAAGGAGGACCTTGCAAAGGTGTTCGAGATGAAGTTTTTGGGCCTCCTTCACTATTTCCTTAGATTGGAAATATGGCAGCGAGAAGGTGAACTGTTTGTGTCTCAAGCCAAGTATGCAAGGGAGATACTCGGTAAGTTTCACATGGAGGGTTGAAAACCCATGGATACTCCTCTTTCGAGAAACTGGAGGAAAGAGGATGCTACATCTGAAGAGGTAGTGGATGCTATTGTCTATTGACAGTTGGTGGGTTCGCTTATGTATTTAGTTAATACAAGACCAGACATATGCTATGCGGTGAACCAACTTAGTCAAGCGATGGTTAAGCCTAACAAGATCTTTTGGAAGGCAGGCAAGCATGTCCTGAGATATCTCAGGGGCACATCTGAGTATGGCTTATGGTACATAAATACGGATGAGGTGAAGTTTCATGGCTTCACAAATGCAGATTGGGTAGGCAGCCCAACAGACAGAAAGAGCACATCAGGAGGGGTTTTCAGTATCATATCTACAGCTGTTTCTTGGTACAACAGGAAACAGAGATCCGTGGCACTGAGTTCAACGGAAGCAAAATACATGGTAGCAAGTCAAGTTGCATGTGAGGCTATCTAGATGAGGAAGATCCTAGTCGGTTTGTTTGGTTCTCATTTAAATCCTACATTGATTCATTGTGATAATCAGAGTTGCATTAAACTCTCGATTAATCCCGTGTTTCATGATAGATCTAAGCATATAGATATCCAATATCATCATATCAGAGATTGTGTGCAGCGGAAGATCATGTTGCTTCAGTACATTCCTACGGAAGATTAGGATGCAGATATTCTAACGAAGGCGCTCACAAGGAGAAAATTCGAATACCATAGAGACAGGATCGCTGTGAAGGATAATCCCTTTCTTGTTGAGAGGGAGTGTTGAGATTCAACCAGATGATGATCCTAGTGAAAATTAAGCACCTACACTAGGTGGGGCCCACAGGCTATTTTTAGGTGATATGTCTATTTTTAAAATTTGGATCAAAGTCTATTTCTAGCAATATTCTATTTATAGATGGTTGAGAAAATTATATGGATGGATGGGCATCTATTTTTGGAATTCATGTGCAAAGTTTTTTCGTGGAATGCATGTCTAAAAATAGAATGCATGTTGATTATTGTTAGCCCTTAACAATAATTAGACAATAAATAATATTATGTTCTCATGAAGCACTTGTTTTCAGTTAACTGATGTGGAAAACCAGTTAACTGAAGGAATTTCGAGTTCAAAGGTTGGTTGGTGGGACATGCTAGTGGACTTCATTTTAACTGAGTGATACAAAGTTGTAACAGAGTTGGATTTTTAGTTGTGTGAGTTATAAAGTGGTTTAACTCAGTTAAGTGAGTTAAACTCAGTTGCGCTAGTTGTAACTAGTTGTAACTAAAGATACACTAGTGGGATATCAGTGAAATAAACATTAAATTAATTCACATGGAGTGATCTCACATGCAACTGAATATTTACTACTGTTAACTACATGCATGTCAGATCCAGTGGAGACCCAGTTGAGAGATAGGTGAAAGGGACAGTTTGACTATCAGTTGTAACTATAATGGGTGCACAAGTACAACCAAACACACATTGGAGATTCCAATGAGGATTGCGCAGTCAAGGCAAGGCAAGATCGAATTCATTCAGGGATTGTGATCAACAAGGATTGCGCAGGGGAGGCAGCCTGTCAAGAGGCAGTAAATTGGTGCATGCTTAAGCCAATTTTTGTATCACAGTGTGAGACGATTGTATATTGTATTGAGAGCTCTTGGAGTAGAGTTTTATATGATAATGTTTCATGATCCATGATATATACATAATATATGATAGTGGGGTTTTTAACTTTATGATTTCCTGGTAAAAACATCTGTGTTATGTGTGATTGATATTTCTTCATGTATTTGCAATTGGCGATTAAATTTCCTCAAAGAATTTAAGTAGAAGGATTATGTATTTAACAGTGGCATATAATTTTTAGATCAGGAGAATTCGGCAATACATAATTGTATTAAAATTTTCTACACAATCTAGAGGCCTCTATTTGTATTCGATGCTTGCTATTCTGCCTCTCTTCATCCACTTCCCCCTTGCGAACTATCCCTGCACAACCTATCCTCTAACCTTTATTTCGCGAGCCCCTTCTCTTTTCACTGGTATCATGTCGAGAAGCAAAAATTATTTTCATTGTGCAGATCTACGGTCAGAAATGGAACATATTCGAGGATAACAGAAGATCATGGAAGAGAAACATCAAGTGGATATAGCCTTCCTTCAACAACGGGCTCAGTCATTTTAGAACTAGCTCCTGGAGATCACTAATCGATGTTCTCACGTGGAATAATCTCTCCAGATCTTGAACTATATTTTAGACAAACAATCGGATCCAAGTTCCAACTCAAACAATGTAAGAAATGCCAGTCTTGACGACAACACTGATGCATGAACTGGACGACCAATCAACATTGACTAATCCTCATTCCTCCTCTCTCTATTTTGCTCATGTCTTTTAAATTCACTCTCATGCTTTTGCAGTTTGTGAGAATATATCTTGAATCTATAATGTGGTATAGTATGAACAATCGACACAATGGAGGCTCGACATTTTGTGTTTGCATCCCTCCTTGTTTTTCCTCAACACCATCGGAATGTAAAGAGGAAATCTATCCTTCTTCTTTTTTCGAATATAATATAGCAACCGATTTTGTAAAAAAATAAAATAAATCAATTTATTTTTTAATTACTTCAACCATTTTATAAATAAATATATTTGACCATTTTGAATATATTTTCCGTCTCTAAAAAATATAATAAATTATTTCTTACCGTTAGTATGAAAATTCTTAGTTTGTGTACCAAAATGCTTCGATTAAGTCACTGGTGACAAGTGACCCTAATAATAAGATATGTTTGTTTACGCTTCATATCTGCAATGAGAAAGTAAGAAAACCCCGTGGTAAAAGATCATATGCATCCCAAAACATAGAACAACAAGAAATAACCAATGTAATAACCCAATAGAAGCTTGGAATGAATAATATTTTTATTAGAAAACACGTGGTGAAGAGGATTTACAACATGGATCTGAAAAACCCCCCTCCGTGGGATGGGTCCTTTGATGTCCTTGTGCTTCAACGATCTGTTTCTCTGTTTCAATATTGAGAAAACCCAAAAGAAAAATGGAACTGAAGTGGGAGCTTAAATCTTATGAGATGATAATGGTGAAGATAATGATGATAGTGGTGAAGAATGAATGGAAAACCCACTTATTTATAACAAAGTATTGAGATAAATTAGGAATTGGAAAAAAATAAAAGAGATGTCTTTAATGCGACTTTTTTGAAAAGTTTTTTGATTTATTTTTCCCATCTAATTTGTCTAAAATCTGGTAGGAATTCACTGAAATCACAAGTTTGAAGGGTAAACTATGCACAATCGAAGTGCCATAGGGGTTTTTCAAGGTGTTGAATCTATAGATGCAGTAAAAAAACCAATTTAAATAAAACAGATCAAGATTTGACCTCAAAATTTTTAGCTGGATTCTGACGAGAAAATCCACCAGAAACTCCAAAAAGTCACATTAAAGACAACTCTAATAACAAAATATTATTAACCAAATCAAAAGCTAACCGTTAATAATACTTTATTATAATTTTTGGAGAGGGAAAAGATATTCAAAATGATCAAATATATTTATTTAGAAAATGGTTTAAGTAATTAACAAATAAAATGATTTATTAATTAATTTTGTGATATTTTAAGAAAAATGTGAATTTGAAATAATTATTAAATAATGATTAAAAATTAATCCAAAAATAAAATTAAGGAATAATAAATAAATATTGATTTATTTAATTATTCCTAGGTGATTTAGTCAAATGTGTTAAGAAACGATTATCAAATAGTGATTTAATAATCATTTCTAGAGAAAATTAAATAAATAATGATTTATTCAATTATTCTCATGGGTTTTTATTTTTGTTATTTATTTATTTTAAACATAAATAATTTAATAAAAATGGTTTACTAAATTAATTCCTATGGTGAAAGTGATTTTACTATGGTAAAATTAATCCTACATGGTGTATTTCAATCTACCTTGTTAGAAATGGCCAGGTGATCATTTTTTGGGTGATTTCATATTCCCCCCAACGTACAAGCGTCATGAGCAAATCATATGACCGAAATACATTGTAGATTACACTTTTACAAGACACCAAAGGAGAGAGAGAGAGAGAGAGAGAGAGAGAGAGAGAGAGAGAGAGAGAAAGAGAGAGAGATGAATTGTTAATTTTAGTTAATGATGGTATGTTCTGTGCTTAGAGCAATTTACTTCAATCTTTCTTATTAGCTCAATTCAATATCCTCTTAAACAATCACATTAAAATTGATAGTAAATGCTGATAGAATATAAATAAATAACCAGAAAAAAAGCCAAAACAAGAGGACAAAATAATTTGGCAGATGCCAGGGAAAAACCCGAATGCAGGGAAAACCTTTAATCAAATCTTCTTATTATTCTTCAAACTCAGCAGAAAGAGAAAGTACAATTTACAGTAGTCAGCAAGATGCCCTAGCCAGCAAATTTAATGCTGGTAAAATCGGCAATTATTGTCCCAATGGAGCTCGGTCAAACCTTGTTAGGTCACTATATTACTAGTGTACTCCCTTATTTTTGTTAGTGTAGCCCCCTTATTATTATTGTTGTACTGTTGTAACCCCAATATTGTTATTATTGTGCCCTTACATTATTATTGTTAGGTCGGCTAGGATTATATTGTGACCCATGGACTCCTATATATAGAATAAGGTTTTATCATTTGTATCATCCAATAATGATTAATTTATGTAATTTATTGGAGGTTTCCCCCTTGAAGTGGCTGATTTCTAAGGCATTGATATTTCTTTTCTTCTATTTTTGGAGCTGGTTTCATAACATTTGGTATCAGAGCTTTGCATTCTAGGTTTTTGTTGCTCCAAAAAGGTCATCGTGGAATTTTCGCTATAACGTTTTTTTTACGAAGGTTCAGAAGCTAAAATTTTTACAGCGTGAAGCCGTAATCCCGAGGAAAGTTGTGCAAAAATTTCAGATCTTGGTTTCAATATTTTCAGAGATTTGATCTGTGCAAGTTAGGGATTTTTACAGGCTCCTGAATTTAACCTAAACAGGTCATCGTGGAATTTTCACTAGGCACCGTTAGCCACTGCCGAGTGGAATCTATTCAAATCAGAGAGTCATAGCCATCGTCGCATTCAGGAAAGTCAACGTGCCGTTGGGAAAGAAAAGAGAGTTAGTTTAGAGAGAGATCCATGGAGGTCACAGATTGAGTGTTTGCAAACACCCACCAGACACCTCACCATAAGGAGAGCCATTGAGTATTTTTACTAGCGTCATATTTTCCAGTTGAGCACAAGGATTTACAGGTTTTACATAGAGATACATATTGGTAAATGTGAAGGATTTTATTAAAAGGTATTCAATTTATTAAATGTCTTGAAGCTGTGAAAGATTTTTATTAAATACTGATAATTCTATAAGCTACAATTCTGGATTGAAGTTTTTCTATGAGGGTTCAGAAGCTAAAATTTTTACAAAGCGAATCTGCAATCCGGAGGAACGTTGTGGAAAAATTTCAGTGCTTTATTCACAATGTTTTTGGATATAGGCTCTATGGAAGTTAGGGATTTTTCAGGCTCCCAAATTTCATCCCAAAGAGGTTACGGTGGGAAAATCATCATAACTCTCTCTCTCTGAGCATTGGATTGGAATTCTATAAAAAGTGACCAAAATTACACGGGTTGTAGATTCCTGTGTATCAATTTCAAAGCCGAAGCAGAAAAAAAAAAAAAAAAAAAAGACACGTGGCAGTCCGTAAAAGGTCGCTCTACTGAACCAGTCCATAATTAGGTCATTGTGGGAGATTTGGCATAGCTTTGCCTTGAAGAATCCAAATCAGGTCAGACCTTTGGAATTTGAAAGAAGATTCATAGGGCTACTACAAGGCCCAATTTCAGATATTGAAGATCCGAAATCACATAGATAATTCAGTTTCAATATCGAGCTCCTCAAAAGTAAGAAAAAGGTGTGTATTTTTTTCAAGTTACATAAGTCTTGTTTGAAAAAATTAGTTTAAATTTATTCCAAGGGAATATTGAAGAATAGATATCAGTATTGGGTTCTAAAATGCCCCTAAAAAAGACTTCAACACCCATTAAGCATTCAAAAGGCTCTACTATGACTCATGAAGATGAAGAAATGCAACATGAGATATCAAAATTACAAGAGAAAGTGTACCAAATTTTGCTATCGCAAAGAGCAACAAAAAATGAAATGAAAGTTTTGAAGAAAGGTGTGGAAACTAAGATGGATGGTTTGAAGAAAGGCGTGGAAACTAAGATGAATGGTTTGGAAGCTAAAATGGATGGCATGGAAGCTAAGATGGATGACATGGAAGCTAAAATCGATGAAAAAATGAAAGACAACATGGAAAACATGAAAAATGATCTAAAAGTGGACATCGAAGGTTTGACAAAGTTGATACAAGAAATGTTTCCTAATGGCAAAAAGATAGTAGAGGAAACTCATGATGAGGACAAAATAAATGTTAATCGTGATTTGATAAACTCTATTGTTGGATCAAAGAACCACCATATTCCAAAGATGGATATGAGGAAGTTTGATGGTAAGGATCCCGTAACATGGATACTATAGATGGAGCAATATTTTGATCTCAATAATGTGCAAAACACACAAAAGGTACACATTGCAACTTTGCATCTAGAAAAAAATACAGTTGTCTGGTATTGTTGGCTTTGTTCCCGTAAAAAAATTGTCACTTGGTCAATTTTTGCAAGGAAATGATAAACTCTTATGAGTGATACAAAGAGATCACTTTCTTAGCCAACTGGAGCAAATCTCAAACAAAAGGGTTCAGTGTTGGAGCACATTGAGGACTTCCAAAAATTGAATATAAGGGTAACTGATATTCCAGAGGAACACTGGATTGATGTCTTCATAGGGACTTTAAAGGATAACATCCAACATAAGGTTCGCATTTGGGAACCTGATTCATTAGAGAAGGATTTTAGGTTGGCAAGAAAAAATTAATGTAAAATTATGGCGACAAGGAAGCCTACCACTCACATATATAAAGATGGAAGTGTTGCTACTCCTAGACTTCCACAACCTACAAGGTTGACACCACAACAATTGGAAGAAAAAAGAGAAAAAGGGATTTGCTATAGTTGTGATAGAAAATGCACTAAAGGTCATAAGTGTGATGAGAATAAATTATTTTACATAGATTGTGAAGAGGAGGAAGAAAATAAACAAGAAACTTCAAAAGAAGAGGATATACACCAGGAACCAACCCTAGAAGAAGAAGAAATCAGTCTAACCATATCATGTAATGCATTGGCAGGAATTACCACTCCCCAAACTCTCAAGATAGAAGGACATATCAAGAAGAAAAAGGTAATAGTGTTGATTGATTCAAGTAGTACCCATAATTTCATTCATTGTAAGGTAGCCAAGGAATTGAATTGCTTCCCATACCCAACACCAGAATGTCAAGTGATGGTTGAAAATGGAGGGACTATAAATTTCTCTAGAAAATTCCATAATATCAAGCTAACCATGGGGGAATATGTATTTAATAGTCCAATGCTTTCCATTCCAATGGGAGGTGATGATGTTGTATTAGGAGTACAATGGTTACAATCATTGGGGACGGTAGCTTTTAATTTTCAAGAAATTTTCTTGAATTTTTTTTTCGAAAGAAAAGGAAGTCGAATTATGGGGTATCATAGGGAAGCCGAGAAAGATAATAAGCTCTAATGTCATGAAAAATATTCTGAATAAAGAACAACGAGGTGTAATTTCACAATTATGCTCACTAGAAGTTCCAACATCAAAATCTTCTATTTCTCCAGATTTGCAAAAAGTCTTGGATAATCATTCCAAGGTGTTTGAAACTCCCAAAGGAATCCCACCTATTTTTGATCATGGTCATGCTATTCATTTAATTCAAGGAAGTGTTCCTCCAAACATCAGGCCTTATAGATATCCTTATGTCCAAAAGAGTGAAATTGAATGTATGATTGCATAAATGTTTGAGGCTGGTATAATTCAACCTAGTCAAAGTTCTTTCTATGCACCAGTAGTATTGGTGCACAAGAAGCATGGATCATGGCGCACGTGTATGGATTATAGGGAGCTCAATAAGCTCACTATTATAGATAAATTTCCCATTACTGTGATTGATGAATTATTGGATGAATTAAATGGAGCAATTTACTTTACCAAGTTGGATCTTTGTTCAGGATATCATCAAATTAGAATGAAGACTAAAGATATTCCGAAAATAGAATTTCAAACTCATGAGGGTCATTATGAATTTTTGGTCATGCCTTTTGGCCTTACCAATGCACCTTCTACATTTCAAGGGTTAATGAATTCCATTTTCAAACCCTTCCTTAGAAAACTTGTGCTAGTATTTTTTGATGATATACTAATCTATAGCAAATATTGGAAGGATCATGTTAAACATATTGACAGGGTGCTCAAACTATTGGAGGAGAAACAATTATATGCAAAAACATCCAAATGGTTCTTTGGAGTATAAGAGGTGGAATATCTGGTTCATATTGTATCTCACGAGGGTGTTAAGGTAGACCCTAGCAAAATTAAATCCATTAAGGAATGGAAAGTCCTAACAACAATAAAGCAGTTGTGAGGATTTCTCGGGTTAACAAGGTATTATCGCAAGTTTGTTAAGAATTATGGGAGAATAGCAACACCTCTAACAACATTATTGAAGAAAGATGCATTTTCATGGACTCCTGAATCAACTAAGGCCTTTGAACATCTTAAAGAGGCATTGTGCCTTGCATCGGTCTTAGCTATGCCAGATTTCACAAAAACCTTTATTGTGGAATGTGATGCCTTGCGAAATGGAATTGGTGTTGTTTCAAAGCAAGAAGGAAGACCCATTTCTTTTGAAAGTCGTCCAATCAAATGAAAGTATTTATAGAAAGCTATTTATGAGAAGGAAATATTAGAAATACTACATGCACTAAAGAAATGGCAACCTTACCTAATGGGAAGACACTTCAAGATAAAAACTGATCATGATAGTCTTAAACACTTTTTGGAACAAAGAATATCTTCAGAAGAGTAGCAAAAATGGGTCACAAAGATGTTGGTTTATGACTTTGAAATCATCTACAAAAAGGGGAAGCTAAATGTTGTTGCAGATGCACTCTCAAGAATAAATGAATATGTGGAAGCATTGCTTTGTTCCATTTCTATTATCCAACCAGATTGGATAACTAAAGCAAGGGATGAATGGAATAAGGATGAAGAAGTGTGGACACTCATTCAAAATTTGCAACAAGATCCTATTACATATGATACATTTAGTTGGAAAATGATTCCTTATGATAAAAAGATCGCTTATTTCTTTGTAAGAATTCCCAACTAAAGCAAAAGATTCTTTTGGAATTGCACACTTCTCATTTAGGAGGACACTCAGGGATTTTAAAAAATTACCACAGGGTGAAGAAACAATTTTTTTGGGATGGCCTTAAATCTGATATTCAAAAGTTTGTGGCAAAATGTTTGGTTTGCTAGAAAAATAAAGTTGAGACAATTAAGACCCCGAGTCTTCTACAACCTTTATCCATTCCAAGTCAACGTTGGGAGGAGTTTTTGATGGATTTTATCACAAGTTTACCTAAGCCTGAAGGAAAGAGTGTTATCATGGTAGTAGTTGATAGAATTACCAAGTATGCACACTTTTTTTGCATTATCTCATCCATTTAAAGCAAGTACAATTGCTACTAAATTTACAGAAATAATTCAAAAGCTACATGGAAACACAAAGATTATTATAAGCTAAAGAGATCCCATTTTTACTGGGAATTTTTGGACGGAATTCTTTTCTTGTTTGGGTACTCAACTAGCTCATAGCTCATCCTATCATCCTCAATCCGATGGTCAAACTAAGATAGTGAATAAATGTTTGGAAGGATATCTTTGTTGTTTTGTATCTAATAAACAAACACAAAGGGTCAAGTGGTTACCTCTCGCTGAATAGCTGTATAACACTCCTTCCATATTGCAGCAAAAATGACCCCATTTATGGCACTTTATGGATATCATCCACCATCCATCACATCATCTTTAAGAGAAAATTATAAGGTTCAAGCAGTGGAAGACAGGGAAAATTTTAGGGGCAAATTTTAGCCCAAAGGCGAATTTTAAGGGATTTTAAATTTTATTAGGGAGAATTTATTGAATCATCCTTACAATAATGCATAGCGGAAATAAAAATAAGCATACTTACAATGTTATTTGCAATGTTGCTTGAGATTTATTCAGAAAATTTTGAAGATATTTCATTTGTGTCATACTTGACGATTGATAGACGATATCTAACCTTCTCACATTTATTAGCCTTCCTTGCAAGAACATAAATAGTGTTTGTATTCGGGACCATACATATGTCTCGTACTCTGCCCATCACATCATATGGTTCATTTAAGTGAATCAAACCACAAAGCAGATAGATGTGTATATCAACCTCCATTTCACTGTCTTCAAAATACCATGAGAAATCATGTTTATCTATTTCCTTGGCGTTCTTCCAATCAGAAATAAGCTTTAATGAACCTGGTGCCCCACTTGCTTGACTTTTATTAGTGTGTGCAACAATGTCCTTATTGCGTCCAACAGTGTCCATACTGCGTCCAGCTGCAACTTTAGATTTGGGAGTTGTATCCATAGTGCGTGGAGCTGCAACTTTAGATTTGGGAGTTGTATCCATAGTGCGTGGAGCTGCAACTTTAGATTTGGGAGTTGCTGCCCTAGGTGCAGAAACATTCACATAAATCTTTTTTGATGCCATTTTCCTGATAAAAAGAAATATATATATATATATATATATATATATATATATATATATATATATATATATATATTAATGGAAAAATATTGCGGATAAAATAAATTTAATAAACAAAATTTATTTCTAAAACTAAATAGTTTGAAATTAAAGCAGTAAAATTAACTATAAAAAATTTTCATTTAAAAACAAAATATTATAAATCATATGTCTATATATCTATATAATATGTTTTGAATACATTTTATAAAAAATTAAAAATGTGTTTTAAATAGTATAAAACAATTTAAAAAAAAATAAACTATTATCTTCAAACTTCGCTTTTTGCTTCAGATTAAAAAAAAAAAAATTACTAACTATATATAATCTAAGTAAGTTAAGGTTTTTTTGATTTTATTAAAAAAACAAAATAATGTTAATTTTTTGTTTTGATTTTAATTATGTTTTTTTTATTAAATTTACACTTAATAAATAATATTTTAAAATTTTAAATATATTGAATAAAAATAAAACATATATGTTAAAATTAAAATTTTAATTAAAAACTTATCATCTTTTAATATATTTTAAAATTTTAAAATTTTATTTTACATTACATAGCAGTTAAATAAAAATAAACAAAATAAAATAAAACAAAAATTTATTTTACTTTACATAACAATTAAATAGCAATTAAATAAAAATTTATAAACTTAAAATTATAAAAATTTATAAATTTATATAATTTTTTAATATATTTTTAAATTACAAAATTTTATTTTACATTACATAGTAATTAAATAAAAATAAAAAAATAAAAAAATTTATAACGTTGTTTTAATACTTAAATTTTAAAAAAGGAATTTAAAATATGTAATATATTCAATTAAAAAAAAAAAAATGCTTTACATATTACATTAACAAAATAAAATAAAATTAAAATTTTAAAAACGTTGTTTTAATAATTAAATTTTAAAAATAAAATAAAAAATTTACATTATAATTAAAAAAAAATTAAAATTTATTAAAAGTTTTTATAATAATTAAATTTAATAAAAAAAAAAATAGAAAAAAAATATGAATTGGCCGCCTGCGGGGTGCCGGAGGCCGGCCGGGCGGCTCCACGAGGGGCTGCCCAGCTGGGTAGCTCCTCGTGGCGCCACCCGGTCGGCCTCCGGCGCCCCGCGGACGGCCACAATAAACTCTTTTTTATTTTATTTTTTAAAATAAAAACAATAAACAATGCGCCAAAAAATTATTTAAATAAAACAAAAAGAAAAATTAATTTTAAAAAATTACAATTGTTTTAATATTTAAAAAAAATTATTTAATAAAACAAAAAAAAATTATTTAATTATAAAAAATTACAATTGTTTTAATATTTAAAAAAATTATTTAATAAAACCAAAAAAAATTATTTAATTATAAAAAATTACAATTGTTTTAATATTTAAAAAAAATTATTTAATAAAAAAAAATTATTTCATTATAAAAAAAATAGTTGTTTATATAACAACACAATTGTTTATTTTTTTAAAAACATTATTTAATTAAAAAAAGAAAACAATTCTTTACATAACAATACCAAAAACAAAAAAACTATATAACAATACAATTAAAAAAATTATTAAATATAATATATAACCCAAAAAAAAAAAAGATTTAAAATAAAAAAACAATAAAAATAAGATTTAAAATTTAAAAAAATAAAAATAGAATATAAAATCAAAAGATTCTCAAATTAAAAAAAAAAATTTAAATAGTGAAACCACTAATATATTTATAATAAAAAAAAACAAATAAAAATATAATAATATAAATTTTTTTTTTATTGTGCATGGTTGTTTTATGGATTTTTCTGTCTAGATGAACCTATAAACCCTAAAAAAAAAAAAATATTTCTAAATTTTTGTCCTTAAACCCCTTAAAAATTTAGTTTTTTTGCATTGTCTTCACTAAAAAAATATAAAAAAAGGATGGTTTTCGAACCTAAAAACCTTAAAAAAGTAGTTTTTGAATATACAAACTATAGAAAAATAGATTTTCCCCAAAATCGTCTTTAAATGGACAGAATAGAAGAAAAAATAACCTTTGAAATGCAAAAACTGCTGTCACCAATGCCAACACAACGCCTCCAAAAAATTACCAATAGCAACACAACGCCTCCAATGCCAATGCAATGCCTCCACGAAGTTACCAATGCCAACGCAACACCTCTAGAAAATTGCTCTAACAAATACCAAAAAACTTGATGTGATGTGATGAATAGAAACAATCATTCTTATTATATAGCGAATATTGTCTGATTGTTTTATTGTTTAACGAATGTGGGATTAAAATTTAAAATATTTACATTTAGTTTATTATAGTTAAAATACTTAATATTTGCATGTAGTTATCATAGTTAATATTTTATTTAATATTTACATGTACTGAATGTTGAATAATTCAAATATAATCTCAGATAAAAATTTAAAATATAAAAGACCTACATGTAGTTAATTATAGTTAATATTATAGATAAAATAGTTAATATTTGCATTTAGTTATCATAATTAATATTTATAGTTAATATTTACATGTACTCAATATTTAAAATCATGGGATTAAATTTTAAAATTTAAAATATTTACATGTAGTTAATTATAGTTAATATTATAGTTAAAATAGTTAATATTTGCATGTTGTTATTTTTGTTAATATTTACATGTAGTCAATCTTAAATCATTCAAATAAGAAAATTATTTTAGTTTCGAAGACATGCATGAGAGAAATATTTTGTGGATATTTTGAATAAAAAATATGGTGAAATATTTGAAGACCAACAGTTCATTAAGAAATTTTGAAATATATTTTAGATGAATATAACGTAGGTTTAAAATTTAAAATTTAAAATATTTACATGTACTCATTATAGTTAAAATAGTTAATATTTGCATGTAGGTATTATAGTAATATTATAGTTAATACTTACATCTAGTCAATGTTAAATCATTGAAATAAAAACATTATTTTAGTTTGGAAGGCATGCATGATAGAAATATTTTTTGGATATTTTGAATATAAATATCGGTAAAATATTTCAACACAAACAGTTTATTAAAAAAATTTTAAATACATTTTTTGACTAATATTTTGTATGAAATATTTGAAATGAAAATTTTGGAGGGAAAGTTTTTCGCGAAATTTTTTGAGGGGAAAATTTGGAGGGAAAGTTTTTCGCGAATTTTTTTGGGGGGGAAATTTGGAGGGAAATTTCAGTCTTAAAGCTATATATTGTAAGTGGGAGAGGCATTTGTATCATTCAACCTATTCTTGTTGAAAGCCATGGTTTCTTCTGACATCGAAGTTTTTCTTTGTACAACATCAACATATTCGTCACGCAACAACTCTATTTAGAGTGATGAATATAATAGGAGTTCGTTCACCATGAATAGAGAGTCAAAAAATCGACTTGGTCATAATCCTAAAGATAATGAGAACAAAATTGATGAGGCGCAACAAAATGAAATTCTGTAAATCGAGAGCCAGTTATACCACTTACTCTTAATCCTAAGGATTATGAAAGCAACAGTGATGAAGGGCATGATGAAGAATTTCCAGAGTCAAAAGTTTAACTTTGTCCTAATCCCAAGGAGTATGAGGACACCATTGATGAAGAGGGAGATGAAGAATATCCACTTCAGATTAATCCTAAGGATTATGAGAGAATGACAGATGAAGAGGGGAATGAAGAATTTGCAGAGTCAAAATATCCACTCTGTCCTAATCCTGAGGATTATGCCAGCACCCCTGATGAAGAGGGGGATGTAAAATTTCCAGATTCAAAATATCAAATTCGTCCTAATCGTAAGGATTATGCGAGCACCACTGATGAAGAAGGGAATGATAAATTTTCAGAGTCAAAACATCCACTTAGTCCCAATCCTAAGGATTATTCCAGCACCACTGATGAAGAGGGAAATGAAAAATTTACAATGTCAAAATATCCACTCCATCCTAATCCTAAGGATTATGCGAGCACCACTGATGAAGAGGGGGATGAAAAAATTCCAAAGTCAAAATATCCACTTCGTCTTAATCCTAAGGATTATGCGAGCACCAGACATGAAGAGGGGAATGAAGAATTTGCAGAGTCAAAATATGCACTTCGTCCTAATCCTAAGGATTATTCTAGCACCACTGATGAATAGGGGAATGAAGAATTTGCAGCGTCAAAATATCCACTTCGTCCTAATCCTAAGGATTATGCCAGCACCACTGATGAAGATGGGGATGAATTTTCAAAGCTAAAATTTTCACTTCATCCTAATCATAACGATTATAAGTTCACCACTTATGAAGGGGGGGATGAAGAATTTCCAATAAATATAGATTCAAGGCATTCACTTATTCCTAATCCTAAGGATTATGAGAGCATCAGTGAGGAAGGGGAGGGGCGGGATGAAGAAATTCTAGTGAATACAAATTCAAAGCTTCCACTTATGCCTAATCCCAAGGATTATGAGAGCACCACTGAGGAAGGGGAGGATCAAGAGTTTCTTGCAAATGATAATTTTAGAGGCACAAATATGAATATTGCATTTTCTCTAAGTGATCATTTCAAAGACACTCATGGTGATGAAGAATTGAATCCTCCCAGGGAATAATTTGAAAGCATGGGTCAAGATGGTGAAGAATTTCTTCTGAGTCGAGGTTACAAAAGTTCCGATGATTCTTGTGAAATGTTTTCTTCAAGTGATGATGGTAAAGAAAAATTTCCAAGCAATGATGTTGATGAATTTCTTAACTATGTTGAGGATGATGATAGTGGGGATAATATTCTTCCTAATGGTGATGAAACTGCTTTTACAAATGATGATGGAATGATGGAGCCGTTGCAAGCAAATATTGCAACTAGGAGTAGGAGTAGACCTTTTCATATCAATCCAAAACATTCAAGTTATACAAGGGTGAGGACAAAATGTATCATAAAAAAAAGTTCTGTCGTTCATTTGATTTCAAGTGAATGTTGTCGAAGGGATTGATTGAAACATATGGATTTCAACTTTGTTTTGGAGAAAAGGAAAACATGTATGTCAATGAATAAAAGCATGCAAAATTCATATTTAGTGGGTTTCATGCAATCTACACTAGCAGGTTATGATTATCATATTGGGAATGTATTGCTCTGCAGGAAGGCGTTCAAAATGTTTCATTCAATTGGTAATTGTCATTTGTCAAGAATCCAGGAAAGATTGGAAAAGGATCCTACATATTATTCAGAAGTACGTTATAAACAAGAGGTGGGGCCGTTTGCAAATACTGCTAAGACATGGATGAAAGAATTCTTTTCAAATCATGGAGAGTGTATGTGAAATAAAGACACAATACATATTCCAAATAATTTCTCGAGACGAGAAATATTCATGTTATACAAAGATTATGCAGAAGCTGTTGAAGGAATTGGTAATTTTATTACATATTCTTATTTTACAAGGTTATGGAAAACTGAATTCAACAATGTTCGTATTCCTAAGAAGACAAGGATGGGGGTTTGCAGAACATGTGCTTCTCTTAAAGAAAAAAGAGATAAATGTCAAGGGGCAGAAAGAGGTATGCGTTCAAAACATTGTTTTTTAAAATTGGATACATATAAACTATGAAAATATATTTATTCATATGTTTCTTTTATTTTATGTACAGATTCTGTTGTCAAAGAACTTCAAGACCATCGCAATCAACAAACAAGTGAAAGGAAAAAGTTGTATAAACATCGAAAGAAGTGTTATGATCATCCAAATAAATATTTGGGATTGATAATTGATGGTATGGACCAAAAGAAAACACTTCTTCAACATTTTGTCCGCACGCCAAAAAAATTACAAGAGGAAAATTTCATTCAGTTTCACTTGGTTGGTTGTATGGTATTTAATGAGAAGATGTTTCCAAGAGTTTTCTTCACAACTCCAAATATTCACAATGATGCAAATCTGACCATAACTATAATCCATGATGTGGTTACTCATTGGTCTGGGATTCTTCCTGAAGTTTTGTATTTACAATTAGACAACACAAGTCATGAGAAAAAAAATCAAGTTCTTTTTGGGTATCTAAACATGCTCGTTGAATTGGGGATTTTTAAAAAGATAAAGGTTGGTTTCCTTCTTTTTGGGCATACTCATGATCATATTGATCAAATGTTCAATCGTTTTTTAGTAACATTGAGGAGGAAAGGTGTTGGGAGCCTGCCATCATTAATTGAATGTATTAAGAAATCGTACATTCCAGAGCTTGTTTTTCATGTGTTGGAAGAAACTATTGACATGCGAAGGTTTATTTTTGGATCGCATGGTGAGGAGAAATGCATTGAATAACTTAATGACATTAGCTTCCAACATCAATTTCGTATCAAAAAAATTGTTGGGATAACACTTATATGGGGCAAGAAGTATTCAACTATTGAAGAATGGGGGCCATCATCAGGTTTAGCATTTTTGAAGTTCATTCCAGAGCGTCCAATATTTTCATCAAAGATATTGCTATTACAGTCAGTTGCTGAACTCCATAATGCACGAAGGCATAAGAGATACATAAAATATTCTGAATGTCTAGAGGAAATTAAAAGATGTATTAGAGATACATATGAGTACTTCGATGTTGCTGATTTAGTTTGGTGGGAGTATTTTTTCAGTAATCAAAGTGACATGATTTCAAGATCAATAAATGTGGATACGCTTTTCAAGACTCCTTTTTTTTGGCCACAAAATATGCCAAATGAACATCAAGAAACACACATTGTTGAACAACAACAACCTCAAGCTATTATTAATTCCCCACAGGTAGAGGAAAGAGAAATCTATATTGGTTCTAGAAGATCACGTGCACAACGTGAAGCCATGGAAGACCTTTACAAGGGTTCTGTGGCAGATGTTAAGGAGGGTCGTATGATAGCAAAGTGTTAGTGTATGAAGATCCACTCGCTATCCATTCGGATTGCCAAGGTTATAAGGCCACATGAAAAGAAGATATTGTCACTCGTTGATGTACATTGGTATGCCAGCAAGTGTGTTGAAAATGTTAGTGGATATGGAGCTGAGTAATGAAGTTCGCTTCACTAAGTGGGCCTCCATGGCAAATTCTCAAGTAAAATCGGAGCTGACGAGGCCTATTTTTAGACATATGGAGCATGGTGCGGGGATTCCAGTTTGAGATTCTTGGAGCATTGGTCATGTTGGTAAAAATAGATGAGACTCTATTTTTGAGGTCAAAGAGGTTGAAGTCTATTTTTAGACTGCCTCTCCTTAAAACAGGGAAGTCAAATATTATTTACCCTTAATAATATTTAGACTATAAACAACAGTTTACT
The DNA here is from genome assembly GCA_034641835.2 of Pinus albicaulis. NCBI lineage: Eukaryota > Viridiplantae > Streptophyta > Pinopsida > Pinales > Pinaceae > Pinus > Pinus albicaulis. The sequence goes on along the minus strand of CM076582.1, from coordinate 569,699,556 downwards.
CTCTTGGAGCACTTCAGTTCGAGCTACAGAAGTGGCTCATGCATCTAAAAGAGGAATCACGTGGTTCCCAAGGGTTTTATGGCATCATGCATGGTTGACTTCAGTTGGACTTCAGTGGCAGAAGTTTGGAGGAGTTAATGAGACAGCTAGTGGAGTTGTGTTTTGTTTATTTTAGTTGAACTAGTTGAGATTAGTTTAACTAGCTAATCAATTAGTTATGAGTGGAGTGAATTAAATATTATTTAATTCATTAATTAGTGACTCATTATTCAACTCAAGAACACATCAGTTCACTACAGTGCATGATCAGTTCAGTGGAGACCAGTGAAAGAGGTAGATGAAAGGGTGGAGTTAGCTATCAGTTGTGACTATACTGTTGCTATTTGCAACACACAGATAGGTGGAGTAAGCCCATGAGGATTGCGCAGTTCAGGCTGGTGGTTTATCTATATAAAGAGGTCATCCCATAGCATTGAAACACGCAATAGAGGCAAGGCAATTGGCGGTGAGTTTTGAACCAGTAACCTGTTCAAAACTGAGCTAGATTGTGAGTAACTGTATGAGAAAGTACTGAGTACTTGTGAGGAGTATTGTACCGAGTTTGTTACTTGATTTCTCCATTATAATATACACAATAGCTGCGGGGTTTTCAGCTATAAGCTTTCCCCATACATACTGTGTTAATGTGTATGATGATTTTATGTGTTATCACTTGATTTTATTTCCGCATGTTTGATGATCTGAGTGGAAGAGATTATGTGTTGCATATAAATTCGAATTGTATGTGATCAGGATAGTCTCGGTGGATAATTAATCATTATTCAGCAAATTTCTACATGGTATCGGAGCTATTGAAGCAGAGATTGATCATCATAGTGATTACAAACTTATTTTGGTAGACAGAGTCTGCATGCGGGCCAGGTAGCCTCTGGATCCATCCTTTCTTTGAAAGGTGATATATCCAGTAAACGCCCCTTGCAGTCAATCTTTGTGCTAGAAATAATTTGTTCTCACAGATCTAGAGCGGTTGAGCTTTGAGGTGGAATTCGAATTTTGCAGCAGTTTTGTTTTCTTGGTGCTAGTGTTGAAAATGTCTTTCAACGGTTTGCGACTCGAATATGCTCTTGAAGGCAGTTCGAATTATGTTGCATGGAAGGATCACATGGAGGCAGTATTAGAAGATAATGGTCTGAAAGAGTTCATAGATATGGATGTCCAAAAGCCCACTGATCCTGCTGAAGTCGAAGCATGGCAAAAGAAGATGGCGAAGTGTCGAAGGATCCTGTTGGAGGGCGTCAAGGATCATATTGTATCCAGCCTGCATGGAAAGGCTACTCCATATTTAATGTGGAAAGTTTTGACGGATCTATTCCAGAGTAAGAGTGACCAAAGGAAGCTGGCGCTCAAAGATAAGCTCAGGAACATCAAGATGGAGAAGGGCGACAGTATCGCCAAATACCTCACGAAGTTCACTCAATGCAGAGATGAGCTGGGAAGTGTGGGGGTGACTATCAAAGACGAGGACATGGTTGACCTGGCTCTCCTTGGTCTTCCGAAGGCTTGGCACTCATATCAAGATAGTGTCAATGGTCGAGAGAAGCTGCCAGGATGGGAGCGCCTTTGGGCGGATCTCATGCAGGAGGAGATAAGGAGGACTACTTGAGATGGATCTTCATCAAAGGGAGATGATGAAGAAAATTGCGCTTTGGTGGCCAAAGCAAAGAAAGGGAAGGGTAAGAAAACCTCTCATTCTGGTGCAAAGGGCAAGAAGCAGGATATGGCGAAAGTGAAGTGTTTTCACTACCATGATCACGCACATTATGCTACCAATTGTCCAAAGAAGAAGAAGAACAAGCAAGCGGGAAGATCTGCAGATGGAGAAGCTTTGGCTTCACAGTTCGAGCTTGAATTTTCACTGATTGCATGCTTGGTTTCAAGTGTGATGGGATCGGTGTGGTTCTTGGACAGCGGTGCATCATTTCATATGACGGGAGATTGGGAGTTGTTCTCAGATCTGGAGGACAAAGATTTGGGTGTGCACATCGAGATGGGCGATGATGGTAGATACAGTGCGACTGGTATCGGTACCATATCCTTTCAGAGGGAGTCTGGTAAACCCTTTGTACTGAAGGATGTCATGCATGTACCTGGATTGAAGAAGAACCTGATTTCAGTAGCGATGTTGGAGGATAAGGGTATGATGTGGTCTTCAGCGAAGGAAAAGCCTTCCTGCGCAGTAAGAATACTAGAGAGACCCAAAAGATAGGGGTTCGAACTAAGAACCTTGATCAGTTGCAAGTAGATGGCTGTGCAGCAATGGCATGCAAGGCGGGAGAAGTGGTGAGCCGGGATGATGAGGGCGAACTGTGGCGCAGGAGATTGGGCCACCTTCACCATGGAGCTTTGAAGATTCTGCAGCAGATTTCTATTGGGCTTCCTAAGGGCACTCTTGCACAGTCAGATCAGTGCAAGGGGTGTACTTAAAGTATGTGGAAAGCCACCTTTTCACGAGAAGATAGTCACGCCACGACGATCCTCTTGAGAGAGTTCACCACCTACGTGTATCCTTTTCATTGCATGAGAAAGCATGCAGATATTATGACCTTGTTGATGATTTCTCTCGAAAGTGCTGGATCTTCTTCATGCAGAAGAAGAGCGACACATTCGCGAAGTTCTGTGAGTTTAAAGCACTGGTCGAGAAGGAGTCGGGGAAGAAGGTGATTGCTCTAAGGAGTGATAACGGTGGTGAATTCATCTCGTCTGAATTCAAGGAGTTCTGCAGCGCAGAAGGGATTCGGAGAGAGCTCATCGCACCCCATAACCCACAGCAGAACGGGGTGGCTGAGCGGAAGAACAGAACGATCGTGGGTGCTGCACGGCGATGTTGCATGATCAGGGCCTACCCCTTCACTTGTGGGCTGAGGCATGCAATACAGCAGTGTATGTGCAGAACCGTTGTCCTCACAAGGTTCTTGGCATGAGTAGACCAGAGGAGGCTTATTCTGGCAAGAGGCCTGATATTTCCCATTTGCGGATTTTCGGATCTCCTGTCTACATGCATGTGACGAAGGATGCAAGAAGGAAGCTGGATCCAACTGCTGAAGTTGGAATATTTGTGGGGTACACTGATACACCTCACAACCATCGGGTGTATGTGCCAGACAGTCGCAAGACTGTTGTGAGACGGGATATAAAATTTCAGGAGGAGAAAGCCATGCAGTGTTCGCTTGAGAGGGAGCCACACTTGCATGCAGATGAGGAGCTGTTAGTTCCTAAGGAGGAGCTTCCGGATGTGGATCAGCCACAAGAGGAGGTTCAGGAGGTGGAAGAAACCACCTAGGCAGCGCCAACCATCAGAGGGCGCATGCACACTACAGAAGCTGAGCGACTGGCTCGGGATGCAGAGAAGGTTGTAGGACCACCTACAGCACAGCGCAGACAGAGACAGTCACCGGATCGGTACACTGGATACATGGCTCTTATGAGTCAATGTGTTGTGACAGAGCCATCCTCTTTTGAGGAATCTGTGGAGGAACCCGCATGGGTCGATGCCATGATCGAAGAATATGATTCGATCATCAGGAACAGTGCATGGGAGATTGTCCCAAGACCGGTTGGGAAATCAGTTGTAGGTTCGCGATGGATCTACAAGGTGAAGCAGGCGGCTGACGGGAGTGTGGAGAAGTAAAAGGCGAGATTTGTCGCCCGTGGCTTCTCACAGATCGAGGGGATCGACTATGAGGAGACTTTTGCACCTGTCGCAAGGTACTCTTCCATACGGACGATCCTTGCTCTCTCAGTGCAGATGGGGTGGCACATTCATCAGATGGATGTGAAGACTGCGTTCCTCAACGGAGTTATTGAGGAAGAGGTGTACATAGAGCAGCCTGAAGGTTTTGAGATCTTCAGCAGTGAGTCGCATGTGTGCCGACTCAAGAGAGCACTGTATGGGCTGAAGCAAGCACCTCGTGCTTGGTACACTCGGATAGACAGCTACTTCACCGGGCTTCGATTCTCCAAGAGTGAGGCGGATCCAAACCTGTACCAGATTGTGGTGGAGGGGAAGCTGTTGATCATCGTACTGTATGTAGATGATCTGATTTTGACTGGCGATGAGCAGCTGATACTTTCATGCAAGGAGGATCTTGCACGAGAGTTTGAGATGAAGGACTTGGGCATCCTTCATTATTTCCTGGGATTGGAGATTTGGCAGCGCAATGGAGGACTGTTTGTTTCTCAGGGCAAGTATGCCCGGGAGATTCTGGAGAGGTTCAACATGCAAGGCTGCAAGCCTGTTGACACTCCTCTTCCCGGTGGTTGGAGGAAGGAGGATGCTACTTCAGTGGAGGTAGTGGATGCCACTGTCTATCGACAGTTGGTGGGGTCGCTTATGTATCTGGTCAATACACGACCCGATATATGCTATGCAGTTAACCAACTTTCGCAAGCTATGGTTAAGCCTACCAAGCTCTTTTGGAAGGCAGGCAAGCATGTATTGCACTATATTAGAGGCACATCGGGATATGGTCTATGGTACAGACAGGAGGATGGAGCGAAGCTTTCTGGCTTCACTGATGCAGATTGGGCAGGGAGCCCAACGGACCAAAAGAGCACATTTGGAGGAGTTTTCAGCATTGGGGCTCTGCCACAGCTTCCTCGGTACAAACAGAGCAGAGAGATCTCGTGCACCTGGGGCCGCGCGAGAGGCCGACATGGCGAGTGTGCTTAGCGCATGTGCAAGGCTGGATGATCTGGAACCTCGCATGATTGTCGAAGCCATTTGGAGCCTACAGTGATCTACTGTGATAACCAGAGTTGCATTAAACTCTCGGCTAATCCAGTATTTCATGATAGGTCCAAACACATCGACATCAGGTACCATCATATCAGAGATTGTGTTCAGCGGAGAATTATGATGCTTTCATATGTTCCCACGGAGGATCAGGATGCCGACATCCTGACGAAGGCGCTCACCAGGAGCAAGTTCGAATTCCACAGAGGCAGGATAGGGGTTGCAGATAATCCATATCTTGCCGAGAGGGAGTGTTGAGAATGCAGCAAGATGATGGAGCTTAGTGAAATGAAGTCGCCTTCACTAAGTGGGCCCGCAGGCAAATTCTGGCGCAAAGTCTATTTTTAGACTATGTCTATTTTTAGACACATGGAGCATGGTTCGGGGATTCCAGTTTGAGATTCTTGGAGCATTGGTCATGTTGGTAAAAATAGATGGGACTCTATTTTTGTGACCTATAGGTCGAAGAGGTCGAAGTCTATTTTTAGACCGCCTCTCCTAAAAATAGGGAAGTCAAATATTATTTACCCTTAATAATATTTGGACTCTAAACAACAGTTTACTCTCTTGGAGCACTTCAGTTCGAGCTACAGAAGTGGCTCATGCATCTGACAGAGGAATCACGTGGTTCCTAGGGTTTGATGGCATCATGCATGGTTGACTTCAGTTGGACTTCAGTGGCAGAAGTTTGGAGGAGTTAATGAGACAAATAGTGGAGTTGTGTTCTGTTTATTTTAGTTGAACTAGTTGATATTAGTTTAACTAGCTAATCAATTAGTTATGAGTGGAGTGAATTAAATATTATTTAATTCATTAATTAGTAACTCATTATTCAACTCAAGAACACATCAGTTCACTACAGTGCATGATCAGTTCAGTGGAGACCAGTGAAAGAGGTAGATGAAAGGGTGGAGTTAGCTATCAGTTGTGACTATACCGTTGCTATTTGCAACACACAGATAGGTGGAGTAAGCCCATGAGGATTGTGCAGTTCAGGCTGGTGGTTTATCTATATAAAGAGGCCATCCCATAGCATTGAAACATGCAATAGAGGCAAGGCAATTGGCGGTGAGTTTTGAACCAGTAACCTGTTCAAAACTGAGCTAGATTGTGAGTAACTTCATGAGAAAGTACTGAGTACTTGTGAGGAGTATTGTACTGAGTTGGTTACTTGATTTCTCCATTATAATATACACAATAGCTGTGGGGTTTTCAGCTATAAGCTTTCCCCATACATACTGTGTTAATGTGTATGATGATTTGATGTGTTATCGCTTGATTTTTATTTCCGCATGTGTGATGATCTGAGTGGAAGAGATTATGTGTTGCATATAAATTCGAATTGTATGTGATCAGGATAGTCTCGGTGGATAATTAATCATTATTCAGCAAATTTCTACAAAGTACCCACCCTTTCAATGGTGTGTACAAGCCAGAGATGGTAGTTGAAAAAATAATTGGTAGAAAGAGAAAAATAAAGGGCACAAATATAAATCGTCGCCGCACATATGTCTTAAAATTAGAGGATGTTGACATACTTGTGTATGACTTCAATTTGACAAAGAGAGGAACTATTCGGTTGCAGACCATAAATATTTTGAAGAAATTACTACCAGAACAATTACTGTTGAGATGGGACTCTGCAGAATGTAGTCCTAGATCTACAAGACTTTTGAACTCTGAAATGGTGGGCATGCATGTTGACTCAGATGGAGCACTAGTTGATGAAAGAGAAGAATATGGATCATCTTCATCTACATCGAGCCATTCATCTGAAGATGTAGGTGCTGATGGTGTGCCAGAACCTATGATTGATTTTGAATAACTATCTAAGACACTTTTATGTAATTGATGTTTGCATGGTAACTTGAAATAAATTTTTTGATTTCCATCTCATTTTTCATGAAGTTATGAGGCATTTCTATGTTTTTTGGATTATATGTTTTAATTATGAAGAATTCATCTCTTTAGAATATCGACAATGCAACAATGAATTACAAAAATAATTTATGTTATATTCAATGTACCAATGTTGATATTTTGATTATAAGTAAAATAGAAAATAGAAACTAATGTTGATTTTTTAGATTATGCAGTGATATTACCATGATATTATGTATTGTTACCATTTGGTATAAGATACTTTTAAAATTTTTAATAATTATATGCGTCATTGAAAGGGGACACTTTTTTTTGATGCTTGATTTTTAGGTTTTGGTTGAAATTAGATTTAAATTTGTCTTATGTTAAGATTTGAAAAAAATAAGTTTGTATCCTTTAAAATTAAAACTACTCTTACTTGTTTCTGTTCAATGATAATTTTTTTATTTACTTGTTCATTTTTTAAAATTGTTTAAGTCTTATAATTTCTCCATAATTTCATTGTTCAAGTATGTTGAAAACTTAAGATTGAAAAACTTTAGATTTACAACTTGTCATTAAGGTTTTTATGCGCTACCAAATTTTATCTTTAATGTTATGGTTGAAAATAATTACAATTTTAGGGTTGTTTAGAGTCAAGATATTTTATGTTTAACAACATGGATGAAAATTGTTCGAAATGATAAGGCCTTCAGACATGTTTTTGTTTATCTTTAACATCATCTATCAAAAATTTTAGAAATTTATGATTTTAAAAAATGTCCTAATATGTTGTCTTTAATTCCATTGTTACAAGTGTCAAAAGTATGACACAAATTTTTTTTTTGTTATTCCAGCATCAACTGGGTTTGTTTTGAGGGTGTTTTTTCAATCCTTTTTTCAAGAAACAATTTTGTTTTTAGCATAATTTTATAAAATGTTGAAATTTAACCTTAAAAAAAACCAAGTGCGTTCTGGAATACACACTTTTTGTTTTTGGGGTGTTTTTTCATGTTTTTTGAGTCTTTTTGGGCTAGAGTTCCCGTTTTGTGGTAATAGTTCCCGTTTCATCGGTAACTATGTTAAACCTTAAATATTGATAAGATAAATATGTAGAAATATTTTATTAAACGAGAGAAAATAGACTATATAAGTAGAAAGGAATAGAAGTCACTGCACCTTTATAAGTTTGAACCTAAAAAGTTTTGGAGGAAAATTCTGATTCATAAAACTAAAGAAAATAATTCGATTCCATTAAACAAGTGGAATATTTTCATTGAAAACCTCTATGAATCCGCTAAGTCCATGGACACCATTTTGAATTCCCCTATAGAGGATGGTATTTTTTCTTTGGAAAACATTGAGGTTGTGGTTGGGAAGCTCGCTAAGTGGAAAGTTAAGGACATTGAAGGCTACCAAGTTAAAATTTTTAAAATGGGAGAACGTATCCTCATTTGACACATACACAAGATCTTTCTAAGTTTGAACCAATCAAGTTTTGGAGGAAAAAATTGATTCATAAAACTAAAGAAAATAAACAAGTGGAATATTTCCCTTAAAAACCTCTATGAATCCCCTGATGCCATGGACACCATTTTAAATGCCCCTATAGAGGATGATATATTTTCTTTGGAAAACATTGAGGTTGTGGTTAAGAAGTTCGCTAATGGGAAAGTTAAGGACATTGAAGGCTACCAAGTTGAAATTTTTAAAATGGGAGAACATATCCTCATCCTGCATATACACAAGTTCTTTAATTTGGAAGTGAAGCAAAGCTTCCATAAGCCTTATTGTGCCTATCTTTAAAAGTGGCCCTTTGATTATAGGATCGTTATGGCTAACCACATTTTAGCTAAGTTGTACAATCTTATTTTTCAAAAGAAGATACCCCTTGGCTTGAAAACCATGGTAAAATAGGACCTAAAGGCCAAGCTGGGTTTAGGAGATATCATTCAATTGTGAACCATCTTGTTACTCTTAGGATAATTGCAAAGGAATGTTACAATAATAAAACATATCCCTTTTATTGTTTTGTTAACTTATGTTCCTAGGACAAAGCTATGGAGGAATCTAGAAGAAATGATGGTGCATCGTGAGTTGAAAATGTTGTATGAGAATGATATTTCCAACCTTAGAACCACTAATGGTTGCTCGAAAGAAATTAAATGAATTATAAAAGTCAAGTAAGGGTGTCACTTATCCCCTACACTTTTTGGTATATACATTAATAAAGCTAGAAAAGTGTTTGGAAGATGGCGGTTGTGTCAGCCCCACGCTCACTGGTATGGTCATAACTCTTCTTATTTATGCTAACAATGTTGTTCTTTTGGAAAGGTGTCATTATGATCTTGGAAAAAAACTGAGAATTCTCCAAGATGGGCATGACTCTTAATATTGAAAAAACTAAAGTCGCGATAATTAAATCCAAAATATCACCTATGATACTTTGATTTATGACGACAACTCCTAGAGGAATTTATTTCATACAAATATTTGGGAATCAACATCCATAATAAGATTAATTGAAATTGTATCATTGAGAAAAGTATAAATGGAGGTTAGAAAGATTACTATGGGCTTGAAAACATTTATAAGTGGGAAAATCATTGGAAATGGGATTAAAAAACCTCCTTTTTTAGGTTCTGACCACTCATATTATTTTATATGGATATGGGGTTTTGGGTTGCAATATATCTAGAGAGTCATCAATAAAGATTGAATAGGTCCAAAATTAGTTTATAATCTACATCCTGAAATTAAATTAAGTACCCCATACCTTATCCTCCTTATTGAAGCAAGCCTTTCCCCTATTGAAATATGTAATATTCCTAATTAGCTTTTAGCTAGTTAGAATATTAAATTTTGTTTTTGTCAATAAGATAGATGAATAAGAGGGTAGAGGGACCCATAAATCTCTTTAGTAGGAATAAAACCACTTATAATGTGAATGTGGATCAACGCATCTAGATAGGATCAATTTGAATAAACCACTCCTTGGTATGAATGGGGGGTCAATGCATGTGGATGGGGTCAAGTTGACCAAATCAACAATGCAATCATGGAGGTAGTGGAGGACAACATAATCATAATGGGCGGGAGTATCCATGAGAGTAGCATCGTTATTGAGTGGGGCCAAGGGGGAGAAGGCTCACAAAGCATATAAGGAAGTGGATGGCAGCCGTAGAGGGCATTCTGAATATTATTTATGTATTGTCTTTTATGACTTTCTGCACGCTTCAGCTGTTTATCACACAAGTGTTTCCGAGCGGAAATCCCACCCTCATCCTCGGGGGAATTCAAGTGCCCACTTAGGAGAGGTTCTTTGAGCTATATTTCATTATCCTACATGAGGCCAATATTTAGCCACTTCCAACGGCGTAGTATCCTTCAGGATTTGCACAATCCAGGTGGGAAAATCTAGTGGAGGGGTCATAACCCCAGTTTTTGAGCTTATCATCTAGTGAGGGGAGAAGACCTTCATCTGGAAAGTCAGTGGGAGGAGTAGAAACTATTTTATCATCATATCAGCCACCTCCCCGCAGTCTCCCAACTGCAGTGTGTAATTCAGCCCTAGGGCTGCATTTTTCATCATTGTCATTTCCGGAAACCCTTTCTGGGTTATCTTGGAATTGTGCTAAAAATCCAAAATATATGATCCTCACATTTTCTGAGCACCCAATCAGCAGATCTACGCATTCCTAATTTCCAACAGCAGTTATTTCCAGCAGGATTGTGCAATCATAGCCTCCCAACAGTTTATGCAGCAGCAGTTTCTTATGTCTTGATGTTTAGGGTCATTTCAGGCTTGTTTTGCCTAGCTTGCGTGTCTATTCCTCAAGCTCTTGTACTTCATTTCTGCTATTGCTTATAATAAAATGGCTCAGTGATCTGCTTATGTATTTGATGTGTTGATGTTTACTACATTTTTCAATTTTATGTTCAATATTCCTGTTTTTCCTATTTTGGAATATTACAGTGGTATTAGAGCATAATCTTGGCTCAGCCTGTGGGGCACCACATCTATGACATCTGAAGAAGAAGAACCACTTACAGACTGGGAGAAGCGGTATATTAATAGAGGTCTAAAGTTTGATTATACAAACAATGAAGAAGACAAAGGAAAGTCTCCAATATTAGGAGAAATGGATGAAAAGAATTTCCAAAGCTTCTTCTCCAAACTATGTAAGATATTTCCAAAGAAATCAAGGAGATGAGGGTGGAAAGAAAAAGGGAAACCCAAAGAGGGTTTCAACATGGAGAAATTTCCAGCACTTCACATCATTAGTGTGAGAAACCAGTAGTGCAGCAAGTTTCACAACACTCCACCATGCCTGCATTCCTAGCAATGGGAAATGGGGCTGGAGGACCCTAGGAGCAGGAGGCTCTTGTTGATTACTTTCTAGAATATGAATCTCAATCTCAAAGGTTCAAAGACAATTTGAACTTCCAAGAGTTTTTTTATATCAAGGATAATAGGAGACCCCGTAATAACAATAGAATTGGAGGGTACATGTAGAACAATGATCTGCAGTGTACTATGGGTATATTCCTTCTACTTGCTTTTGATGGGCCATCCAAGTGCACAACCAAGGCTTGGGTTGAAAAATTAGACATCTATTTCCAACTGTACCAAGTATCGGAGATTGAAGCTATTAACATAGAAGCGCTAAACCTTGAAGTTGAAGCACATTAATGGTGGTTTCACGGTTTATCTACATTGGGGCATGTAGGTGTGACTGCATATGCATAATTCACCTGGAGGTTGATAGAAATATTTGACAAAAGAAATCTAGAGTCACACTTTGTTGAGCTAGCTAAGCTCAATCAGTCAGGAAATCCAGAGACCTATATCTCTAAATTCCTGAAACTTTCCGTCATTGTGCTAGATTTATCTACAACTAGGAGAGTATACATGTTCATTGATGGACTAGCAGAGCCTTTTCATGGGTTGGTGAACTCCACTAGACCAACTTCGCTCCAAGATGACATTGATAGGGCTAGGGACTTACAAGATGCTTTGCCAAGGACAAGAGCTCCATTCTAGCAAAAAACCACTTTTCAGTCAAAGGGGAAAGATGTGAAGGTTCCTCCCCCAAAGGAGAACTAGGGAAAAGGACCTCTTAGTGATGATGTCCAAAGAGATTTGAGGAGGAGGAAGCTTTGCTTCACTTGCTAAGAACCATGGGAACCAGGGCATTGGTGTGCTACGGGAAAGGCACACTACATTGAAGTGTTCTCTGATAGTGAAGAGGAGGAAGAAGATGAGTTAGAAGGAGACACCAGCGTTGTGGCACTAGGAGAGGATCCACCACCACTAGGGGGTGGAAATGGAGCATTTTCTCCAATTGGAGGAGCCCTTGCATCTTTGCGGGGAGTACCCAAGTATATGACCTTGAGAGTCCAAGGCACAATTCAAGGGCAGTGGGTGTCAGTATTGATAGACAGTGGGGCTGCCCATTATTTTATTGATGCCTAGCTAGTGCAGAAGAGAGACATACCCACATATGATTTTGAAGGATTCTCAGTTTTGGTTCCAGGAGCTAGAACCATGCAATGTGTGAAGTATGTTTCGACATTGATTGTAACTTTTGGGACATACACATTGAGAAATCACTTCTTTGTGGTCGATATTCTTGACACCAATGTGATATTGGGTGTACAGTGGTTGATCATAGTGGGGAAGGTCACCATGGATTGGGAGACCTTGAAGATGGAATGTATAGATAAGAAGAGCGGTAAGCACCAAATGATCAGGGGCATGCACACCTATCCACCTAAGGAAGTCTCCGCACATAAGATGGAGGCTGATTTGTGTAGAGGAGGCATAGCATGGGCAGTAGAAATGCGTAAGTTGGAGGTAGGAGGCAAGGAATAATTAGTCTACTCAGATATGTAGTCTATTCTAGACCATTATTCTACAGTATTTGGAGGCATTCCACCAGGGAGGTCACCAAACCGGAAGTTTTCTAAAGGGTTCTCCCAACTAGCAGCACCACTCAGATCTGACCAAGAGGGGAGACTTTGGTTGGAAAAACACTGTGCAGAGGACCTTTGATAGGCTCAAGGAGGTTATGAGAAATTGTTTGGTGTTGGTATTTCCAGACTTCACCCAACCCTTTGTGTTGGAATGTGATGCTTCAAGGGAGGGTGTTGGCATAGTCTTGATGCAGGGAGGCCATCCCATAGCCTTTGAGAATCAGAAAATGTTGCCACATGAGAAGCTATATTCCATATATGAGAAGGAGTTTCTGGCCATCATGCATGCATTGGCCAAATTCAAGCAGTGTTGGGTAGGCAACAATTTCAAAGTGAATATTTACCACCACAGTCTACAGTATTTCCTTGAGCAGAAGCAGCTGCAAGAGAGGTAGCAAAAATGGGTTAGCAGAATCCTGGCATATGAATCTGACCTTTAATATGTCAAAGGGAAAGGTAATGTGGTAGCGCGTGCCTTATCATAGAGACCGACAACACTATCATTGATCAATGTGGATTCAGATTGGGAGTCCTAGTTGTTGGTGGAGTATTCCATAGACCACCTCACCTGTGAGATACTAGAGGAATAGGTGACCGATGAGAGGTATAGGATGATGGATTAGATCATCTACTATCGGGACCAAATATTCTTGAATAGAGATTCTAAGCTCAAGGAAAATATTATGCATGCAACACATGATTCATCCCTCTCAGGCCACCAAGGTTTCACAAAGACATATCAGGTCATTAGAGAGAGATTCTCATGGAAGGGTCTCAAGGAGGATGTGCTCCAGCACATCAAGGAGTGCATAGTTTTCCAGTATAATAAAGGAGAGAAAACCATCCTGCAGGGTTGTTACAACCACTTCCTATTCCGGAGGGGAAATGGGAGAGAATTTCTATGGATTTCATTACCAGTTTGCCAACAGTACAAGGCAAGGATTGTTTCTTTGTGGTCATTGATCAAATAACAAAGTATTCACATTTCTTTTCCATTTCTTCTCGGTACACTGCTTCACAAGTGGCCGAGCTCTACTTTAGAGATGTTTTCAGACTTCCCGGTCTTCCTAAGACCGTAGTCAGTGATAGAGATGGTTGCTTCATGGGTGGATTTTGGCAGGAAATTTTCTGTTTGGTGGGTACCAGGTTGACACCGAGTACCAGTTATCACTCCCAGACAGATGGGAAAATAGAGATAGGAAACAAGTGGATGGAAGGCTACTTGTGAAACTATGTTTCGAGGCAGCATAGAGCATTTCTGCATTGGATCCACTTGGGAGAATATTGCTACAATACGATCCTTCATATGTCGATCGATATGTCTCCATTTTGGGATCTATATGTTTATGAGGCTTTATCATTTGGTGATGTGATATGTGGAGAAAGCAAGGGTCCTAGAGCCAAATATTGGATCCAAGAGAATCAGGATATACTTCGTGCTCTTAAGGACAACATTGCTACCACCCAAAATATTCCGAAGTTATATGTAGATCATGGTCGGTTGGAGAGACAGTTTGAGGTGGATGATTTAGTCTATATCTGTGTTCAGCATTACAAGCAATCTACACTGGAGGAGAAGGGAGCTAAGAAGCTTAAGCCCCATTTCTATGGAAAATACAGAGTGATTCGTTGTGTTGAGGAAGTATCATATGAGTTGGAGCTCCCCATTGGGAGTAATATCCACAACATTTTTCATGTGTCATGCCCCAAGAAGGCCATTGGACAACATGCAGTTTCCATTATGGATATCCAACCTATTGATGATGAGGGCCCTTTGGTTTTATAATTGAAAGTTATCTTGGATACTTAGGAGAGGCAGCTAAGGAACATGGTGATTAAAGAATATCTAGTTTGAAGGAGGAATCTACCGGATGAGGATGCTACGTGGGAAGGAGAGAAGATTTTGTAGCATCCATCCTTGTAGTTGCTTGAGGACAAGCAGCATTTGAGAGGGGAGGACTGTAATGTTCCTAATTATATTTTATCTAGTTAGAATATTAAATTTTGTTTTTGTTAATAAGATAGATGAATAAGAGGGTAGAGGGACCCTTAAATTACTTTAGTAGGAATAAAACCACTTCTAATGTGAATGTGGATAAGTGCATCTAGATAGGATCAAGTTGAATAAACCATTCCTTGGTGCGAATGGGGGGTCAATGCATGTGGATGGGTTAAGTTGACCAAATCAACGACGCAGTTATGGAACTTGTGGATACAGTGGAGGACAGCGCAATCATAATGGGAGGAATTCTCCATGAGAGTAGCATCATTATTGAGTGGAGCTAAGGGGGAGAAGGCTCACAAAGCACATAAGGAAGGGGATGGCAGCCATAGAGGGCATTTTGAATATTGTTTATGTATTTTCTTTTAGGACTTTTTGCACGCTTTAGCTGTTTAGCAGAGTCTGTTGTTTTGTTTAGCACAAGGGTGTTTCCGAGCGGAAATCCCACCCTCATCCTTGCGGGACTTCGAGTGCCCAATCAGGAGAGGTTATTTGAGTTGTATTTCATCATTCGACATCAGGCCAATATTCAACCACTTCCAACAACATAGTCTCCTTCAGGAATTGCGCAATCCAGGAGGGAAAATCTAGTGGAGGGGTCATAACCCCAGTTTCTGAGCTTATCATCCAGTGAGGGGAGAAAACCTTCATCGAAAAGTAAGTGGATAGGAGTAGCAACTATTTTCTCATCATATCATCCACCTCCCAATATTCTCCTAGCTACAATGCGTAATTCAGCCCTAGGGCTGCAATTTTCATCATTGTCATTTCCGGAAACCCTTTCTGGGTTATCTTGGAATTGTGCTAGAAAGGCCAGATATTTGATCCTGACATTTTCTGAGCACCCAATCAGAAAATCTACGCATTCCTAGTTTCCAGCAGTAGTTAATTCCAGTAGGATTGCACAGTCATAGCCTCCCAGTAGTTTATGCAGCAACAATTTATTATGTCTTGATGTTTAGGGTCATTTCAGGCTTGTTTTGCCTAGCTTGGGCATCTCTTCCTCAAGCTCTTGTACTTCATTTCTGCTATTTCTTATAATAAAATGGCTCAATGATCTGCTCATGTATTTGATGTGTTGATGTTTACGTCATTTTCCAGTTTTATGTTCAATATTCTTGTTTTTCCTATTTTGGAATATTACAAAATCATGGCTATGAATATGTACCTTATGTATAAGAAGAATTTATGCAACATGGAAAATAATATGTTTCCTAAAATTGCTTCTAACTCTAGTAAAAACCCCCACCTTCAATTCAAGTGAGGGTGGCACAAGGATGCCTAGTCTTGGCTAGATCATTGGGGAATAAAGGAGGAGATCATCTTGCAAAATAAAAATAATACTAAAAATATTATTACTTCCAAATATAAGGAGAAATTATGTAATGATAAATAGTTAGAGGGGAAAAAAAAATTAAGATATTATCAAGAGGTGAACAAACCCAATCTCGAAAGCCAAAATTATCTTTTTTTCTTGACCAATGTTAAAAATAAAATGAACATTTCTAAGATAAAAACTAATTCTTAGGAGCTTCATAGTGGAATTAAGTTTTGGTCAATTCACAAAACACCATGGGATGTAAGAACCTGTCACATGTACGATCCTAAGAGGGTTGAAGTTGAAAATCACTTTCTCTTAGATTGTCTATATTATACTCACATTTGATCTAATTTTAAAAATATTTGTCCCACTACCAACCTTCTTGACCTTTTAAGTCAACAAAACTATGGTGATATGGGAACACTTAACTCACTTCTTTTCGATCATAGAAATAAATTGTTAAAGAATTTCAATTAATCGTTACCTTCTTAAGGTCCAGTATACCATTTAGGTCCTAGTGGACGTCAATTATCATCATCATCATCATAAATTCTATTTTATCATTGTCATATTTATATCAATGATTTTATTATTCTATTTGTTATTAATTAATTATTTTATTATATGTACAGGTGTCGATCTAAAATATGAAACAACGGGAACAATGGGGAGAAAGGAATTTTGATGTGAATGAAAAGAGTTAACGAGGATTTGTTCAAGAATCTTAATTTTATGAGAACAAGTGTTTATCAAATTGTAATTTATTATTGAGTTGGAAAAAGATAAAACTCATGACTATGGAAATACCAAAGTTACAAACTTAACAAGAACTTGATCGAGTTCTCATTTTTTGTAGAGGTCATACTTAGTGTTAAATTTTATGCTTGTTTTGAAATGTAGTGATGCAATATCACCATTTTTTTCATTGTAGGGTTAAAATTCCAACATTTTTCAACCATGGCCTTAACAACCAAATATCATGACTATGAAAGACATAAAAAAGTGTTGAAATACAAATTTGGTGATGCAACAACACTCTTTTTTCATAGGGTTAAAATTCCAACATTTTTCAATCATGTCATTAAAGATAAAATATCATGACTACAAAAAAACCCCTAAAAATATGCTCCTAAAGTTTGTCTATTTTTTTTTTTCCAAATATTTTATGAAAGTGTTTAAAAAATGCATAATTTTTATTTTATTTTATTTTATTTTTGGGGTTAAAATTATGAATTAATTGACAATATGGCCTTGGCCATTGGTATCCTAAAAAAAAAATAAAAAAATAAAAAAAATAAAGTGGACTCTAAATCTAAAAGTGGAATTAAATAATTTTTGTTTAATTATTTTTTAAATAATTTACATAAGAGAAAAAGTGTGTTTGTGTGAGGGGTTGCAGGAGGGGGAGGGGTGCTTTATGGCCCCTAGGAAGACAAAGCATTGAAGTTTTCATGGGGTTTAGGACGTATGATGAACTACCAAGTTGAAGATTATGGTTTTTACTGGGGTATTTAGTTGGATAAAGAAAATAAGTTAGCTTCACTCACTGTTTTAAGAGACTCTTTATTGATTATTCAACACTTGGTGAAAGGATCCTCTCTAAGGGATACAAATCTAGAAAACTTATGAAAAGGATTATAAAAGTATCATAGGGGATACCTTCAATCGTTTATTTCCATGTCCTTAGAGACCTTAACAAAGAGGTGAAATTGTGTGCTAATGAAGGTTTCAACTTGCGGTTGGGAGAACTAAAAATTAATGGCCAAATAAGGCCCTCTACTATTATTTAATTTAGATGATAGGGCATGGTAAATTTATAATTTTTTTTTTTGAAATGTTTTCAAAATATGGATTTTGGAAATAAAATCATGGGGGATGCATGGATAATCATGGCCTCCCCACAAAAAATTAAGCATGCAAGTAAATTGAACAACCAATTTGAAATCAAGTCACAAATTATGGCACATAGGAAGGTTGTCCTTCACAGACATCATAGTACAAGTTTCCATTCATTCATGATCATGCTTTTGTGGGCTGGACTAATGTGGCAAGGGGGATTCATAATTAAGTGTAAAAGAGAACGATTTTGTATTCAGTGGGGGATTGTGATGACGAGATGGCTTGAGCCATCCTTGTTGTCATCTAGCCTTGAAGATGAGTGTTGTGGGTTTTTATGCTAAGGATGATGCATGAATAATGGTTGTAATGTCGAGTTCAAAAAGTTTCCTCTATAGGAGATGATTTTGGGAGGCAATGAGGCTGATTTCCATATGATTAGGGGAAGTATTAAGGCGACCAACATGGGATTGGCATACCATTACAATTCAACTCTCCAAAACCTCTCTAGGGTGTTAATCATACTGTCATAGTAAAGGGATTTTTTACATCTAGTTTGATTTAGTGGTCCTTACGTGGGCTGTGTGTGAGAAATTATCATTTTCTTTATGGGTATTGTAACAATGTCAGGGTGGTTTGTCATTTCGAGGTTGATATAATGGGGTGTAAACACAAATCTCTACTTGCCCAACTAGTAAAGAGGTTGGACTCCTTGCAACTGGATTTCCTTTCTCTAAAATTGAAATATAATGAACACATAGCCACTACTTCAAATGTAATGGAGTAGATGCAAAATTTTGAAGTAAAATTGAGAAGCAAGAGGATGAAGTGGATGCACTTAGAAGGAATATTGAGGAGATAAAATCACATGTTAACAATTTTAAAATCAACCTGAGTAATGCAAAAATTCAAAACAATAAAGTGAAATGTCCAGACTTGAATAAACCTTCTTAGGATGTGAATACGTTCAATATTATGAAAAATTATATCATCAATCAATAGTGTTATGATATGTATTTTTTTTTTTTTGGGACAATTTTGTAAGGTATATACCTACAAATCCCCCTTTTTGTTGCTCAATATAGTGTCCATTAGGAATTTTTTTTAGCCTTGTGTGACACACCCAACCCCACTAAACCATAGAAATGGGGTATCCATCATGCAAGTCCATCTCCCAAGGTACAATTATGGGAACGAAACCGATAATTTTTGACTTCCCTTTTTTGTTTGCTTATCCACAGACTAATTCTCTTCGTGTTTCCAATATTCCACGTGGGAGTGTGCCATAGGGTGCATGTTGGTTGGGTGTGTGGAACAGTCGAGGCGAGTATAAGTTTCATGACGTGTTCTTGCAACCCCTGACCTACGAATTGGTTTGGTACCCCCTTGTCCCAGGGTCATGCTTGTCGTCTTTTGGCATAGTCAGGATCAACTCCCTTCTCTCACGACAGTATAATTCCGTAGAAATCCCGACCTCCAACCTTTGACTCAAACTTAATTTCCTAACTCGGAAAGGGGTACCATTTCTGATCAACCACTGCATTGTGCGATCTAAGCAACCAGTCTGGGGTCACAACGCGTAGGGTTTACCTCTATGAGGTAGGATAAGGTTTAGGCGATCTACGCTATAAGGTTAGAGCACTGCTCTATGCGCCACATCAAAGTGGCTCTCTACCTTCACCATGAATCGACTAAGGGATCCCTTCCTTTTTGTCTACAATGCATTACAGGAAGACTTTTATGGTCATTATGGGAACAGGTCCCAACTATACATTGATCATATTGAGTTGGTTTCCTCGAACATGGATCTACCTCATAAGTTCTGCAAAACCAAAGATTGACGTTAGTGTGTGGTACCAATTGCAATGGTCAAGTAACACTTTCTGTAGTGCTACCCCTCCTAAGCTTGGGCGCTATATTATTTAATGTGTTCTGAGCCCTCCTGCTTTTCCTAGACTCGGACAAGGAGTTCCAAGCATGGTGGCTCAAGTGCTCCAAGGATCATTATTTCCCACAGGTTTGGTGTGAACTCCTGAAGGGGTTCAACCTCTCTTGCCACACGATGTCAGTGCTAGTACTCTCCCTGGGACCACAAACAACTCCATGGTGGCGTGAAAAACTGGCCGGTGCCCATTCAGAAAAGCAAGGATGTGAGAAAAAGATACCCAATCTGCTGAGAATGCAAAACTGGTTATGCCTTCCTGCAAGGGCCTTGGGATACCCTCATACTTAAAATAAGAAATAAATCCTTTAATGTCCACGTGGTGTTCTATGTATAGTAGCACAACTTGGAAGCTGAGACATCAAAAGTGAACATGAACACTTAGACCCCCTTACATACAGGCGGTTTACATGTAACATTTTACATTAATAAAAAGGGTCTCTGAACCCTCTGTTTTTATTTTAAAGTTTGTTCAAGACTCTTGGACCTTCACTACATCCCGTAACATGATTTGTTACTTGTTGGTCAAGGTTGTAATTGATGTCAATATGGAATTTTTGGAAATGGCTAATGTTGTAAAATGTTCTAACCTTTTTTATGGATGAATAACCGCTTTGAGATGTTTCCCTAACCTCATTGAAGACTCTATTTAAGCATACCTTAAGGGAGAAAACCCTAAGACCTGCAAACCCTAGCTATATCCTTATGTATACGATGACAAACCCTAAATAGTTAATGCATGATCAATTGTGGATGCATGATATAATGATGGATGAAGAGGTCGTTACCATGAAACCCTCCTAGGCACATGTATGCATAATAGTGACAAAATATAACCCTATGAAGTGAGATTTCTTAGCTACATGGTTTTCTTGAGAATGATGCAATGTATGCATAAATCAATGAAGCCCTATATGCCCGCCTTTGAAGATGCTTGAAGGCCTAAAAGATAAAATATATGGAATCCCATAACATTGTTCAAAACATATAATACTAAAAGTTGCCATGAATAAAATAATGATGATAGTTCACAAATATAATTTTCTTGATGGGAAAATAACCTCATTTAAGGATGAATTTGCACCAGCTTGTAAAGGAAATTTTCCTCTTTGCAACGAGCTATTACTTGCCATCTAATTCCTTTTCATTGAGAAGATATTATTTTTGAAATCAAAATATGTTGTAAATTTTGCTAGCTGACATGAGCCTACTTGTTCAGTCAGCCTCACCTTAAAAGGACATGTCTATTCATTGAAGGAAAAAAATATGTATAAATATGACATTTAAACTTGTCATTCCAATCTTAAAATTGGTGATCAATTCATATAAGGAGCGTAGAAATAGGAATAAGGCCGAATAGGACAGATAATTATTGTTTGGGTACAATTCTTGTGTTAAGGTTTATTCTCCAAGATCAAGGACAATCACACTTACAACTTGGATTAGAAGACAGAAGAAAGAAAAAGGCTGAGGAAAATATTGGTTGCGAAATTCATCATTCAAGTTTTAGATTTGTGGAACAGTGGATGGTTACCACAACATACCTTGACCTGTGGAATTACAAAACTATGGATAAGGAGCTCAAACATTGCATAATAGTGACTGTAACCACATAATTTCGGAGTGACAACTACCCGTGACAGTCATAAACTTGAATCCATAAGAAAATTCAAGATCAGATATGTGGATAAAAGTGCACCTTTGACAGCCACTTGTGAGAGACCGGACTGGTGGACATAACTCTGTTGAAGGCTCCTCCAAGCTTGGACTTGCAACAGTCTTCAAACCTGTGATCTAAGTTTTTGAGGAGACTCAGACAACTCAAAATGCAGACCTGTGGTAGTGGATGATCCTCATATTTGTTTCTTATTGTCTGCACTATAAAATTAACCCAAAACCTATTTCTAGCAATATTATTTCAAACATGTGGAGTATTTTCTGACTTCTAGTAATTTGGTATTATGACATTTGGTTGGCAGCTTGGGTACCTGTTAAAGGAAACCCATTAGGAATGATTTGGAGGACACTTGGAAGAATACATAGCATTGGAGTATACATGTGAAGAGAGGTTGTTGATGAAACATCATAGGAGTACACTTGGAAAAATATTTGTTGAAGAAACACCATTGAAAAACTCTTATAAAGAGGAGTTGTTTAAGGAGCATACCCTTGGAAAGGACTATAGCTAGCTAGCCCTGAAATGCATTCTTGAAGATTCTTTTGAAGACACTTGGATCACTTGTGAAGTGACCTTGAAGACTTGTTTGTGAAGAATCTTCTGCAACAGTCTAAAAGCTTACATCCTTACCCTTGGAGCTAAATTTGAAGGTTTCTTTGGAGCATCCATTGGAGACATTTTTAAGCTACCTTGGGAATATTTTTGAGTTGTACTTGGAGCAGCCTTTGAGGACAGTTTGGGATATATACATCTTGAAGAGAAGCATTACCAAATATTGTTAAATTTTAGGTCCCTATATTACTAGCGTAGTCCCTTATTGTTGTTAGTGTAGCCCCCATATTGTTGTTATTGTGCCCCATAAAACCCCACTATTGTTATTGTTGTGCCCTTACATTATTATTGTTAGGCCGGCTAGGATCATATCGTGACCCCATGGAATCCTATATATAGAAAGGAGGTTTTTTCATTTGAATCATCCAAGAATTGTTCATTTATGTAATGTAAAGGAGGTTTTCCCCTCAAAGAAGCTGTTTTCTAAGGCATTGATCTCTTTTTTCTTCTATTTTTGGAGTTGGTTTCATAACATTTGGTAGCAGAGGTTTGGATTCTAGGGTTTCGCTGCTTCACACAGGTCATTGTGGAATGTTCGCTATAAATTTTTTTCTACGAAGGTTCAAAAGCTTTAAAAAAAAACCCATTTGCGAAGAAATCCTGATGAACGTCATGTAAAAATTTTAGATCTTATTTCACAATATTTTCGGAGATATGATCTATGGAAGTTAGGGTTTTTTGCAGGCTCCCAAATTTCATCTCAAAGAGGTGACCTTGGGAAAATCTTCATAAACATCTCTCTGAGCATCAGATTAGAATTTTGTAAAAAGGGGTCACATGTACACGGACTTTAGTTTAATTTGTATCAATTTCAGAGTCGAAGGAGGAAAAATTGACACATGTCACGCCGTACAAGTTTACCCTACTGAACAAGTCCATAATTAGGTCATTGCGAGAGATTAGGCATAAATTTGACTTGAAGAATCCAAATCAGGTCAAACCTATGGCATTGGAAAGAAGATTCAGAGGGCTACTAAAGGACCAAAGATAAAATCTCAAGGATCCAAAATTCCATAGACACATCAGTTTCAATATCGAGCTCCTCAAAAGCAATAAAAATGTGTGTATTTTTTTCTTCAAATTGCATAAGTCTTGTTTAAAAAATCAGTTTGAAGTGATTCCAAGGGAATATTGAAGCACAAATATCAGTATTGGGTTCTAAAATGGCCCCTAAAAAGAATTGAACACCGATTAAGCACTTAGAAGGCTCTCCTATGACTCATGAATAGGATGAAGTGCAACATTATATATCAAAATTACAAGACCAAGTGCACCAAATTTCGCTCTCGTAAAGAGCAACAAGAAATGAAATGGAAATTTTAAAGAAAGGCGTGGAAACTAAGATGGATGGTTTGAAGAAAGGCATGGAAGCTAATATGGATGGTTTGAAGAAAGACGTGGAAGCTAAGATGGATGGTTTGAATGGCATAGAAGCTAAGATGGATGACATGGAAGCTAAGATAGATGAAAATATGAAAGACAAGATGGACGACATGAAGAATGATATAAAAGCAGACATGGAAGGTTTGACAAAGTTGATACAAGAAATGATTCCTAATGGTGAAAAGGTTGTACAGGAAACTCATGACGAGAGAAAAATAAATGTTAATAGTGATTTCATAAACTCTAATGTTGGATTGAAGACCCACCATATTCCAAATATTGATATGAGGAAGTTTGATGGAAAGGATCCCGTAACATGGATACTACATATGGAGCAATGTTTTTATCTCTATATTGTGCAAAACACACAAAAGGTACGCATTGCAACTTTACATTTAGAAAAAAATACATTTGTATGGTATCGATGGCTTTTCTCTCGTAAAAAAATTGTCACTTGGTCCATTTTTACAAAGGAAATGATAGCACATTACGAGGATACAAAGAGCAACACCTTCTTTAGCCAATTGATAAATCTCAAACAAAAAGGTTCAATGGTGGAGGACATTGAGGACTTCCAAAAATTGAATATAAGGGTAACTGATATTCCCGAGGAACATAAGATTGATGCCTTCATAGGGACTTTAAAGGATAACATCCAACATGAGGTTTTCCTTTGGGAACCTGATTCATTGGTGAAGGCATTAAGGTTGGCAAGAAAAATTAAAAGGTAAATTATCGCAACAAGGAAGCCTACCACTCACATGTATAAATATGGAAGTGTTACTACTCCTAGACTTCCACAACTTACAAGGTTGACACCACAAAAATTGGAAGAAAAAAGAGAAAAAGGGCTTTGCTACAGTTGTGATAGAAAATCCACTAAAGGTCATAAGTGTGATGAGAAGAAATTATTTTACATAGATTGTGAAGAGGAAGAATAAAATGAACAAGAAACTTCAAAAGAAGAGGATATACACCAGGAACCAACCCTAGAGAAAGAAGAAATGAGTCCGACCATATCCTATAATGCATTGGCAGGAATTACCACTCCTAGAACTCTCAAGATAGAAGGACATATCAAGAAGAAAAATGTAATAGTGTTGATTGATTCAAGTAGTACCCATAATTTTTTTCATTGTAAGGTAGGCAAGGAATTGAATTACTTCCTATACCCAGCACCAGAGTGTCAAGTGACAGTTTCATATGGAGGGACTATAAATTGCTCTAGAAAATGCCATAATATCAAGCTAACCATGGGGTAATATGTATTGAATAGTCCAATGCTTTCCATTCTAATGGGAGTTGTCGATGTTGTACTAGGAGTACAATGGTTACAATCTTTGGGGATGGTAGCTTTTAATTTTCAAGAACTGTTCTTGAAATTTTTTTCAGAAGGAAAGGATGTTGAATTACGGGGTATCATAGGGAATTCGGGGAAGATAATAAGCTCTAATGTCATGAAAAAGCTTCTGAAGAAAGAATAGTGAGGCGTAATTGCACAATTATTCTCACTAGAAGTTCCAACATCAAAATCATCCATTTCTCCAAATCTCCAAAAAGACTTGAACAATCATTCCAAGGTGTTTGAAACTCCCAAAGGAATCCCACCTATTCATGATCATGTTCATGCTATTCATTTGATTCTAGGAAGTTTTCCTCCAAACATCAGGCCTTATAGATATCCTTATGTCCAAAAGAGAAAAATTGAACGTATGATTGCAAAAATGTTGGAGGCTAGTATAATTCAACCTAGTCAAAGTTCTTTCTCTGCTCTAGTAGTATTGGTGCACAAGAAGGATGGATCATGCCACATGTGTCTGGATTATAGGGAGCTCAATAAGCTCACTATTAAAGATAAATTTCCCATTCCTGTGATTGATGAATTATTAGATGAATTACATGGAGAAATTTATTTTACCAAGTTGGATCATCGTTCATAATAGCATCAAATTTGAATGAAGACTAAAGATATTCCGAAAACAAAATTTCGAACTCATGAGGGTCATTATGAATTTTTGGTCATTCCTTTTGGCCTTTCCAATGCACCTTCTACATTTCAAGGGTTGATGAATTCCATTTTTAAACCCTTCCTTAGAAAGTTCGTGTTCGTATTTTTTGATGATATACTAATGTACAACAGGTCTTGGAAGGATCATGTTCAACATGTTGACAAGGTTCCTAAACTATTGGAGGAGAAACAATTATATGTAAAAACCTCCAAATGTTTCTTTGGAGTACAAGAGGTGGAATATCTAGGTCATATTTTATCTTAGGAGGGTCTTAAGGTAGACCCTAACAAAATTAAAGCCATTAAGGAATGGAAAGTCCCCACAACCATAAAGCATTTGTGAGGATTTCTCGGGTTTACAAGTTATTATCGCAAGTTTTTTAAGAATTATGGGAGAATAGCAGCACCTCTAACAACATTATTGAAGAAAGATACATTTTCATGGACTCCTAAAGCAACTAAGGCCTTTGAGAATCTTAAAGAGGCAATGTGCCTAGCACCGGTCTTACCTATGATAGACTTCACAAAAACCTTTATTGTGGAATGTGATGCCTTAGGAAATGGATTTGGTGCTGTTTTAATGAAAGAAGGAAGACCCATTGCTTTTGAAAGTCGTCCAATCAAAGGAAAGTATTTACAGAAAGCTATTTATGAGAAGGAAATGTTGGCAATACTACATGCACTAAAGAAATGGCGACCTTACCTAATGGGAAGACACTTCAAGGTAAAAAATGATCATGATAGTCTTAAATATTTTTTGGAACAAAGACTATCTTCAGAAGAGAAACAAAAATGGGTCACAAAGATGTTGGGTTATGACTTTGAAATCATCTAAAAAAAAGGGAAGCTAAATGTTGTTGCATATGCACTCTCAAGAAAGGATGAGGAGGTGGAAGCATTGCTTTGTACCATTTCTATTATCCAACCAAAATGGATAACCAAAGCAAGGGAGGAATGGAAGAATGATGAAGAAGTGTGGACACTCATTCAAAAGTTGCAGCAAGATCCCAATACATTGATACATTTATTTGGAAAAAATATTCCTTATGGTACAAAGATCGCTTATATATTTTTGAGAATTCCCAACGAAAACAAAAGATTATTTTGGAATTTCACACCTCTCCCATAGGAGGACACTCAGGATTTTTAAAAACTTATGACAGGGTAAATAATTTTTTTTTTGGGATGGCCTTAAATCTGATATTCAAAAGTTTGTGGCAGAATGTTTAGTTTTCCAGCAAAATAAAGTTGAGACAATTAAGACCCTGAGTCTACTACAAACTTTACCCATTCCAAGTCAATGTTGGGAGGAGGTTTCAATGGATTTTATCATAGGTTTACCTAAGTTCGAAGGAAAGAGTGTCATCACGGTGGTAGTTGATAGAATTACCAAGTATGCACACTTTTTTTCATTATCTCATCCATTTAAATCAAGTACAGTTGCTATTGCATTTATGGGAACAATTCAAAATCTACATGGAAACCCAAAGATTATTGTAAGCGACAGAGATCCCATTTTCACTGGAAATTTTTGGACGAAATTATTTTCTTGTTTGGGTACTCAACTAGCCCATAGCTCATCTTATCATCCTCAATCCGATGGGAAAATTGAGATAGTGAAAAAATGTTTGGAAGGATATATTCGTTGTTTTGTATCTGATAAAAAAACATAATGGGTCAAGTGGTTACCTCTGGCTGAATGGTGGTATAACACTTCCTTCCATACTGCAACAAAAATGACCCAATTTATGGCACTTCATGGATATCTTCCACCGTCCATCACATCAACTTTGCGATAAAATTATAAGGTTCAAGCAGTGGAAGATCACATCGAGCATCAACAATAAGTTCTCAAACTCTTAAAGGAAAACCTAAATTTGGCATAAAATCGAATGAAACAACAGGTAGATCAACATCACAATGAGAGAAGTTTTGATGTAGGAGACTGGGTATTTTTACAGATACAACCATACAACCAAATGTCCCTCAAGCAAGCTAAGAAGGATAATAAATTATCGCCAAAGTACCATGGTCCTTACAAGGTGTTGCAAAATATTTGTATTATGGCATACAAATTGGAGCTTCCTGCTTCTTCTCGAGTGCACCTAGTTTTCCATGTTTCATGCTTAAAGAAGGTTATAGGTGACAAAATTCCAGTTCAAACAATATTGGAAGAACTTGATGAGGAAGGAAAAATCATATTGGAAACTAAAGCAGTCATAGAAACAAGAACTCGGCAGCTACGAAATTGATCAACTTCAGAGTATCTCATCAAGTGGAAGAACTTACCCACTGAAGATTCCACATGGGAGGATGAGAATTTTATGCATAAGCATCCAGAGCTACTCAAGCGTAGAGGACAACACTTTTTTTGAAGGAGAGGGGCATGTTAGGTTTCTATATTACTAGTGTAGTCCCTTATTGTTGTTAGCGTAGCCCCCTTATTTTTATTGTTGTACCCCTGTAGTCCCCATATTGTTATTATTGTGCCTTTAAAACCCCACTATTGTTATTGTTGTGCCCTTAAATTATTATTGTTAGGTCGGCTAGGATTATATTGTGACCCCATGGACTCCTATATATAGAAAGGAGGTTTTTTCAATTGAATCATCCAAGAATAGTTCATATATGTAATGTAAAGGAGCTTGCCCCCTCGAAGTGTTTGATTTCTAAGTCGTTGATCTCTCTTTTCTTATATTTTTGGAGCTAGTTTCATAACATTGAATATCCCTTGAAGTTTGGAGGGAAGATCTATTAAGGATAGTGGTTGGAAATCCTTTAAAGAAAGCTATATAATTAGAGCATTTGAGAAATTTGTGAAGCAACATATTGAAGATTTGTGGAGATCCTTGGAGACCATGATGCATTGCTGATGTCATCATGAGGTGACCTTGGAGAATTTTTTTTGGGTAACATGAAGAATTGTGGAGACCCCTTCATGAGAAGACAAAGTTGTCATTGACGAGCTAATTGTTTTGGAGATTGTTTGAGGGCAGTGCTGAAGGTGAAGATATTGTTCGGTCTTATTATGGAAGCTATTGGGAGCTTTGAAGAACCATTGAATCTAAATTGAATAATTGAAGCCATGGGTTGGAGCCCCAAAAGATAGGAGTCCTCAAGAAGAGTAGGTTGGAGCTGTACTAGTGATAGGTTTGGATCCCTAGAGGTTTGTGCCTCATAGAGACAAGGTTGAAGACTTGGGAAGATAGGGTTGGAGCCCTAGAGGTTGGAGCCTCGTGAAGTCCAAGTCGGTGCTTGACAAAGTACATGTTGGAGCCTAGTGATTGGAGATTGGTGTCTTCATTTAGTGTTGGAGGCTTGATCTATTATTGTACTTGATTCCTTGTAAAGAGTATTGGAGTCTTCATTGTTTCTGATTAATAAAATTATTATTCTATCATTGTTAATTTTGTATTCTAATTATAAGTGATCTTAACTTGTAAAAATAACAATTGAAAAGAAATATTGATTCACCCACTCGAGTCAAAATTCCCAACAATTGGTATCAAATCCAGTGCCTTCACTCAAAGACTAACAACTTGAATGTATATGCTTAGAACACAAATGGAAAAGCTAAGGAAGAAAGCCTCCAATCCTTCAAAATATGTCTCATCTTCAACCATGAAAATAAAATATAATCAAATTGGGAAAGCTCCATTGTTCAATGGAAACTTCAATATATGGAAGGCAAGAGTGAATAATTTTTTAATGGTTCCAGGTTTTGAAGTCTGGGAATCCGTGATTACTGAAAGCACGATGGAATACAAATCCAAGGCACATAATGCAATATCAATAAATACAATCTTCAGTGGGCTACCGGATCCTATAAAGGCCAAAGTGGAAAAATGTTGATCGAAAAAAGATATGTGGGACAAACTTCAAGATGTTCACTCAAAAGGAGAATTTACCATGACCTGTAATCAAGAAGGTGATGGAAATAAAGAAGGAAATATAAAACCCATAAAGGAAGCTGAAAACAAGAATCAAGATGTTAAGACCAAGGAGGACCTAAAAGATGAAGAAAATGAAGAGGATCTCAAAGAAAATATCAAGGCAAAACTTGTAGCTGCCCTAGAAGAGATAAGTAGTTTGAAAAAGGAAAATGAGGAGCTCAAGAAGAAATCAAAAGATGGTGATCATGACCTTGACAAAAAGAGGAAGGGAGTTGACCTATTCAAGCTTCAAGTACAAGAAAGAGATAATGATCTCACCAAGCTTAAAGAGGAATTTCATCAAAACAAGAAAATGCATCATAAAGAAGTCATATCCATGAAAAATTAGTTAGATAAACTAAAGAAAAAGGAATACACTTTATCAATCCATCTTGAACTAAGACACAAGGACTTGAACAAACTAGAAGCAAAAATTGGTCAATACAAGCAAGAGGTCTCCTCCCTTAAATATAAATTAGAAGAAGCAAAGAAACAAGCACAAGGAGATGAAAAGGTGATGGAAGCCTTGGCACTCCTAGAAGGACAAGTCAATGAAGCGGAAAAGGAAATAAATGCCATCACATGCCAAATTGAAGAAAATGATGAGGATCTCACCAAATTAAATAAGAATTGGAGAATCATCTAGAAAATAAGGATGAAGAATGCAAGTTGATGAAAGAATAAATTGACCTCCTAAATAAAGAAGTTGATCATCTGAACAAGAGTCTATAGAGATCTCAAACTCTAGATGATATCCTAAATAATCAAATATCTCCTCTTGATAAATTAGGTCTTGGTTATGCAGGTGAACCCTCAAATTGAAATGATGAAAAACCTAATGCTTCAAACAACAAGGATGCAGAGAAGCTTGGAAGAAATATTGATGCCCCCAGTTCAAACAAAAACAAGGAGAAGAGTCAAGATGACATTGGAAGAAACACTACTCCAATAAGATATGTAGACAGTGTCAAGAATGTAAGAAATAATAAATTTGATCAAAGCATCCCAAGACATAATGACTTTAGAAGTATGTCAAGGCTATCTCCATCCTCTGGGTACCAAAGTATAATTTTTGGTTATTTCTATTCTTGTAAAAATTTTGGGCATATGGCAAAGAATTGTAGGGCATACCACGAGGACAAATATAGTGGTCCCCATCAGTCTCCTAGAAGCAAATTTTCAAGAATAATTCACGATCCCTCATCAATGAACAAGATGGAGTGCTTCAAATGTCACAATATTGGACACATGGCTCATGATTATAACTTGACTTGGGTTCCTAAACAAGCTAAAATTATGGATACCAAGAAAGAAAAGAAAGTTACACAAGTATGGAGAAGAAAGAAAATTGGATTAGAAAACCTCTTGAACACTCAAGACATCAACTCATGTTGTTGATCTAATGAGCACATCTTTGGCATATACGATATTTTAAGTCTTGATGGTGAAATTCTACCAAAAAGGAGACCATGCATACTGTTAGGGGGAGCTTTGGATTCTTTAATATTCTTGTAGAAACTATCTGTGAAGAGCCCTATATGAATCACGCATAGAAAACCATATCTTTATAGATCATCTCTCAGGAGTAATTCCATTAAATAAAATCATGATATTGTACACATCCATTGTTGAATATGTCTTCCACTTGATCACAAGGCAACAATATTTCTTTTCTTGAGAAAAAATAAGAGCTAGAGGAGTTTATGAAGACAGGGGAGTTGGTTCATCATCTACCTCATCCATTTCCATGAAGGCAACAAAAGCTTAGGGGATCAAGCCCATTAAAGAAAAGCATAATGATAGAGGGATTTGCAAAGAGAAACATAACAAATGAGCACTATGACAGGGGGAGCAACATATCTACCATGGAGAACTATCATTGATAAATAAAGGAAGAAAATACGTTGGAGAAACATGTCAAGAAGAAACTTGATAAGGGGAGTACTTGGACACCCCATTTTCCATTGATGTCAAAGGGGGAGAGAATGTTTAAAAAGATGAGAATATTGCCATCAATGACAAAGGGGGATACTATTGGTCAAGGTTTCCATTGATGTCAATATGGAATTTTTGGAAATGGAAAATGTTGGAAAATGTCCTAACCCTTGTAATGTATGAATAACCCCTTTGAGATGTTTCCATAACCTCATTGAAGACTCTCTTTAAGCATACCCTAAGAGAGAAAACCCTAAGCCCTAAAAACCCTAGCTATATCCCTATCTATATGATGACAAGCCCTAAATAGTTAATGCATGATATAATGACGCGTGATCAATTTTTGATGCATGATGTAATGATGGAAGAAGAAACCCTTACCATGAAACCCTCCTAGGCACATGTATGCATAATAATGAAAAAGTCTAACCCTATGAAGTGATATTTCTTAGCTACATGGTTTTCCCGAGAATGATGCAATGTATGCATAAATTAATGAAGCCCTAGATGCCCATGATTCCTTTGAAGATGATTGAAGGCCTAAAATATAAAATATATGGAAGCCCATAACATTGTGATGTAGGAGCATCCTGCTTAGAAAATCATTGTACATTTGGTTGACTTAGGGGGTCTAATGTTTGTTAAATAATTTAATTTATTAAAATGAATTTTTGTATATTTTAATTATTTGATTGAGATATATGTGTGTGAGGTTTTAAGTTTAAATATTCTCATATAATTGAGAACAAGAGAGATCTTAGCTTTATGCAAATCTTAGGGATTAATAAGATCCTAAAATAGAGATTTAGTTGAGTCAAAGGTGGAGTAAGAGATTTTAGGAATTAGTTGAGTGATCTATGGAGAAGATCATGGATTTAGAATAATCCATAACTATGTAATTATTTCTATAAATTTAAGCCTGCATATGGGAAATGCAAAGATAGGGGAAAAGGTAGAGAGTAGGTGTGAGTGAGAGTGTGTGAAAGTGATGAGATGTGTAGAAGGCCAAGGGCTCGATATGCCCTATACATATTTGTATGTCAGGCCAAGTATTGTACATGTTTGAATCTGTTTATAAATAGCATTGTTTTTTTTTTAAACCTCTCTGAAAATTGTCTTTGTACATTATAAATGTTATGGCGTATGACTCTGTGTGATATATGATTGGAAATTGGTTAATCTATGAATCTAGGAGGTAGTAAAGTGAATGTATTATTTTTGTGTGGGAAAGGCAGAGTAAATAATGCATAGAGTTGTGAATTGATTGTGAGAGGATTACTGCTTGAATTATGTATGGGAACATGGTTATGAATATGATGGATTAGCCGATGTAGTGTGAGGCATATAATAATACCGAAATTGTTTGTATATATTCGATTATGTATAAGTATCTTGATCTAAGGGGCATTCTATATTAATAGTGGCAGCATTAAATCATCAGAGCTAGCCTTAGCCAGAGGTAGTGGGCATCAAAGCTAGCAAGCCGAGGGTGAAATGTTTTAAAAATCAGTGTATGGAGATCATGGCCTTGGTAAGATCGCAGACCCGCTGTAGATCAATATTCCCTGAATTGAAACCTGTAACGTAAAGTGATTTGGGGATTTTCATACCTAAAGAATTTGTCAGTAAATAGATACGACATTTATACATAGTAGATAAGTTCAAGCAATGGAAATCACCTTTTGGAAATATGAACGCTTTTGATGAGCGATTTCATCATGAATCATCTCTGTGTGATCTGTGGAAAGAATAGAATGTCTGCATGTTATTTCAAATCTAGTTGTATTACATTTATGAATGGAAGATGGTATTACCTGTGGTGTTGAATACCCTACATATAGTTGAGGAGGCACTGTCCATTCCAAGAACATTGGCATAGATAAATTTTCCAGATTGATGGTGAGTGTGGATTAATTGTTGCAAGATGAAATAACAGGAGAAGTAGCTAAGCATGGAGCACATACTGAGTCTGGTATAATAAAGAGATTTCCCATTGGATCTCGTGTTGTAGGAGCTTTTATTATGCCTCTTGGAAACTGCTTTTACTGTGTAAAGGGGCAAGAAGATCTTTGTGAGCCATTTTCACTTTCAACCGAGCTAAAGGAACTCTCTATGATGGTGAGACTCGTCTATTTCTTCGTAGAAATGGAAAGCCTATTTACATGTATATCTTGGGAGGAATTACAGAGTACTGTGTTGTTCCAGCCACGACATTAATTGTTCTCCCAATGTCATTGACATATACATAGTATACTGTTCTTGGATGTGCTGCCTTTATGACATATGGTGCAATGAGATATGCAGTTGACCTGCGAGTTGGAGAAAGTGTCGCTGTCATTGGTTTTGGTGGAGTAGGATTTAGTTGTTTGCAGATAGCAAAGGCTTTTGGAGGCAACAATATAATTTCCGTTGATGTTCAAGATGAAAATCTTGAGAATGCTAGAAAGCTAGGAGAAACCCATACCGTTAATGCATTAAAGTCAATGTTGTAGGTACAATCAAAGAAATCACAGAGGGAAGGGATTTTTGATATTGCTTTGGAAGCATTAGGAAAACCAGAAAATTTTATGTAGACTTCACAGAAAGGGATGTGCATTATTATGGTGTCGAGTCTCAAAAGGTATAGGGGATGCTAGATGCCATCACATTTTCCAAAACATATAATACTAAAAGCTTCCATGAATAAAATAATTATGTCAGTTCAAAAATATAATTTTCTTGATGGAAAAATGACCTCATTTAAGGATGAAATTGGCACCAAATTGTAGAGGACATTTTCCTCTTTCCAACGAGATATTACTTTCCCTCTAATTCATTGTCACTGAGAAGATATTAATTTTTGAAATCAAAATATGTTGTAAAGTCTTCTAGCCGACACAAGCCTACTTGTTCAGTGTCTATTTGTTGAAGAACAAAATATGTATAAATATGACGTTTAAACTTGTCATTCCAATCATAAACTTGGTGATCAATTTAGAGAAGGAGCACACAAATAGGAAGAAGGTGTTACACAATACTTTGTCACCCTGTTCACTTCCCTTCCCCAATCCTGAAGTGCCCTGTCATGAATACTGTGTAGTATATCCACCTTGAAAAATACATCAATATATCCTTTAGAGACTAAAATAAATTTTCCTTGAAGAATTTCTAAAGAAGCCTAGCTCCAACCCTAGATTTCTGGGTCAACACTTTTGTCCAGTTATCTGCCCGTGCTAATGGTAGGTTGCACATTCTAGCCTAGCACTATCAGCGCTCTTCTGACTAGAAAAAATACACTGAAACATTAATGGTAGTGTTTCCTGAAATGGAGGAGAAGATTCGATCTATAGAAGCTTCCAGGACGACGAGTTGGATATTGTTCGGTGGAGATATGGTCGAGCTCTTGATCTTATCAATAGGGGATTTTCCCTTGAGAAATGGGCCTTCCTCCTTCTTTCATGGGCTCCTAACTCCCTCTCCCTTCCTATAAATTTATCCCCATCCATCCAATACAGGTTGGTCATTGTTGGGCTGGTCTGATCTTTAATCCTTCGTACTCCTATGTTGTGTTAATGCCTAAATTTCCATTCCGGAGAAGGATCGGCTTGGACTCAGACTACACCAAAGGGAGGCCTCCAACATCAAGGCCACAATTGTAAGTTTCCTCTTTTATATTATCAATAACACATTTGGTGTTTCACTTTCTATATTTGTTTGAATATCCATACAATTGGCCTAATGCTCCTTGATCTGTTAGTTAGTTGATGTTCAATGTATGCTTTTTATTTGATCACATTTTTTGTTGTCTCTTGATATCCTGCAGGTATTTGAATGCCACGAGTATTTGGATCAAGATTGAAGGATTGTGGATCACGACCTTCATCAAAGGGTTGAGCATAGCATCAAGAAGAGGTAGGTCCTTTTCCCTTTCTCATCCTGCTTTGAATATTTACTAAGAAAGTGTCCATTAGATAGTCTCGTATGTTTCTAAACCCACTCTAGGGCTAGAGAGATCGCCTCTGTTCGTAGAGGGGTTTGTATTCACAACAAAATTGGCAACTCCACTAGGGAGATATAGCCTCTTTGTCTCTCCTTTCCCGATTTTCTTTTTTGATCAGTTTGATCGATCGTCAAGATTTGAATATTGTCTCTATAGGTCTGTACAGTGCTTGATTTTTGCTTTAGAGTGTCAGGTTTAGGTTTTTGCTTAAGATTTTATTGCTTTTCCTAAGAGTTCCTCGATCAACACATATTTTTTCAGACACAGTCACGTTGCAACACGAATATTTATAAGTACAGTCGCACTCAAAACCATGTCTTCCGCTGTCTCCTCACGCTGGTGCATTTTGGTAGACCAACACAAGTTTTTCTATGCAATGTAGTGCTACCAACACAGGTTTGGGGGTCTAAAGTAACGCTGAAGACCCTGTCAACACGAGTTTTTCTATGTAAAGTAGCGCTGGTCCTTAAATTTGATAATTTTTGTGGTTTTTTTGTAAAAGGCCTAGTGTGTCCTGATCTCTAAGGTCATCCTCTTGCTCTATGTGCATCAATTTGTTTTTTGTTTGGTGTTAGTTTCTTTGTGGTGTGCAAAAGTCCATCCCATACTTGAAGTGGTAAAAATAAAATTTTGGTTGAGTCTTCGATTCTTTAAGTCCATTAAGTCATTGTTTGATGCTTGCATGTTTGGAAAGATTATTGTTTTGCTGATCATTAAGCATCATTGGCATTCCATAAAATAAATTGAGTTCTTGCATTCATTTAGTTTTTATTTATCTCAAAAATTTACTTTTCGTAAAAAGTGCATTAGATTACATTGCATTTGAAAATTCATTTTTGTGATTATCATTAGACATTGATTACATTGTTTGGTGGTTTAAAAACTAAAAGGTGCATTGAGTGCATTAATTTCATTAAAAAGTGCACTAATTAGATTCTCATTTCATTAAAAAGGTGCATTGAGTGCATTCTAATTCATCAAAAAGAAAAAGGAAATTGTGCATAGATTATAGTTGCATAGTTTTTGGAAAAAAATAATTGTGCACTGATTACATTTGCATATTTTTAATTTTTGAATTAAACTGGGATATTGAAAGTGATCTAGTTAGGAAAAATTTGTTTTTTGAATTATTGTTTGAAATTATTCCCTAAACTAGATAAAATTCATTGAATTGAAAGAATCCTTTTCTCATATAATTGCATCTTAGGAGTTCACGTGACACCATTATTGAGCCCAAATTGAAGCATAATCAAAGATCAACTTTAAAATTTACTTAATTAACCTTAAGGAGCATTTGGAATTAACACAAATATCTAGAGGTATAGGCTAGATATGTGTTTCGACATCATTAAGCATAGCAGCTATCGCTAACATTCTATGTTACATTCTGGGGGTGATATCCCGTCCCACGTATGGAAGTATATAGGACTATGATCCATGTATGAAAAGTATAAGGGGATGCTGTCATCATAATATTACACATTAGACAGGGCTACTATGGACTGGAATCCCACATACCGTCGAGTATATATTGGGATACCCCACTAGGTTGCAAACTTGCCATAGGTAACCGAGTCGGCCGCCTTGCAGACGTGATACATCGAACACAACATTCGAGGAGATTGGTTGCCGTACGTCAAGTACTTGGTTCACCAAGGTGTATATTGTAGTTCACATATACTTGGTAATCCATTTTCCTATTTTTATTTTTTTTGTTAAATTCTAAAATTTACTGCCCGTGGAATAACATCTTACCCGTGCACAACTCTTTAACAGATCTTAGGTTGAGACCAATGGAATAGTTCCCGAGTTTACCAATTAGGGAATCCCCTAATATGGGAATCCTGGTCCTTTTAATTCTTTTGGAAATTTTGGTGCTCCCTATATGGAAATTTTTCCCCTCCTAGGATTAACCATTGGTTTTCCAGTTTGGTTATTTTCAATCCCCATGGTTCCAAATGTCCAAGCTGCTTCTCAACCAAATTCGCCTCCACCTGAACAGTGTCAACCTCGTGTTGATCCTAAGGTTGAATCCTCGTCTTCTTCGCCCATTTCTTCACCCCATTCTTCCTCTTCTCTTGGTGAATTTCTGGATTCTAGTAACCAGGAAGCTAACAAGAAGTAGAAGAGGACGAAGAAGAAGAAGCAAAATAAGCAAGGGGGAAACCCAACAACCATTTATACCAGTGCAACTGATGTTGAAAAATCTTCCATTGAGTCTCGCAAAGTTAAATTCCCTTGAAATTTATGTAAGGGTGACCACCTTCTTATGGATTGTCTTGGCGTTCCCAGGATATTAGAAGTATGGTCCACTGACTCACATCACGATTTTTCATCAGCCTATGGAGATCATGTTGGTGAAAAACCCTCAACAAGTGATAATAAGGCCCATGAGAAAAAGTGTAAATTCAAATTTCCTATAGGTTATGTGGAGGGAATCATCCCATTTTCCTTTTTCCTTTTATGGACGAAGCCACCAAAATTTTGGATAACCTTACATCTTCCCAACCCTGCCTTCTGGCTGGTTATTTGAAGCTTTTCCCTGATCCTCCGTTAGTTGATCAAGTGATCGATCATAAGTCATCTTTGGTCAATCCAAATATCTCTAAAAGTGAAACCCACAAGTCAGTTTTCGACCAACCATTGGTTGATAAAACGTTCGACCTAATTCCAACTTCAGTTGATCAAGTCTTTTCCTATAGAGAGTGAACATCATACCACTCATGTTCTTCTTATTTCTTCAGATTCCCATGAATTGGAAGGAAATCCTCCCATTCCCATGGTACATGATGAAAATCCTCCCGTTCTCTTAACGCAAGGGAGAAGTTATCCCCTTCCCACGACACCCCTTCCTAGTAGTCTGGTCGCTTCCTTTGATTGGAGTCGACTGACAGGATACCGTCTTCCTTCTTACGTGCCGTTTGATATCACAATACGGACTTATAATGTGTCCATACCTAGAAAAATAATAGATGAAGGTGAATCTGTTAGTATTATGTCCTCAACTACTTGGCAAGCTTTTGGTTCTCCGCAGGTTGTGCCTGTTAAACAAAATATTTTAGCGTTTAAAAGAGGAACCAATCAATTGTTAGGGATCCTTCCTAATTTTCCTATTACTTTGGGAGGAAATACTATCTATATAGACGTGATGGTTATCCAAGGTCCCTTAGATTTTAACTTACTCCTTGGGCGCGACTATACCTATGTCATGGGAGCTCTTGTTTCTTCCCTCTTTCGTATGATGTCTTTATCGCATGAAGGAAGAATTGTGTTGTAGTATACCTAGGGGGGATAATATTATAGTACATGTGAACATTGATAATATTTCATTCATTGGTCCTAATTTGGCTCCCAGTCAACCATCATCCCTTAATGGTCCTTACATGACATTAGTATCTTCCCCGCCACAGGTTAATTATGTGGCAAGCTATTCCATGCCCATGTCTGCTGATGATTTGGCCAGTGATATAGTGCATCATGTGCTGGGGGCACTGAACCCTGATTTCCGTAGTGTTGTTCTCCTATCTGATGAGAAACTCTTGGAAGCCATGACCTCTTATGGGCCATGAGAAAAACATTCGAAGCATAGTTCATTTTCTTGTTTCAAGCTCCTTAAAAAATGAAAGGTCAAGTTCCCTAAAAAATGAAACAAGGTCTTCCCAAGAAAAATTCCTTTTCTTGTGTCAAGATCGTTAAAAAATGAAACAAGGTGGCATGAGGATAGTTCTTTTTCTATGTCAACCTCGTTAAAAAATTAAATAGGTCCCTATGATCATAGTTCTTTTACTATGTCAAACTCATTAAAAAAATAAACAAATCCCATTTCAATTCGAGTCTTTGATTAGATCTCATAAAATTCCAGTCAAGTCTTTCACTTGATCTCGTAAATTAACCTTAATTCCTTCCACATGTTAGTAACCAGTAGTCTACTTAGGTGGATGAGATGAAGCTTAAGGGGCACGTACCTCGAATTGAGTCATTATGTTGGGGGCTTGCAAACTTATTGCAAGCATAATTTATCTTTGTTTCAAGCTTATGAAAAAATGAAACCAATTTCAAGCATAGTTTATTGTTTCAAGCTTGTGTAAAAATGAAACCATTCTCATTCCTATACATCTCTCATGATTGCCCTTTTATCTACCACTTTTTCCAGATGAGCCTTGGTTTTCTCATTCCATCGTCACCATTTTCTTGGCCAATCATACACTCTCACTTGGTTATTTAACCCTTACTTGGGGAACCACTGCGATGAGTGGTCTTATTAGCCAACCTCTTGATCACGACCGAAACTAGTCGCTACCCTTTATACCACTCGTTCCTCCAGGTGGAGTCAACTTTAAGCTCTTTTATAGCTCTTGAAATATGAAAATATTATCAACCACTTTTCCTTTCGAGCTCGTTAAATTAAATTAATTGACATCATCTCAGTATACGTTTACCCCTTTTTCAGTTGAGATTAACTATTTACGAAAAAAGAATATCTTGATCGAATATGGTCAAGAGGTTCTCTCGGATATTGTTTTATACCTTTTTGGATTCGAGGGAAAATTTAAAAAAAGGGACCTGATGGAGTTTTATTTTTCGTTTCTTTCCAAACTCCCTAAGCATGAAAAAGACACCGATTTATTCCACCATTAGACTCATAAAAAATTAAAAATGACGAAAGATTTGTCACCATGACGAGATCGAGTTCCTCCTTCCTAGGAATCGTTAAAATTACTAGGATGGATTCATTCGAAGAATGAACTTACACGCTCAAAATATTCTACCCTCTTCATGCTGGCTATAAAAATTAAAGAGGTAATCGTTAGAAATAATGGGGAAAAATTGAAAGTGGAACATCCTATGTATTATGCATCATGTCGCTCTTGAACATGACACTCATCTACATTTCGTGTCGGGTTGGGGATATCCTTCATTCGTCGCTTGCATTCTTGGGTTTTGGAAATTCATTTTCCTCTTATTCGATCATCATTTTTTTCATGATGACCTATGGTCCCATTTTGAGTCAAATGTTGCCACACTCCAGAGTCGTGTCGCCGATATGTTCAAGAGAAGTCATTTTTTTCAAAGTCAAACATCCTATGCTTATCTGATCCTCTCTGCAATAGTCCTGAATCACTCCTTTATCTTGAGAAATACTTTGTTTCATGTCAATGATGTGGGAATATTCATGGCCCTCCTTAGACGAATCACTTCCTGTCGACTTCAGCTCATTATCCAGGAGGATGATTTAGAAACTCATTTTCAGTACCTTGGAGCCTACATGCCTCAATGACAATTTCTTTGCGTTCGATGACAGGTTCCCCTCATTGGCCTTCGATAAAATGATTCTTCAAGTGTTTGAATTCAACACATTTATTCACGCTTGTATATTGTTCTATTGTACCTTGAGGGCCATTGTCATTATTAGTGGTCTCTCTCGTTCCTGTTAATGGTTTTAATCATTGACCGATAATTTGGTGGTTTCTCCCATGTTCGACATCAACATATCTATTAACATGGTTATATTCATACATTGGTTAGATAGAGATTGCGACGAAGACCCTGGATCAAATTTGTTAATATCGAGGCTACATGGAGTTACTAAGTATTCGTGATTATACAAATGATCCTTTATATACGGATGAATGTGACCATACCATGGATCCATTTCCATGATCTCTTTGAGACAAATGGCTGCAACCATGTTTTGGGTTAGTGCGGTATTTGATTCCTATTCAGAGATATGTTATTAAGCATATTAGTATTAGAGATGTCATATATGATTTGGTATGTTTCCTGGCTGTTTTCCTAGTCCCTTCTTTGATTCGTAAAGCATTTCACCCATCACTCCCTGTTCTACCTTCATGCTTTAGGGGCATATGTTACACAATAATTTGTCACCCTCTTCACTTCCTGTCTCCGATCCTAAAGTTCCCTGTGATGAATAATGTGTAGTATATCCACCTTGAAAAATAAATCAAGATATCCTTTAAATACTAAAAGAAAGTTGCCTTGAATAATTTCTGAAGAAGCCTAGCTCAAACCCAAGATTTATAGGTCAATGATTTTCTCCATTTA
Source organism: Pinus albicaulis (assembly GCA_034641835.2). Classification (NCBI taxonomy): domain Eukaryota; kingdom Viridiplantae; phylum Streptophyta; class Pinopsida; order Pinales; family Pinaceae; genus Pinus; species Pinus albicaulis. Next base: position 569,658,237 of record CM076582.1, on the reverse strand, counting down.
TCTACCCATGCTGATGGCAGTTTTCACATTCCAGCCTAGTGCTGTCAGCGCTCTTCTGACTGGAAAAAATGTGCTGAACCCTTTCTGGCAGTGTTTCCTCAAATGGAGGAGAAGCTTCCAGGACGACGAGCCAGATATTTCTCAGTGGAGTTATGGTCGAGCTCTCTCATTTGGAGCTCCTAATATTATCAATAGGGGATTATCCCTTGAGAAGTGGGCCTTCCTCCTTGTTTCATGGGCTTGTAACTCCCTCTCCCTTCTTATAAATCAATCCCCATCCCTCCACTACTGGTTGATCATTGTTGGGATGGTCTGATCATTAATCCTTCGCACTCCTATGTTGTGTTAATGCCTAAATTTCCATTCAGGAGAAGGATTTCTTGAAGAGCCTGGTTTGGACTCGGACTTCACCAAAGGGAGGCCTCACCCACCAAGGCCATGGTTGTAAGCTTCCTCTTTTATATTATTAATAATACATCTGGTGTTTCGCTTTCTATATTTGTTTGGATATCCATACAAGTAGCCTAATGCTCCTTGATCTGTTAGGTAGTTGATGTTCAATGTATGACTTGTATTAGATCATGTTTGTTTTTGTCTCTTAATCTCCTTAAGGTATTGAAACGCCACCAGTAACGAGGATCGAGCCTGAAGGATTTTGGATCAAGGCCTTCATCAAAGGGTTGAGCATAAAATTAGGTAGAGGTAGGTCCTTTTCCCTTTCTCATCCTGCTTTGAATATTTACTAAGAAATTTTCCATTAGATAGTCTCGTACATTGCTAGACCCACTCTAGTTGTAGAGAGATCACCTCTATCCACAGAGGGGATTGTCTTCACAACAAAATGACGAAGAGGAGAGAGAATTATTGTTTGGGCACAATTCTTGTGTTAAGGTTTATTCTTCATCATCAAGGACAATCACACTTACAACTCGGATTAGAAGACAAAAGCAAGAAAAAGGCCGAGGAGAATACTGGTTGGGAAATTCATCGTTAAAGTTTTGGATCCATGGAATAGTGGATACTTACCACAACAAAAATCGAATTTTGGAATTGCAGTAATGTGGATAAGGAGCTCAGACATTGCAGAATAGTGATCGTAACCACAACCTTTCAGAGTGAAAACCACCTATGACAATCATAACCTCAGATTTGAAAGAAAATTCAAGCTCACAACTGTGAATATAAGTGAACCTGTGACAAACACCTGTGAGATACTAGACTGGTGAGCATACCTCTTTAGAAGGATCCTCCAAGATCAGACTTGCAACAGTCTTCAGACCAACGATCTAAGCTTTTGAGGAGGATCAGAAAACTCAGATTGCAGACATGTGGGAGTGGATGTTCCTAAGATCTGTCGTTTATTCTCTAAACTCTAAACTTAACCCCAAAATTGTTTCCAACAATATCATTTCAGACCTGTGGAGTATTTGCTGACTTCTAGTAGTTTGGTATTATGACATTTGGTTTTCATCTTGGGCACCTCTTAAAAGGAAATCCATTAGGCATCATTTGGAGGACATTGGAAGAAGAAGTATCATAGGAGTATACATGTGAAGAGAGGTTGTTGATGAAGCATTATAGGAGTACACTTGGAAAAAGAGTTTTTGAAGAAAAACCATTGGAAAACTCCTATAGAGAGGAGTTGTTTAAGGAGTATACCCTTGGAAAGGACTATAGCTAGATGGCCCTGAAGTGGATTCTTGAAGCAACTTTTGAAAACACTTGAATCACTTGTGAATTGACCTTGAAGAATCTTCTGGAGTAGTCTTAAATCATACTTCCTTTCCCTTGGAGCTGACTTTGAAGGTTTCTTTGGAGCATCCATTGGAGACATTTTGAAGCTTCCTTCGTAATATTTTTGAGCTGTACTTGGAGCAACCTTTGAGGAAAAATTGGTCTATATAGATCTTGAAGAGAAGCATTACCAAAGAATTGTTGAATATCCCTTGAATTTTGGAGGGTATATCTATTGAGGATAGTGGTTGGTAGTATTTTAAAGTAGGCTAGATAAATGGAGCATTGGAGAACTTTGTGAAGCAGCATATTGAATATTTGTGGAGATCCTTCGAGACCATGATGCATTGCTAAAGTCATCATGAGGTGACCCTGGATAATTTTGTTTGGGTAACATGAATATTTGTGGAGACACCTTCATGAGAAGAAAAAATTGTCATTGATGAGCTAAGTGATTTGGATATCATTTGAGGGAAATGATGAAGGTGAAGATATTTCCAGGGATTATTGCGTAAGATATTAGGTGCCTTGAAGAACCGTTGAATCTATCTTGAAGAATTGAAGGCATGGGTTGGAGCCCTAGAGGATAGGAGTCCTCAAGAAGACCAAGTTAGAGCCTATACTAGTGATAGGGTTGGATCCCTAGAGGTTGGTGCCTCATAGAGACAAGGTTGGAGCCTTGCGAAGATAGGGTTGTAGCCCTAGAGGTTGGAGCCTGGTGAAGTCCAAGTCGGTGCTTGGAAAAGTGAAAGTTGGAGCCTGGTGATTGGAGATTGGTGTCTTCATCTAGGGTTGGAGCCCTGATCTATTATTATACTTGATTCATTGTGAAGAGGATTAGAGTCCTCGTCATATTTGATTAATAAAATTACTATTATAAATTTTTCATTTTGTGTTCTAATTATAAGTAATCCTAACTTGTAAAAATGACAATTGAAAAGAAATATTGATTCACCCCCCCGCCTCCGTATTTCCAAATTACTTATCTACATTCAATTATGTGTTGTTTTCAGTAATTTAAGCATGTAATTCAAAATGTCGTTCAAATCAGGGTTACAACTTAGACCTTACTATCATGTGGTTGATTATACTTTTAGTGCATTATATGCTCAATGATCAAACCAACAAGTCATTTACACAACACTTTTCTTTGAGCTCGAAAGCTCAAGCTTACTTGATTCATTTATCAATGTCAATCATTTCAATAAGTGACACTTGCACCACTAAGTCTAATATGCCTATTACTTTCACAATTCCACCGGGATGAAACCACATGGTTAAGAAATAATCAACAATAATGCAGACCCAAGTCCAAAACGATTACAGTAAGAATGCACTATAATTCATCAACAAATAAACAAGTATCATAGATACTTATCTTTGAATTTGTGGGGAAATTGAGTCTGGGACAAGGACTCTGCACCCAACCATAGATAGTTGCGGTCAAGATTTGTAGAAGAGATTCAGTAGTTAACTTTAGTGCATTGTTAGATTGGGCGAATCCAAGATATACATGCATGTTGTATAATTTATACATGGTATCAAAGCACAGGAAATTGCAGAAGTGAAGCAGGAGTTTAGTTTGTGACTGGATATAATTTGAATTTGCATAAATACTTTCTTGGTGCTACAGCTGATTCAAGATCGAAATGGATTTCAATGGATTGAGGTTGGAGTATGCACTCGAGGGCAGCTCAAACTAGATTGCTTGGAAGGATAGGATGGAGGTAGTACTCGAAGACAATGGTTTGAAGGAATTCATTGACAATGATGTTCCTAAACCCACTGTGATAGATGTTGCAAATCTTGATGTATGGAAAAATAAAGTTGCAAAGGAGAGGAGGATCCTGTTGGAGGGAGTACAAGAACACATTGTCTCAAGCCTCCATGGGAAAGCCACACCATATGCAACGTGGAAGGCTTTGATGGATCTATTCCAAAGGAAAAATGACCATAGGAAATTGGTGCTCAAAGATAAACTCAGGAAGATCAAGATGGAGAAGGGCGACTCCATACCAAAATTTCTAACAAATGTTTTCCAATGTTGGGATGAATTGGGGAGCGTTGGTATAGCAGTCGCTTATGATGATTTGGTGAGCTTATCTCTCCTAGGACTTGCCAAGAGTTGGCACAGTTATCAAGACTCTGTCAATGGAAGGGAAAATATCCAGATTGGGAACTACTATGGTCGGATTCGGTGCAGGAGGAGTTCAGACGGAACACCAGAGATGGGTCTTCATCTAAGAATGAAGATGAAGAGGATTGTGCTTTGGCTGCCAAGGCGAAGAAAGGGAAGGGGAAGAAATTCCATTCCAAATTTGAGTCCAAGAATGGAAAGAAGCAGGACTTGTCCAAGGTGAAGTGTTTTCACTGTCACGAGCATGGGAATTTTGCTGCTAACTGTCCAAAAAAGAAGAAGAACAAGAAGTCAGGAGGATCTACAGCGATTGAGGCTCTTGCCTCATAATTTGAGCTTACTTCTCATTGATCGCATGGATGGTTTCAAGTGCATTGGGATATATGTGGTATTTGGATAGTGGAGCTTCCTTTCACATGACGAGAGACAAGGAAATTTTCAGTGACTTGGAGGAGAAGGATCTTCAGATGCATATTGAAATGTGCGATGACGGGCGATATAGTCCTACTGAGATTGGGACCATTACCTTCTAGAGGAATTAAGGTAAACCCTTTCAATTAAAATATGTAATGCATGTACCAGGTTTGAAGAAAAATTTAGTCTCAGTCGCAATGTTGGAGGATAGAGGCTATGATGTTGTTTTTAGTGAAGGAAAAGTTTTCCTGCAACATAAAACAATGGGAAAATCCAAGAGGATAGGGATTCAAGTTAAGAATATCTACAAGCTAGAGGTAGATGGCTACACAACAATTATGGGCAAGGAATATCAAGTGGTGAGCCGGGATGAGGGCGAATTATGGCACAAGAGATTGGGCCATCTTCACCATGGAGCCTTGAAAGTCATGCAACATATTTCTACTGGTATTCCTAGGGGTACACTTGCACTGTCAGAAACATGTAAGGGATGTACTATGGGAAAATATGTAAAGGCCACCTTTCATGAGAAGGACAACCGAGCTTCGGGGATCCTTGAGACAATTCACACAAACATGTGTGGACCATTATCTGTTGCTTCGACAACAAAACATAAGTACTATTTAATGTTTGTTGATGAATTTTCTTGTGAGTGCTAGATCTTCTTCATGCAGAAGAAATATCAGAAATTCTCTAAGTTTATTGAGTTTAAGGCACTGGTGGAGAAAGAGTCAGGGAAGCAAGTGAAGGCTCTTAGGAGCGCTAATGGTGGAGAATAACTCTCTAACGAATTCAAGAAATTCTGAAAAAAAGAAGGAATTCTAAGAGAACAGATATCACCTCATAATCCACAACAGAATGGGGTCGCGGAAAGAAATAACAGAATGATCATGGGTGCAAAAAGAGCGATGTTGCATGATCATGGCCTACCGATGCATTTGTGGGTAGAAGCATGCAACACTGCAGTATTTGTGTAGAACTATTGTCCTCATTGGATACTTGGCATGAGTACACCTGAAGAGGCTTTCACTGGTAAGAAACCCGATGTTTCACACTTTACGATTTTTGGCTCATATGTTTATGTGCATGTGACCAAAGATGCCAGGAAGAAGCTGGAACTGACAACTAAGATCACGATTTTTGTGGGGTACACTGAAACACCCCATAATTATCGAGTGTATTTTCCAAATAACAGAATGACTGTAGTGCGACGAGATATAAAATTTGATGAGGAGAAAGCCATGCAGTTATCCCTTGAGAGGGAGCTGGACTTGCATGTAGAGGAGGAACTGTTGGTTCCCAAGGATGAGCCTCAAGATGTGGATCATCCACATGTGGAGGTTCATGGAGTGGAGGAAAATACTTATGCAAAGCCATCCATCATAAATGGCAGAAGGCGCACCACGGAAGCTAATAGATTGAGACTTGATGCTGCGGAGAAAGTAGGAGCCCCTACTTCACAGCACAGACAAAGACAATCTACTGACCGAATTACTGGATACATGGCTCTTATGAGAAAATGTATTGTGACTGAACCATCTTCATTTCAGGAAGCAGTGCAACAACCAACTTGGGTTGATGCAATGGTGGAGGAGTATGAATCCATTGTCAAGAACAATGCATGGGATATTGTCCCAATACCGGTCGACAAATTAGTGGTTGGATTGAGATGGATTTACAAGGTAAAGAAAACTGATGATGGGAGTGTGGAGAAATAAAAGGCTAGATTTGTGGCCCGAGGATTCGCATAGATCGAGGGGATATACTATGATGAGACTTTTAAAAATATTGCAAGATACTCTTCCATAAGATCCATCCTGGCACTCTCAGCGCAGATGGGCTGGCGCATTCATCAGATGGATGTGAAAGCTACGTTTATCAATGGGATCATTGAGAAAGAGGTGTACATAGAGCAGCCTGAAGGTTTTGAAATCTTCAACAGTGAGTCTCATGTGTGCCGATTCAAAAGAGCACTGTATGGGATGAAGCAAGCACCCCGTGCTTGGTACACTCGGATAGACAACTATTTCACCAGACTGGGCTTCACCAAAAGTGAAGCAGATGCACACCTGTACCAGATTGTGGTTGAGGGTAAGATATTGATTATTTTTCTTTATGTTGATGATCTAATTTTGACTGGTGATGAGAAGTTGATACAATCATGCAAGGAGAATTGTGCAAGGGAGTTCAAAATGAAGGACATGGGACTCCTTCATTATTTCCTTGGATTGGAAATATGGCAGTGGGATGGTGAAATTTTTGTGTCTCAAGGCAAGTATGCAAAGGAGATACTGGGTAATTTTAAAATGGAGAGCTGAAAACCCATGGATACTCCTCTTCCAGGAAATTGGAGGAAAGAGGATGCTACTTCTGGAGAGGTAGTGGATGCTACTGTCTACAGGAAGTTATTTGGTTCACTGATGTATCTAGTGAACACCAGACCAAAAAATTGCTATGCAGATAAATAACTGAGTCAAGCTATGGTTAAGCCTACCAAGCTCTTTTGGAAGGTGGGGACGGATGTTTTGAGACACCTAAGGGGCACATTAGAGTATGGTATATGGTACAGACAGACAGAGGGAGTGAATCTTCAAGGCATCACAGATGCAGATTGGGCGGGCAGTCCATCGGATAGAAAGAGAACATCAGGAGGGATCTTCAGCATAGGATCGATAATAGTTTCCTGGTACATCAAGAAACAATGATATGTGGCACTCAGTTCAGCAGAAGCGGAATACATGGCTGCAAGTCAAGCTGCATGTGAGGCTATCTAGATGAGAAAGAACTTGGTTGTTTTTTTTGGTTCTAAGATGGATTAGACAGTGATTCATTTTGATAATCAAAGTTGCATTAAACTCCTGATTAATCCTGTGTTTCATGATAGGTCCAAGCATATAGATATTTGGTACAATCATCTTAGAGATTGTGTGCAGAGAAGGATAATGTTGCTTCAGTACATTCCTACGGAAGATCAGGATGCAGATATTCTGACGAAGGTGCTCACCAGGAGAAAATTCGAATACCATAGAGACAAGATCGGGGTGAAGGATAATCCCTTTCTTGTTGAGAGGGAGTGTTGAGATTCAACAAGAAAATTTCAGCACCCACAACTAGTGCATTAAGCACCTAAACTAGGGTGGGGCCCATAGTGCTATTTTTGGTGCATGTCTATTTTAGTTATCCCTTAATTAAGATGGACAATAAACTGTAATCTATTCTCAATAATAACCTGAAATAATTAACTGAGAGTGATAAAATCAGTTAGCTAGTGGATTTAGAGTTAGAGGTAGTTAGTGAGGCATGCAGAGTAATTCTAGTTGTAACAGAGTTTTAAGTGCAATGGTGCGTTAGTTAATGTAGGTTGTAATCAATTTAACTCAGTTAAGTGAGTTAAACTCAGTTGTGCTAGTTGTAACTGAAGATACACTAGTGATAGATCAAGTGAATTAAATATTGATTAATTCACAATCAGTGATCTCACATGAAATTGAGGATTTACTATTATTAGCTGCATGCATGTCAGATCCAGTGGAGACCCAGTTGATATCTAGGTGAAAGGGAAGTTGACTACCAGTTGTAGGATTATTGGGTTGCACACATGCAACCAAACACCCATTGGAGTGCCCATGATACTTGCGCAGTCCAGGAAGGCCATAATTCCTATCTTTTAGGGATTGCATTCATCAGGGATTGCGCAAGCAAGGCAGGTTGTCTGGAGGCAGTAAATTGGCTAAGTATTGGTCTGTTTTTTGTATGACATGTGAGACAATTAGCTGAGTACTGGAGGGGTCTTGTGAGAAGATTTTTTTATGTAATTTTTTCATGATCCATGTTGAATATACAATGGAATATAGTGGGGTTTTGAGTAGCAAGAGTTCCCCGGGAAATTATCTGTGTTGCGGTTTGATTTGATTCTTCTTTACTTCATGTGATTGACAATTGTGTTATTAATTCTGCAAAATATTTGTAGAAGTGATTCAATATTTAACTTTATACATTGTTAGATCAGGTGAATCAAATATATACATGCATGTTGTATAATTTCTACAAGGGACCCAAGATGTTATAGGGCTCTAGGGATCCTATCTCAGCCCATAGCCTCCTGGGGCCCCAAGCTGTTACCAGGATCCAGAGACTAGCAACTCAACCCACAACCTCTAGGGAACCCAAGAGTCTATCCCCTTCTCTTCTCTTGCATTGTATGTTGATTACCCTCGATGAGCACATGATATAGTGCCTTATTTGCGTGCTTTATCCCTCACATGCTTGAGTTATATCTCCCTTTTCTTTTCCTCTCTCCCATATTTCTGCATCCTCATGCTTGCTGCCTTGGAATCCATAGTCTTTATTGCTATAATTTTGTCCACTTTTCTTGTTACTACTTCTCAAGAAACATGGTTTATGTATTTTATGTTGCACCTCATTCAATTTTTATAGTTGGCTCATTAAATTTATGCACCAACACCTTTAATTGTTTTCCAAGAAATTCAGGTTTCTCTCTCTGCACAAGAAACCACAACATCCCAAACAAGCCATCCCCTTACCCAACTCTAGAATTTGTGTCCCTTGACTCAACTCCCCCATTTTTTTTCTTATTTCATATATCTACAACGTATTTACAACACATTTTACAAGGAACCCATGGGCGGGGTTGTCACAATACCCTCCCCCTTGTGAGAACACTGCCCTCGATGTTCTTTCACCTATAAGCAATGTCAACACAATTTTTTTTTAACATAACACAACATATTCCGTGGAGATTTATGTACACAACTATATATAGTATTTACAATCATATACAAACTTGATTCATTCAAAAAACAAGTAAGGAATTTTTACTTTCATGGCATCATCCATTTCCCACGTGGCCTCCTCTGGCCCAAAGTGCTTCCGTTGCACTCGGACTTGTTCTATGACACGAATCCGGAGCATGAGACTACTCTGGTCTAGGATGCACATTGGTTCTATCTGGAAATATCCTTTCGGTTCCACTTGTATCATAGACCAATCAATCACATGATTAGAGTTTGGTACATATCTCTTAAGTAAAGAAACATGGAAAACATCATGAACTCTAAATGATTGGGGTAAATCCAATCTATACTCCACTGTTCCAATCCTCTCAAGGATTTCAAATTGCCCATGATATTGTGGTTACAACTTGGCACAGGTCCCAATTCTTAGAGAACTGTTCCTGGGTTTAAATCTTAGGTAAACATCTTCCCCAACCTAGAACTGTTTGTGAACCCTATGCTGATCTGCATAGCTTTTTTTTCCTATCTCGTGTTGTCTTCAAATTTTGTTTTATGACCTGAACCGTTTGTTCGATATCATTGAGCATATCAGGTCCTATATGGAACCTGTTGAATGGGTCACTCTAACTAATAGGATTATTTCAACTCCTACCATACAACGCCTAAAATGGGCTCATCTTTATGGCCTCTTGGTATCCATTATTGTATGAAAATTCCACAAGTGTAATATATTCTTCCTACTACTTGGGCTAATGCATCACATGCATACTTAGAATTTCCTCAAGGATTCTGTTAATCCTCTTTGTTTTCCCATCTATTTGTGGATGATATACCATGCTAAATTTTAATTATGTTCCCAATCCTGCAAACAATTCCTTCAAGAACCTGGAAGTGAATATGGCATCTCTGTCTGACACAATTTTCTTGGGGATGTCATGTAGCATCATAATCTCCTTTATGAAGCTTTGCGTAACGTCACTCGCAGAGTTAGTGGACTTAAATACAAAAAAATGAGAAAACTTGCTCAACTTATCCACCACTACCATGATTGAATCATGCTTCTTAGATGTTTTGGGAAATCATGTGATGAAATCCATAGAAATTACCTCCAACTTCCATTCCAGAATAGGGATAGGCTATAGCAACCCTGCCGGATGTTTGCACTTGTCTATTACTTGTTGGAATTCTATGCATCATGCCATGAAAACCACTTCCTTTTTTATATTCAACCTATAGTAGGCATTTTTAATGGTTGTAAGGGTATTTTGATATCCCAGACTACCCGAATAAGGCTTAACATGGAATTTTTTCATTATCAGTATTTTCATTTCATCATTGTTATGCACATAAATTCCGCCTTTAAAACTAATTAGGTCATCCTCGGTGAGGCGATATTCTTCATCATCACCTTGTTGCAACAACTTCTCTCTCACGTGCTGATATTTCTTGTCTTGAAGTCCAACATTTTTGACCTTTTCTATCAGATTCAATGTGTGCTAACTTACAAATACTAAGTGATTGACCTGAATTCTTATTCTTAGGTCATCAACGACCTTGTTTTTTTTACCTTTTATGTATTTGATTTCAAAATTGAATTCTTTGAACGTGGCAAACCATATTTCTTGCCTCACATTCAACTTCAGTTGTACAAACAAATACTTGAGTCTGCTATGGTCTATCATAAGCATAAATTTCTTACCTAGGAGGTAATTCCTCCACATATTTAAGGCTTTAATGATGGTAGCAAATTCTAAATCATGTTTTACATAATTTACCTCATGATAATTTAATTTGAAGGACTCATAGCATACAACTTTACCTCCTTGCATTAAAACTCCACCAAGTCCTTCCTTACAGGCATTTGTACACACCACGAAATCCTTGTTAGGATCTGCAATCCTCAACACCCGTGCATTGGTGAGAAAAAAATTTAGTTGATCAAAGCTCTCTGCACATTGTATGGTCCACTCAAATATTTTCCATTTTCTTTGCAAGGTGGTAATGGGATGACCTACCTTGGATAAATTATGAATAAATCTCCTGTAATATCCTGCAAGTCCCATGATTGATCTAATTTCATCCATAGTATTTGGAGTTGGCCACTCCATTATGGCTTTGACCTTTTCAGGATCAACTAAGATTCCTTCCTTGGAAACGATGTGCCCCAAATAATGTATCTATGACTAAGAAATCACACTTGCTAAGATTTCATAGAGCTTATGCTCTCTTAACAATTGCAATACCACGACTAGATGTTTTTCATGTTATTCTTATGACTTTGAGTACACCAATATGTCATTGAAAAACACAATGACATACTTGTCCAAATAAGGACATGAGCGTGGAAAGTACATTGGTAAGCTAAAAGGGTACCACTACAAACTCAGAGTTCCCATATCTTTTTCTGAAAGCAGTTTTATGAATTTCCTCATCCTTGATTCTCATATGATGGTATCCTGACCTTAGGTCAATCTTAGAGAAAATTGTTTCTGCCCTTAACTGATAAAAGAGTTTATTGATTCTTGGCAATGGGTACCTGTTTTTAATGGTCACTTTGTTTAAATTCTTAAAATCGATGCATAATATCAAGGTTCCATCTTTCTTATTTACAAAAAATACTGGTGCTTCCCATGGGGACACATTAGGCCTTATGTAACCTTTGTCAAGAACTTCTTTTAGTTGCAGATTTAGCTCAACCAATTTTTGGTTGCTCATTCTGTATGGCACTTTAGACATTGGTGTTGCTCTAGGTACCATATCGATAGAAAAATCTCTCTCTGTGTGAGGAGTTAATCCATGAATCTCCACTGGAAAGACATTTGAGTACTACTTCAAAACAAAGAGTCTTTGTAGCAATTCAACTTCCTCATCTCTTATTGCTCTGTCAACTCTCATATCCTTAGAAACTTGTACGGAAAATAACATGTAACCTTTTCTGATAGTGCATTTGGCTTGCATTGCAGTGATTAGCCTTATTGAAATGGGATTTTTCCTACCTAGTAGCACTCTTTTTGTTCCTTTCTCATCCAAGCACTCAATTTTTTTTCATAGAATCCTACTTTGGTCCGATGTAAGTACAACCAATCCATGCCTAGAAATATATCATACACACCTAATGGTAATACAATAAAATGAGTTATTGTGTGCATGTTGTTGGTATCCCGTGTTTTGACAGTTTGGCAAATCAAAAGACAAGGCAACATCAGAACCAATCTTTAGAGTTCCAGGATCTAGTCCTCCTATTCTCAGAGAGGGATCTCTAAAATATTTGTTTGCAAAGGTTTATCTTGTTTGCTTTGGTTATGGATTTTAGACTAGTTATTAAGTGCAGATGTTTATTTGGTTGGGTTGAGTTGATACAGAAGAATATGAAAGGTCTAGGAAAGATAGACAGAAAGAGGAAATATCTGGTTCATTGGGCAATGGAGTCAAAATAAGGTCATGAAAAACTCTTCAAGGGATATGGGATATCAAAGGGCAAATCTAACTTGGCCATAGGATCCTTTGTTTTGGAATGAGATGGACATTAATGTTTTGGAAAGAGAAGCTTAATTCTCAACAAAGGGAACTTGAAAACATAACTTAACAATAAAGAGATATTTGATAGACAGGGCTAACCATAAATTCCACAGAAATTCTTTAAGCAAATAATGACTTCAAGATAACTTTTAAAATGAAATCTAAGATTCGGGGAACTCGCTATTTCCTCAAATATTTTATTTTAAAGGACTTAGAAAACATAAAAGATTCATTGATAGCTGCATTCATAGAAGGGGGAACACCTAAATAACATCTATGCTTGCAACTATAAAGACCTTCAAAACAACTGTTCAAGTAGGGGCAAAGGGTAAGATCAAAACCGACCTCTTTGATTAACTTAAGACAATGGTACTTCAAAGGGAGACTTCAACAACAACTTTGAAGTGATGGCAGACAAGCAGGGAGAACCATAAATCATGCTAAAACCAACTATTTGAGCTATCAAGGAAATAAACAAGCATGAAGACTAAAGAGAAGGTTTAAAGACTCTAAAATACTTCAGCAGAAGAAAACATAAAACAGTGAAGGGTGAACAGGTCTAAGGTGCTTCCAGGAGTCATTTCTTAGCCTAAAAATTTCAGCCTACTGTAGTAAGAGATTATGAAACATAATGAAAACAGGAGAAAAGATTAAACAGTTAGAATACTTCACCAACAACCAAGCTCATGAATCCAATGATAGAGCCTTCTCAGGAACGGGCATGCAACAGCATCATCAAGACATCCAAGACTTCAATTTATTTTCAACTTCAACAGACTTGTATATTTATTTCAGAGAGTTTCAATGTTACAACTTGTGATCAAACAACAATCAACAACCAACAACTTCTCATCTTCTACTGAAGTATTTATAGAAGACTGAGGGGAAAATATCTGAGATAAGATCTTTTAAGACAATAAATACAGATTCAAGACTTCTCGGCCTTTTGAGGGGCTCGATGGAGAAGTTTACAGGTGGATTATTGTATTAACTGTTTTACATTTATGAATCAAGCTCGGTGGGAGCTTCATTTGACTTTGAGGCTTTGTGTAATGTTTGGAGTAACTCTGCAGGTATTTCTACATTGATTTCCTTGCAGAAGTAACTCCCTGGCTGCACTGGAGGCGAAACATCTTCCTTTGCAATAACTTCGGCCCTGGTTTGAAAGGTTTGAGGCAACAGGTGGCGTTTAGTTGCTGGGAGGAATCAATTCGCCTCCTTTTTGTGGCGGTGGAGGGTTTGCTGTCACTAAAACACTTTAGGTATTTTGCAGACTGTGTTTTAGATTGGGGGATTAGGCTTTTGATAACAGTCTTAGCCGTAATCCCCATAAACTGTCTTCAATTCTCTGTGCTGGCACATTTCTGGTCTTCTACAGCTAATACTCTTTGACTGTGCCGGATTCTTGGTGCTTCGCTGTTACACAGGGCTGCGTAGGGTTATACAGCATCAATGCCTCATGAAACACTGATGAAAATGTGAATTTGACACCTGCGAACGATTTCCTTTAATAAATCGAAGGAGGGAGGGTCGTCACCCTCATCTTTCGAATTTCATCTGAATATAGCGAAAAACGTTAAACCCTGCAAAATACAAACAAAAGTTATGAAATCCTGCATTTATAGGTTAAACTGCATTGGAGGATGTGCGGAGGAAGCAGGGTCGTTGGATGGCATCATCCAACGGTCGGGATTAATTGGAGAAATCATAGAATGGTGAAAAAAGATAAAATCTAAGTCGTCGATCACGCAAGAACAACGGTTGGGAGAAGGCAGCGGAAAAACCTTTGTAAACAATACAATATGATGTTTTTTAATTTTACAAAGGAAAAAGGCGCATTTTATATGAGCGGCGAGGGGATCGTACGGTGGGCCCGGCGGGACTGATCGCAAATCGCAAAAGTGGAAAATGCGATGGCGGAATATGCAATGAAGAGAAAATTGCGATCTGCGATCTGCGATGGATCGCAGCGCAAATATTTGCGATGGCTCTTTGGAGGAAAAGAGAAAATTGCGATCTGCGATGGATTGCAGCGCAAATATTTGCGATGGCTCTTTGGAGGAAAAGAGAAAATTGCGATCTACGATCTGCGATGGATCGCAGCGCAAATATTTGCGATGGCTCTTTGGAGGAAAAGAGAAAATTGCGATCTGCGATCTGCGATGGATTGCAACGCAAATATTTGTGATGGCTCTTTGGAAGAAAAGAGAAAATTGCGATTTGCGATCTATGATGGATCGCAGTGCAAATATTTGCGATGGCTCTTTGGAGGAAAAGAGAAAATTGTGATCTGCGACCTGCGATGGATCGCAGCGCAAATATTTGCGATGCATCAGTTTAAAAAATAACAATTTGAAAATTCTGCAATCTGCGCTTTGCGATAAGCGCCAAAGGGTTAAAACTTGGTTCCAGGGTGCGGGCGTATGGAAGAAATGGGCTAAGGGCTTAAGCTCGAGGGGCTTAAGTCCTATACATAAAAACATGTATTTTCATGGTTTTTGAAGGGTTTCTTGAAGGAAATGAAGGTTTCGGTAGGGTTAAAAAGTGGGTTTTTAACCTTATAAAAGGGATTTTAATGAAATGGAAAGGGAGAAACATGAAATTGTGGGTTTTTCATGGGTAATGGAGAATAGAAAATGAGGTTAGTGAGGAAGAAAATGAAGGGGACCAAGGGGTTCTGCAGCAGTATTTAACTTGGGATTTTTGAAGGATTTCAGAGGCTTTTAGGATGTAAACAACAATAAGGGATCTGGACAGAGGCATGAGGCCTTAGAGAGAATTCAAGAGCCAACAATTTTTAGTGATAAAATTTGTTCCTTGGAGGCTCCAAAAAGTTTTAGCCACCTTTTGGTATAACAAAATATTATAGGTGGCTAACACATGTCATTGAGCTCAAATACACATGAACTTACCCAATGGATAATCCTTTGCCTTGTTCTAGTTTCCAACTGAACCAACCAAGGTTCCTCATGCAATTATTTGACTAGATTGCATTTATCGGTGAGTTCTAGGTTGATATAACTATAATTAGATTAAGATCAATTAAAATAGAAATGAATTGATCTTGCAACATACCTTCTGTTATCAAGATAAATCCCCTATGCAGACAAAGGTGATCTCTCTAGCCCTAGAGTGGGTCTAGCAACTTGAGATACTTTACAATGTAAAGCTTTCTTATCTAATATTCAAAATGCGACAAGAAAAGAGATAGAAGCACCTTTTTCCTGATGCTATGTTCGAACCCGTTGATGATGAACTTGATCCACGACCCTTTTAGGCTCGCTCCTTGCTACTGGTGGCACACGAATACCTACGGATGATCAAGAGGCAACAACAAACGTAATCCAATACATAATAATCATTAAACATTAGCTATCTAGTAGATCAAGGAGTACCAAAATATTTTCATAAAATATTATACAAATATAGAAAGAAAAAATCAGATGTTTTATTGATAAATATGAAAGGAAGAACTTACAACCCAAGCCTTGATGTTGGAGGCCTCCCTTTGGTGAAAATCTGAGTCGTTCACTGAAGTGATAAAGCATTTATTCTCCTGAAAAACTTAGGCATTATCATAGTGCAAGAATGTAAAGGGAACGAGAGTTCAAATTAGCCCCAACAATGACCAACTAGTAGTGGAAGGATGGGGACAAATTCATAGGAAGGGAGAAGAGGTTGGGAGCCCATGAAAGGAGGAGGAAGGTCCACTTTCTAAGGGATAAACCCCGATGGATGAGATCAAATCTCTAAAATTAGAGAGCTTCAATCTATCACCACTGTTTAACAACCAAATCGCCGCCATGGAACTTCTAGAGGTTAAAGATTCTCTTCCATTTGAGGAAACACTTCCAGAAAGGGATCAAAGCGACTTTCCAAGAAATAAGGGCGCTGAAAACGCTAAGCCAAAACTATCAATCTAACATTAATGCGAGCATAAGACTAGGAAAAATGCTGACCCATAAAACTAGGGTTTTGAACAAGTTCCTTGAGAAATTTTCCAAGGCAGTTTTCTCTGAGTATTCAGGGGATGTATTTACATATTTCTTCATGGTGGAAACATTGCACAGGGTCTGTCACGGGGCACTTCGGGATTAGGGATAGGAAGTGAGCATGGTTACAAATTATTGTGTAACAGATGCCCCTAAAGCATGAAGGCAAAATGGGGAGTGATGGCTAAAATTCTTTATGAACTAAGGAAAAGAACTCAGATCATCGCTAGGAAACCTGCCAAATCAAATAATTTACAATATATGACATCTATGGTATAAATATGCCTAACCACATAACTCCACACTAAGCATCAAATAACACATGAACCCATATCATGGTCGCAGCCATCCATCTAAAAAGATCATAGAAGTGGATCTGCGGTATGGATGTAGCCACAAACATAAACAAGATCATGTATACAATCATGAATACTCAATAACTCCCCACATCCTTGATCAAAAATTAGATGTTACCAAGGGTCTTCACCCTGATCTCAATCAATCCAATTTATGAATCTTGCCATGCAAATAGCTGTGTTGGTGTTGAACATGGTAGAAAACACTTGATTATCGGTCAATGATGAAAACCATTAACAGGCATGAGAGAAACCACCAATAATGACGATGGACCTCAAGGTACAACAACACAATCAACAATTGTGAATGAATGTGTTGAAGAGGAACACTGGTAGAATCATTTGATCGAATGCCAATGATGTGAACCTGTCGTCAAACACGAAGAACTTACCATTGAGGCATGCAAGCTCCAAGGTACTAAAAATAAGTTTCTAAACCACCTTCCCAGATAATGAGCTGAAGTCGATAGGAAGTGATTCGTCGAAGGAGGGCCATCATGATTCCCACATCATCAACATGAAACAATAAATATCTCAAGATGATAGGAGTGATTTGGGATTGTAACAGAGGAGGTTAGATAAGCAAAGGATGTTTGACAAAAAGGACTTCTCTTGAACATATTGGTGACACAACTCAAGAGTATGGCAACATTTGACTCAAATGGGATCAGAGGTCATGATGACGAAAATGGTGATCGAATAGAAGGAAAATGGATTTTCCAAACCTACGAAGGCAAAATGAAAAATGAATGATATCCCCAACCCGACATGAACGGCAGATGAGTTTCATGTTCAAGAGCGAAAAGCTGCCCAAAAATATACATAGGATGTTTAGTTTCAATTTCCCCCCGTTATTTCTAACGAGTACCTCTCTATTTTTGATAGCCATCGTGAAGAGGATAAAATATGCTGAGTGTGTAAGTTCATTCTTTGAATGAATCCATCCTAGTAATTTTAACGAGCCCTAAGAAGGAGGAACTCAGTCTCGTCATGGTCACAAGTCTTTCGCCATTTAATTTTTAACGAGTTTGACGGAAGGGGAACTCAGTGCCTTTTTCACAATTAGAGAGTTTTAAAAAGAAGCAGAAAACAAAAATCCATCATCTCCCTTTTCATAAATTGTCTCTCAACTCTGAAAAAGTAGAAAAAATGCCTAAGAGGACCTCTTGACCACGTTCGATCAAGGTATTCCTTTTTCGTAAATAGTTAATCTCATCCCGAAAAAGGGGTAAATGTATATTAAGACCACACCAATTCATTCACTTTAACGAGATCAAAATGAGAAGTTCTCGGTGAGCTTTTCATGTTTTGAGAGTCAGAAAAGAGCTTAAAGTTGACTCCTCTTGGAGGAACGATTGGTATAAAGGGTAACAACTGGTTCCGGTGATGGTGGAACCGCTCAAAACATGTAAAGGTCAAGAGGTTGGCTAAGAAGACCACTTCATCACAATAGTTCCCTAGGAAAGCATAAAACAATCAAGTGAGAGCGTACGATCGTCTGAGAAGATGGTCACGATGGAATGTGAAAACAAAGGCTTATTTGGCAGAAGAGTCATATAAAAGGGCAATCACAAGAGGTGTAATGAGAAATGGTTTCATTTTTTCACAAGCTTGAAACATAGGAAATTATGCTTGAAATTGGTTTCATTTTTACACAAGCTTGAAACATATGGAAAAACGATGCTTGGATTTTGTTTCATTTTTTCACAAGCTGAAACAGAGAAAAACTATGCTTGGAATAAGTTTGCATGCCCCTATCATAGTGACTCAATTCGAGGTACATGCTCCCTAAGCATGATCTAATTCACTTAAGTAGACTACGGGTTACTAACAAGTAGATGGAATGAATATTTATTTATGAGATCAAGTGAAAGAATCAACTGGGATTTTACAAGATTTATTCAAAGAGTCAAATTATAAGGGGATTTGTTTCTTTTTTTAATGAGCTTGAAACAGTAAAAGAACTATGCTCATAGGGAACTATTTCATTTTTTAACGAGGCTGACATAGTAAAAGAACTATCCTCATGACACCTTGTTTCATTTTTTAAGGAGATTGACACAAGAAAAGGAACTTTACTTCGACACCTTGTTTCATTTTTTAAGGAGCTTGACACAAGAAAAGGAACTATGCTTCGTAGATTTTGTTTCATTTTTTAAGGAGCTTGACATAAGAAAATGAACTCTGCTCCGAAGAGCTTGATTCATTTTTTAAGGAGCTTGACATAAGAAAAGGAACTCTGCTCCAGACATCTTTATCATGGCCCATAAGAGGTCATGGCTTCCAAGAGGTTCTCATGAGACGAGAGAACAACACTGTGGAAATCAGGGTCGAATGCCCCCAATACATGACACATAGTATCACTGACCAGATCATCAATAGACACGATCATGGAATAGGTGGCCACATAATTGACCTGTGGCGGGGAAGATACCACTTGCATGTAAGAACCATTAAGGGATGCCGTTTTATTGGGAGCCATATTAGAACTAATGAATTACAACTGATCAATGGTCATAATTATTCCTTCATGTGGGAAACAGATCACATGAAAGAGAGAAGAGACATGAGCTCCCATGACATAAGTATAGTCACGCCCAAGGAGTAAGTTAAAGTATAAAGGGCCTTGGATAACCATCACGTCTATATAGATAGTCTTTCCTCCCAAATTAATAAGCAACTTAGGAAGGATCCCTGATGGTTGACTGGTTCCTCTGTTAAATGCTAACATATTCTAGGTAATAGGCACAAGCTGCAGAGAATCGAAAGCTTTCCAAGTAGTTGAGAAAAAAATACTAACATATACTCCTTCATGTATTATTGTGCTAGGTACAACCACATTATAGGCATGTACCGTGATCTCAAAGGGCACGTAAGAAGGAAGACGACATTCGGTCAATCGACTCCAATCAAAAGAAGCAACTAGATTACTTGGAGGGGGTGCTGCGGGAATGGAAGAAATTCCCCCTTGTGTTATAGGAACGGGAGGATCACCCTCCTGTACTGTGGGAATGGGAGGATTTCCATCCAATCCATGGGAATATGAAGAAACAAGAAGAAAAATAGTGGTATGCGGTTCACTCTCTACAGGAAAGATTTGATCAACTGAAAGTGAAATCAAGTCAACCGTTTTCTCAACCAATGGTTGGTTGGGAAAATACTCGTGGGGTTCACGTTCGAAGAGTGTGGGATTGACCAGAGATTAATTTTGATCGATAATTTGATAAACTAGTGGAGGATCAGAGGAAATATTCTTATATCCAGTTGGAAGACAAGGCTGAGAAGTTGTAAGGTTATCCAACACTTTCGAGGCTTCATCCATATAACGAAAAAGGTGAATATGATGATTCCCTTCACATAATACATGGAAATTTGAATTTACCCTTTTTCTAGGGACCTTACTACTACTAGTTGAGGGTTTATCACCAGCATGATCTTTAGAGGCTGATGTGAGCTACTGGACCACACTATTAATATCTTGGGAATACCAGGAAAATCTCTAAGAAGGTGGTCACCCTTACCTA
The DNA here is from genome assembly GCA_034641835.2 of Pinus albicaulis. Classification (NCBI taxonomy): domain Eukaryota; kingdom Viridiplantae; phylum Streptophyta; class Pinopsida; order Pinales; family Pinaceae; genus Pinus; species Pinus albicaulis. Next base: position 569,637,807 of record CM076582.1, on the reverse strand, counting down.
GCTTGCAAGGGAATTTGACTTTACGAGGCTGATTGGAAGGTTTTTCAACATCAGTTGCATGGGTATAAATGGTTTCCTGGTTTCCGTCTTGCTTATTCTTCTTCTTCTTCTTCTTCTTCCTCTTTTTCTTCTTCTCAACTTCCTGGTTACTAGAATCCAAAATTTCACTAGACGAAGAGGAAGAACGGGGTGAAGAAATAGGTGAAGAAGGCGAGGGGTAAAATTTAGGATCAACATGTGGTTGACACTATTCAGGCAAAGGGGAAATTTTTTGAGTAGCAACTTGGAAATTTTGAACCATGGTGTTGAAAATAACCAAATCGACAAACCAATGGTTAATCCTGGGAGGGACAACGTTGCCATATAGGGAGTGCCAACATTTGCAAAAGAAGGAAAAGGACCAGGATTCCCATCTGAGGGGATTCCCTGATTGGTAAACTTAGGAAATGTTGCCATTGGTATCAACCTAAGATCCGCTAAAGAGTTATACACAGGTAAAATGTTATTCCATGGGCAGTAAATTTTATAAGTTGAACACAAAATAAATAAAAAAGGGTGAAATAGGCATAAAGGATTACCGGGTATCCATGAAATTCAATATACACCTTAGAAAATAAATTTACCAAGGTCTTAATGTATGGCAGCCAATATCCCTGAATGTTGTGTTTGGTGTATCACATTTACAAGGCGGCCGTCTCGGTTACCTATGGCAGACTTGCAACCTAATGGTGTCTCCCAAAATATACGCGACTATACGAGGGAGTAAAGTCCGTCATAGTGCTGTCTAATGTGTAACTGTTCGATGAGAGTGCCCGAAATATACTTATCATACATCAATATACTTCCATATGTGGGACATGATATCACCCCCAGATTGTAACGCAGACTGTTAGTGACAACTCTTACGTTTAATGACGTCAGAACACGTCTCTAGCCTAGAACTCTAAATGTTCGTGTTAATTTCAAATGCTCCTTAAGGTTAATTGAATAATTTTTAAGGTTGATCTTGATTAAAGTTTCAATTTCAAGGCTTAAAACGATGTCACCTGAATATTACCTATAATACAAATAGCATGAGAAAAGGACCCTTTCAATTCAATGAATGTTATCTAGTTTAGGGAAAAGCTTCAAACAATGATGTTGCAAACAATAATGTAGAAAAAGAAGATTTTCCTAATCCAGATCACTTTCACTATCCCAATTCAAGTCAAAAAATTCAAAGATGAAAATTATACAATGTAATCTATGCAAAATTTGTTTTTTGAAAGCTATGCAACCGTAATCTATGCACAATTTCCTTTTTCTTTTTGATGAATGAGAATGCATTAAATGCACTTTTTGAAGAAATGAGAATCTACTTAATGCACCTTCCAATGAATGAGAATGCATCTTTTAGCTTTTAATCATTAAACAATCTAATCTAAGTTCAATGATAAATCTCAAAAATGACTTTTCAATGCAATCTTCTCTAATGCACTGTAACGAAAAGTAAGCTTCGAAATGACAACTAAATGAATGCAAAATAAATTTATTTTATGGTCTAAAAAGAACTAATAATACTCAATAAAAACAGATAATTATTCCTTCCAAACACGCAAGCATCAAATAATAATTTTAATTGGCTCTAAGAATCAAAGACTCAACCAAAATTCACTTTTACCACTTCAAGTATATGATGGATTTTTTCACACCAAAAAGAAACTAACACCGAAAAGAAAAAATTTGATGCACACAGAGAAGGAGGATGACTTCAGAGATCAGGAAACACTTGGCCTTTTATAAAAAACCCCAAAAATTTTCAAATTTAAGGATCAATGCTACTTTACATAGAACAAACCGTGTTGACAGGGTATTCATCGCTATTTTAGACCCCCAAACCCGTGCTGGGAGTGCTACTCTGCATAGCAAAAATAGTGCTGGTCTATGAAACTGTACCAGCGCAAGAAGACAACGAAAGACATGGTTTTCAATGCGACTTTACTTATAAATATCTGTGTTGGTAGCGCGACTGTGTCTGAAAACAGATGTGTTGGTCGAGGAATGCTTACGAAAAGCAATCCAAGCCGAAGTAGGAACCTAGACCTGACACTCTAAATCAAAAATTAAACCCTATGCAAACCTATAGAGACCTAAATAGACTTAGATCTTAGTGATCGGTCAAACTGATCAAAGATCAACTCGGGAAAGTGAAGGCTAAGAGGCTAAAGATCCCTAGTGGAGTCACCAATTCTGTTGTCAAGATAAATCCCCTTTGTGGACAAAGGCTATCTCTCTAGCCCTGGAGTGTGTCTAGCAACTTGAGATACTTTCTAATGCAAAGATTTCTTAGCTAATATTCAAAATACGACAAGAAAATAAATAGAAGTACATTTTTCCTGATGCTATGTTCGAACCCATTGATGATGACCTTGATCCACGATCCTTTTAGGCTTGCTCCTAGCTATTGGTGGCACACAAATTCCTGTAGATGATCAAGATGCAACAATAAACGTAATCCAATGCATAATAATAATTTAACATTGGCTATCTAGTAGATCAAGGAGTACCATAATATTTTCGTAAAATATTAGACAAATATAGAAAGCAAACATCAAATGTTTTATTGATAAATATGAAAGGAAGAACTTACAACCTAGGCCTTGATGTTGGAGGCCTCCCTTTTGTGAAAATCTGTGTCCTCCACCGAAGCTCTAAAGCATTAATTCTCCCGAACAACTTAGGTATTATGACAATGCAAGAATGTAAAGGGAACGAGAGTTTAGATTAGCCCCAACAATGACCAACTAGTAGTGGAAGGATAGGGACCAATTCACTACCACATTTAGGATTAAAATCCGACAGCAGAATCTAACAAACAGATAAAATCAGAACTGTCGTTAGATGTTTAATGTATTTTTCTTATTTTTTTTGTAAAAATCCCAACGATCTTCGACTATGCAACGTTAATTACATAGATTCGGATATTCGACGATCGACATTAATGTAATTTTACACGCCAAATTTCAGCATTAATGGAATTTTACATGCCAAATTTCAGCATTAATGGTGTTAGCACAGTTCTTTGCTAAGTCATGAGTCCATTTTAATTTTGTTTTTTGTTTTTAGGATTAGACTTTGAAAATTTCAAAAAAAAATTGGTCGCTACCAAAAATTCCGGAAGCACCTATTTTAGTCTTTTCGGATAGTCCGTTATATTCTTGTTTCTGTCTTTTTTTCTTTTTATTCTGATGCTGCCGAAAATTTCGGAAGCATACTCTGTTTTAAAAAAATAAAGGAAAAAGCGCATCCATTTTTGTCAAGACACATATTGTAGTGTAAATACGTTTCAAATAATTTTTTAAATATTTCATATCTCATGATAGGTGTCGTATGAAGTCAGTTTAGTTGAATTCAAGTCATGGTATACGTTAATGCCTATGTGTCAACCCACAATAATGCACTTAACTGTTAATACCGTCCTACATATCAACCCCAAGTCAGTTAAACGTATGCCAAAGTACGTGTTTTTCTGAACGGAGGAGATCGTGGTCATCAAGATTAACGCAATGACCGTTTGTTTGGCCGCACAACAGTGTTGCCGGAAATTTTGGCCAATAATCAACAAGAAAATGGAGGTGAATGCCAGTCATAGATCCACTTGTCTCAAGTCATATGGAGCTTTCCATATGAAGATACACATCAAACTAAAGGTAATAATGGCTATCAAATGGTGCACATCACGGTGAGGGATATTTTCCATAATGAAATTCAATTTGCATGGGGTGATGAACCATAGTTTTTGTTTTAAAACCACCGAAAAAGAAAGAGAATGATCATTTGAAAGTTTAACTGTTGGAGATCGAATTGCTTAGTGTTGTAGTTTGAGAAGTAGTATGGATTTCAGAAAGGATTTCAAAGAAGAATACAAGCAACACTTGTAAGGTGAAACTCCTCCAACTCTGCCACCTATTAGTTTCAAGAGACAAAGTCATTAATTTTCTGAAGATGACTAAAACAGGTGGAAAAATAAATTGAATTGAGCCACAGGGTGTAGTCCTAGTGGATGAAAATTCTAGGGTAAGAAGCTTGTTTATCTATTCATGGTGGTATTCTCTGTGCACCAGGTTAGGGAGCTCTCACTCAGGAGTAGCTCAAGAGTTTTCTAACTATTTTAATGGATAAGAAGCCAAATTTTATGGCCTTACATTACAGGTTTATGAAGACTCCATTGCTGAATCATTTAACCTTCCACAGGAAGGAGAGAGGTGGTTTAAAGGGCAGGTTATCACAAGAGGAGACCTCAATAGTTTCCTCAAGGATGCAAACAGAGATCCAAATTGGGCCAAGGGAATTCCAAGAAGCTATCTTAAGAATGATTGGGCAGAACTTGTTAGGCTTATTAAGATATAACTCACTTGTGAAAGGAGGTATATAGTCGTTTTCCTTTATCACATGAAGCTTATTTTTCATGTTGCAGGTATGAAGACATTAAATCTGCCATATTTTTTGCTGAAGATCCTGACAAAGATGTCAGCAAGGGTTGAAGCACACATTGTTGTTTCAGAGTATAGCTTGTATCATCAAGATTTAATCAAGGTTCTAGATGAAGAAGAGTTAGGGAAGACAAATCAAACTTGGGATCACTTTTTGTTTTTTAGGGCAGGACAACCTACACCTACACCTCTAGTTTCACAACCACACCCTCAGCTTGCAAAAAGAAGAACAAAGAGAGAGGCCAAAAAATAAAATATCCATAAGAAGGCCAAGGGTGAGAAAAATAAGGTTTCTGCAGTTAAAGCTAAGAGAAAGTTGGAAAAAGGAGATATTTCCTTAACAATTAAACCCAAATGTACGAAAAATGGTGCCCCATGTTCCTCCTTTTCCTAATATCTACACCAAATCCCGAAGAGGAAGGTCTGCAACTGTAGAAAAATTAAAAGTGCAGGTGCTACTGGAAATTCTGGAAGCACATATTCAACAGAATATGCAGAAAGAGTATCAACCTACAAAATCATATGAAGAAATCCTCAAGGATGCTGGATATGACATGAATAGTAAGAAGAAGAAAGAAGAAGCCAAACCTGTTGCTGGTACCAGAAAGAGGCATAACAGAGACAACAACAAGTTTAGGCTTAAGTCCAAGGCTCTACATAATCCAAGCCTAATGACAGAGGTCATTAGAATAGAAGGTAAACTTGAAGGGTCAAAGACAGAGAAATTCATTAAGAAAAACAAAAACAAAACCCCTTCAGAGCAACGCTCAAAGCCCTCAAAGTGAAGAAAGATACAAAAGGGTTATAAGGAGGAGAAAGCCACTATCAAGGAAGAAAAGATAAGAACAACCAGATCCAGATCAACCGCTGAAAAAAAGCATACTTCGATAAGCTTGCTAAAGCTGCAACCCACATAAAAGGAAGGCATAAATGTTTTTTGATACAAGCACCTTTTTGCTTATGAGTCATAATTTTGAACAAAAGCTTAGATTTCAAGGAATATAAGTTTGCACAAATTTTTTCGCATTTCTGTGTATTTTTTAAAAAGAAACAGAGCGCTATTGGAAATTCTGGTAGCATTCAAGTTTTTGCGCAGTTACAGGGTTTTACTGAAATTTCCGGTAGCACCTGTTTAATTGAATTCTGACACCTGTGAGAAAATTTTTCCGAGCTAGTTAAGGATGGATAAGAACCCATAACCAAAGGGATATAAAAAGTGATGGTGAAAGGTGGTTATGAGGTTGTTGGAGGTCTTATTAAATGGATCTACATGGTTATTTAAAGACCAAAGACACAAGGAGATGAATCATCAGAAAAAGGCGCAACATGACAGCACACTCAACATTTCAACCCAAATTTCTTCTCTTCTTTCTTCTACATTTGTCCTTTCTGTTAGATTTTGATGGGATATGGCTGTAATGTATTTTGACACCTATGTAATGTTAGGAGTAATGTTTCCTTCTTTTTAGAAGAGATGGATTTGGTGCCTCTCTTGCTATATATGTCATTTTTAAATATGATTTCCAGGTTGGATGTTGGTCTACCTGAAGACTGAATATAATTAAAAATCCCTTTTTACTTCATGTTGGAGGATTTTGTGACTCAAGGAAAATATAATGTGTGGTGTGTCTCTTTTCTTTGTTAATTTCTTCTAAATATGAATTGAAACAAATAGTAAGGTGTGAGTGAGAAACTGTTAAATTATTTAACAGTAAATTATCTGCTTTTAGTTTTCTGCAAATTGTATGTGTGTTATAGAACATGTCAGTGAAGATTTCATAAAGGATTTGTGGAATAATTTATACATGAAATCTATTTTTTTAATGTTATTTACTTTGCATAAAAAGCGTTTGTGTAAATGCTATCATCAGAGCTGCGTTACTGATTTAGGATAGGAATATTTCCTAGAATAGGTACCAACTATCCATATTATTTCATTTGTACACTCTTCTCCCTATACTACCAATTTAACCACACAATTTATACTTGCCAAAACTTTCCAAATGCATGAAAGTCTTAAATAATATTAAAATCATTTCAAAATATTTGAGAACCCATCCCACCACTCAAACAACCCCTTTAATATTTGAAATGAACTATGATGTGTAAGGCTTACTTGTTATGCAGTCAAGGAGTGAATCCTTGCGCTAACATATTTGGCGCCATTGCCGGGGAGGCGAATTGAAGTTTATCCCTGGGTGAATGACAAAGTTATAAGTCTGGTTCTGAGGTGTACAATTCCAACTGTATTTTAAAATGCTTTAAACCTGGCAACTCCATTGTTGAAGTTCTGGCTCCTAGAAGGACTATAACCCTAACCCATATTCCCCTTGGATAATCCCAGTTTCTGACCCTGAAAAGCTAATATAGAAAAAGAGTAATGAAATTTTGCTAAATCTACTACTGTTTTCTCAAAGGTTGTCCCTAAATAAGTCCTGCAAACTTTATCCCATGATTTTGCAGAAAATCTTGCACCTCACTTGTTTTCCAACCAAAAAACAGTACCTACATCACAAGTTGGTGCTTCATCATCTGTTGTTCACAATCCACCAATTGTTGTTCCACAAATCCCAACAATTCACACCATGGCAGGTCCAAAACCACCCCCTAACCGAATGGATGCAATTGTTTCTGCAAGGTATGCCCCTTTGGTTTTACCTCAACCTATGAATGCATTACCTACAGGAGATTATTTCAAGTACATGCCAAAGTTTAGTGGTGAGGGAGAGGTAGCAACTGAAGAACACCTTGTTGATTTTTATGCCTATGCTGACAATCTGAATATTGAGCATGAAGATGTCTGGATGAGAGTTTTTGTTCAGAGTCTTGAGGGTGATGTAAGAAAATGGTTGAGATCTTTTGCAACTGGTAGAATAACTGGAATTGAAACCCTAGATGATACATTTTTAAGGAAGTGAGGTGATAAGAAAGATTTTCTGTATTATATCACTAAATTTGGTGCAATAAAAAGAAAAGAAGGAGAATCATTTTCTGATTTTTCTAAGAGATTCAACAAGATGTATAGCAAAATACCTACTGAAATCAAGCCTATTGAAGCTTCAGCCAAAATCACTTATGTTGATGCCTTTGATCTTGATTTTTGTTTATTATTGGGAGAAATATGATCTACAACACTAACAAAAATGCAGGAAAATGCACTGGAGGTAGAATCCAATGTGTTAGTAGTTGATAGGCTCAGAGGAGGGATTGACCGAGAAAAAGAAAGCAAAAAGTTGAAGTATATACTTCAGGAACTTCAAACATAGATCCTAAGTTAGATGAGATGACCAAGATGGTCAAGTCATTGACTATTGATATGTCCAAGCTCAAGATGGAAGCAAGACCAACTAATACTATAAAAGTTTCATTTGATCAACCTAATATACAACAATTTATAAGACCTATTGCTCCTCAAATTTTGCAGCGAGAAAGAAGAGATGTTGATGACCAAAAGGTTCAGCCTCCTTTGCACAATGCTATATTTGAAGATGAAGAGGAAGTTGAAAGGTTGGAGAAAGTTGCTGATATCAATTTTCTAAGAGAGATAAAGAAGGGTTGATTCATCTTACACAAACAGAGTATGAGGATTTCATGTCATATACTCAGAATAATGAAGTGGTTCCTAATCATTCCATGATTGCAGTTTATCATCAAAGAAGATACAATCTCATATCAAAAAATATTGATGATAATCTCAAGCTTGTTGCATAGCCCAAGAAGAATAAGGACACAATTAAAATTCTAGAAAAAAAACAAGTTGCTAAATAGAGACTACTAGAAATTCCAGTAGCAGTTAATACTCCACTTGAGGTAAAAATTTCTCACAAGCTGCCCCCTATTTTCAATTTTGAGAATGAAATTAAAAAGATAAAGATTCATGTTACTCTTGTAGAGCTCATGAAAAATGATAATTTCAAAAAGACCTTTATGAAATCTCTTCAATCTCCACCTACCTAAGTAGCTTCTGATTTTTTTAAAGTTCAAGATGACAAGCCCACTATTATTTTAGGTCCATTGGTAGAAGACAAAGATGACCCTACCCCTCCTTTCTATCTATCTCTGAATATTCATGATAAGATCTTGCATAATTTCCTAATGGACTCTGGAGCCTCACATAATTTAATGCCCAAGGTAGTCATGGATGAACTAGGTCTTGAAGTAACTAGAGAATACCAATATCTCTACTCCTTTGATTCTCGGATAGTTCAATGCCTTGGTGTCATCAAAGACCTTGCAGTAAGCCTTTTTCAGTTACCCATGAGAGGGATGGTGATGGATATTGTTGTAGCCGACATTCCTCATAGATTTGGCATGTTACTTTCTAGGTCATGGATTAGAAGGTTGGGACGAATTTAGAAAATGGATCTCACCTATGCTACTTTCCCTGTTTTTGGAGGAGAACAAAGAAGAAATTATAGAGAAGCTCAGCTGGCATATATCATTAGTGATAGAAAAGACTCCACTAATAATCCAATTTATGCTAGAACAAGTGATTTTGGTTCAAGAATTTTACACATGGATAATGCTGTCCTATCTGTAGAAAAGTTTCAGATTTTGAAGCCTGCTAAAAAACAGATCATTCATGAAGGTTCTCAGCTATGGAAAATGTACTTTGATGGCTCATGTTCTATAGAAGGAGCTAGTACAAGGATAGTTCTCATTACTCCTTTGAAAGAGAGCTCCACTTTTTCTTTCAAGCTTGAATTTGAAGCAACTAACAATGTGGCTGAGTATGAAGCTCTACTGATTGGTTTAAAAACATAAAAAGATATGAATATTTCAGTAATTTCTGTTTTTGGAGATGCTGAACTTATTATTCAAAAAACCAGAAATGTTTATCAAAATAAGCATCCAAGACTCATAGATTATTGGAATGCAGTATGGAGCATTGTAGAAGACTCATTCCCGGTTTTCAACATTTCTTTTGTTCCAAGAGAAACTAATATTTTGGATGATTCACTTTCTATTTCAGCAAGCTTATTCAAGATTACAATACCTATAAAGCTGAAATATGAAGTGGAAGTTAGGTTCATACATAGAATTCCTGATAATGTCAAGAATTGGAATTTTTTTGAGGATGATCAGGAGATTAGAAGATTCATTGAAGCTACTGAAGAGTTTGTTGTCCTAAACATTGACCAAGATGAATATCTCATGAAGGATGATGCTGATTTGCAAGAGACCAAAAATCTGCAAAAACAAATTGCTGATCAGCCTATCATTCAACTGCCTACCAATCACATTTCCAAGGGGTTAATCTCGCTTGAGAAGATCTTTGATACAATGATATCTCAGTAAAACCACAGTTGGTTGAAACAGAAGTAGAATTTGAAGATTTCAATTTGGGCACAGAAAAAGAACCAAGGTATGTGAAGTTGTCAAAACCTTTATCAGAAGAAATAAAAGTTGAATACCACACGATGTTTTGTGAATTTTTTGATTTTTTGCTTTTAAATTTGAGGATCTTAAGACATATGATACAACTATCATTGAGCATGGGATACCATTGAAGGATGGTACTAAGCCTTTTCGACAGAAATTAAGACAAATTAATCAACTACTCTTACCAGTGATGAAGAAGGAAGTGAAAAAACATTTGAATGCAAAAATCATCATTCCATTGAGATACTCAGATTGGGTTGCTAATCTAGTTCCAGTAAGGAAGAAGAGTGGTGAAGTTAGAACATGTGTAGATTTAAAAAATATTAACAAATGCTCCAAGAAAGATAATTATCCATTGCTAAAGATGGAGCATATTCTTCAAAAGGTAATTGGTTCTGTAATATTCCCAAATGGGAAAAGCAGGAATATAGCTCATAATAATGAAAATAGCAGCAAATGTCAACACATTACATTTGAGCCAAATAATAGATCCATGGTATTGTGTATAACAGAAATAAATAAGTACAAGATCTTGGGGATCCAACCCCTCAAGATAGGCAAATGAAGCCTCCAATGCCAAAATGTACCCAAAACATGTAATACACTGCTACAGAAAGTACTGAAGCAAGCAGAGCGCAATTTTAGTAACTAATACTGCAGCTGGAGCATATATATAAATGGATTTGATAATATCATGCTCATACAGGGCTAAAAATGGAGATCTATGCTCCTCAACACTTATCCAAGACAACCCAGGAAGGGTTTCCAGAAATACACAAAATATGAATGGTTGATCTAAAGCCCTAGGGATAAAGATGCATTGTAACTGAAGCACATAGAAGGAGGTGGCTGAATCAGATGTAGATCTGAAAGAACTCCTCCAAAAGGACTCTCTCAATGAAGGGTTGATCCCCTCAATGGAAAGCAAACTACTGCTACTGAGGAAACTACTGCTGTTGGAAACTACCACTTCTGAGGAGAATAAGCATGTGCAGAAGGCTGTTATATTTCTTAGAATGATCCATATTTTAACCACAAGTTCTACTCAAAAAACCTAGAAAAACCCAGAAATGGTTTGGCCAGATTTTAATTTTGGATTTTCGGCCCTTTTTGGGTTGACGACTGCAACAACTCACTAAAATAACGCAGATCTGGATTGGAAATACACTGTATGGGATAAAATCATCTTGTCCTGATGCAAAATATGTAAAATAATCCCAAGGGGCTCCTTTACTGGCCTCCCAATGGAAGGAAACCTTCCTCCACTGCAAAACTAGCTCAGAAAACACCCAATACAATCTTCCATTGCTGCACCCTGCAACTCAGTACATCTCTCAACAGAAATCTCGTTTTACCACAAGACTGAAGTTTGCCCTGAAACCTGAATGTGGAAATATAGTGAAAATCCTCTTCCTATGAGGCCTCTTAAGGATAGAGGTGGGATTCCCGATCAGGAACACCCTGTGCTAAACAGCACTGCAATCTTAGCTAAACAGCTGAAGAAAGCTTATATGTTTAAACATACCATATAATAAAAACATAAACATATCATAACATGAATAATATGGTTGCCATCCTCTTCCTTATATAATAAATGAGCTTCCAAACCCTAAGCCCCATCCATTAATGACACTACTTCCATGTAATGTGTCTCCATCTAAAACTGTGTTGTCCCTCATTGAATGCCACTCCTCCATGACAGCACTATTGATTTGGTCAAGGTTGACACATTCCACATGATTTAGCCCCTTTTCACACCTAAGGGTACTTTATTAAGCTAAAAAGATGATCCAGTTTCACATGAGAAGCGGTTTTATTCCTAATAAAGAGATTTATGGGTCTCCCTACCCACTTATTCATCAAATAAGAAAGCAAAATTATATTTTAATATTCAAATTAGCTGCATGATAATTTAGAAATATTACAATCCTCTCCTCCCAAATGTTTCTTTTCCTCAAGAAACTACAGGGATAGATCTGCAAAATATAGAGAACCTTCATCCCCATGTGAAGCTCCACCCTCCAAGCTATCATCCATATAAAATGAATCATCCTCTAGAATGGTAATTCATAGAAAAACTCCTCCCATGTGAGAAGCTCCTCCCAAAGACATAAGTCAATCATATGGCCCCCTTCATAATTACACCATTTTTTGGTCATTTAACCTATTATCATTAGATGGACCCAAGTACATCATGTAAGACCAATTTTACCCTAAGTAAAATTGCTTTCACTATGAAAATAACTTAGTAAACCACCTTTATTAAGTTGTTTATGGTCTAAACAGGAAACCCCATGAGGAAATATTAAATAAATATACATTTGTTTGATTTTTCTCAAGGAATAATTAGTTAAACAACAGTTTAATTAATATTCCCCGGTCATGTTTAAATCTAAAACAAAGAAATTAATTAGATAAATCCTTATTTATTTGATTATTTCCTAAGAATAAGTTATTTAAATCACTATTTAAATACTATTTCTAGTTAAATTTGACTAAATCATTTTTAAATAATTAAATAAACCATTATTTATTTAATTATATTCCCCTCATTTCCCTTAAATAATAGATAAATCATTTATTTATTTATTATTTATAAATAAAGGAATTGACCCAAGTCAAAAACCCTTTTCCCTCCAACAAATATAATAAAATATTCCTAAAGGGTGGTTCTAGAATTCTATTAATAATATTTTATTCATGCACCGAGTTCTAGACCGCCCTAATATTTTGTTATAAGTAGAAGGGTTTTCCCCTACCATTTCTTCGTCTTTTGCTGCCTATTAGATCACTCTGGATCTATACTCTTGGTCCGACTTTGAGCCATTATCATTGTCACATTCTCCATTATTTGCTTTGTGAGCTCCCTTTGAGTTCTATGTTTGTCTGGGTTTTCTACACCAACAAGAGAGAGAAATTTTAGATCTGAAATGCTGAGGACTTTCAAGAACCCATCCCATCGAGGAGAATTGGAAACACCTTCTTGTTTTCCTCCCAGGTGCCCTGTAATATAAAAATTATTTCAAAAAATTGTGTTCTTGTCTTGTCTGTTGGATGCATGGAGCAAACCCTTTACTTTACTGCTTAATGTCTTTCCATTTATAGATCTGGTTGTTGCAGCATTTTTATTACTAACCGCAGATCTGAAGATATTTGGCAGCCACTATTGTTGTTAGGGCTAGTAGTTATGCGTAGCTAAAGTGGTCTTTTTTCGTACACTTCGACAAAATATTCATACTAATAATAAGGAAAAAAGTGATATAATGTAGTAGCCACATAATGTCCCATGCTCCCCTTGAAGCATGAAGAAGTGTGGGAAGTTCCATTCCCAATGGACACATCCAACCAATGTGTCATCCCTCCAATCATGTCCCCAACAATAATAAGAACATCATCAACATATGGGATCACAATCAAAGTCATGCTAGCTGCCATATGTAGTAATGGATAAGGACAATGGTCCTTCAAGTGCAACCAACACAATTTTACTCCTAACTGCATTAGAATATGGCATGATGAGTGGTTTCCCAACCACTTGTTTGCTGCCCCAATCTCCTCACAAGCTTGGAGAAGGTGTATGGTGTATGGTGCAAATTGAGCATACACTGCATAAGGTATCATCTCCCCAAGATCTCCTAGGGAGTGGCCATTATCAATGCTGCTTATGGCCTCAAGTAGACCATGAAGTCTATAAGGAAGAGTGCCCCCTCTTGGAGCAATGCCTTGCACATGTATGATAAGGAAATGCAAATACATAGTAAATGAATCATGATGTACAAAAATACAATATTTACCATGTACTTGGTTCAAGCTAGTACGGTGGCTCATAGATGGGCCTCCTGTCACTCCCAATGAGAAAGGAAGTGGTTGTGATAACTCTACCAAAGAGTCATGGCTCTCCTCATCCTCCAAATAATCCATGCATCTTCTCATATGATGGTGCATCTCCTCTTTGAAGGCTTCCCAAATGAATCCCTCCAGGATAGTACGGTATGCTATTATAAAACTAGTGGGTTTGGAGAGAAACCCTTCATATGCTGCATCTAGTAGCTTCTCCTTGAGCTTAGAGGCTCTAGTCAAGAAGACCCTACTCTGAAAATAGATGACCCAATCTACCAATGCATATCTCCCATCAGATAGCTGGTCATCAAGCACTCTGCATGAAAATAGATCCTTAGAGTATTCCACTAGTAGCTGGGATCTCCAATAAGGGTCAATACTCAATAATGACAGTGCTACTGATCTATCATGTGAAGCTCCTGTCATGTTGTTGCTCTCTTCTTTGACATCTCCTATGCCAAAGTCATACACCGGGGTGTTACAATCTTGCCCTTGCTGCTCCTTTCTCAGCACAATATTTGAGATGATAGTGGGTGAGGATGATGTCGAAAGAATGCATCCCTTCTCCTTGAATCCACCCAAGACTCTCAACGCTGTACAATGACCTCCGATTGTTCCCACTCTTCTTTGATCTATGAGTGGTGCAACATGTTGAGAACACTCTTTAATCCTCTTCCAATAAGGGGGTCTCTTTGGTGGAATGCCTCCATGTAATGAAACATCAATGCCTAGAGCAGTCTGTATATGTGAGTGGACTGATTTGTCCCTACCCTCACTATGCAAATCATTGTCCTGCTTCTATGCATAAACCTCCTGAAAAGGATGGGTGTATATGTTCTCAATCATTTGGTGCTGGCTCTCCTTCTCATCTTCTCCTACCTTCTGCAAGTTCTCACAGTCTAAGTTGTCTTTATCAGATGTAATCAACCCATGCACACCCAACTTCTCATTGGTGTCAAAATTCTTGATCACAAATGAATGATCTATCAAACTATGTGTCCCCAAGACTGTAGTCTGTATTCAATGTTGGAACACACTTCCTCCATTGTTTTGTCTCATTTACTATCAACATAGACACATGTTGCTCATGATCGTCATATGTAAGATCCTTTGGAACTTTCTGCAAAGATACAAGAGATCCTCTAGTTGAAGCAATTGCTTCATCTCCATCTCCAAATAGAGGTAGATCTTCCCCTACTGTTACAGCACTGGAGGCTCTCCCTAACTCTTCCTCTTCCTTCTCCTCATCATGGGAGAATACCTCATCATTAAGAGATTGTTTGGCTTGATCCCCTCTTGAAGGAGGAATCCTCATGTCTTCTTCTTGAGAAGAAAGTTCTTGCGGAAGTGGGGCTTTTTTCCTAGGCAAAGCATGTTTCAGATCTTTAACCCCCTCAAAAATGTTCTAAAATGGAGTTGGTTTCATGGATCCTCCCAACTCATGCAAATGTTATGATTTCTTGGGCTTGGTTTTCTTTCCCAAAAAAATTTCAGATTGTTTCAAATCAAATATTTTCACTAGCCTCCTAGTGAACTTTGCATAAGTAGATATATTTGCATTATTCAAGGAAGAAGATTCAAATAACCACCGGGCATAAGCCTTACCTTCAAGATGCAGCGTTGATACTCTAATGGCTTCCTCTTCTGAAACTTGATGCAGCTGGAAATATGTGTCTAGCTTCTTTACCCAAGCCACTTGGTTGTTCTCTTGGGTGACCCATCAAAAGTAGGTAGAAAGAATCTACCCAAAGTGTGCTACATGCACCCTCTTCTTCTATAGTGATTACTGGGTCTTCTCTCTTCTTTGAGTTGACAAAATCCTTGGAAGTTTAGATTCTTTTTGAATATTTTAGACTGAGATTCATATTCTTGGAGATAATCACCAAGAGTCTCCTCCTTTGATGTTTCTCCTTCTTCTTCTTCTCTTGGCAAGAATGTAGGCATGGTACCAAATTGTAGATCTAATTTTGTGGTTGAATGCTCACACACATAATATGAAGAATTGGGGCTTTCTTCATGTGCAAATTTTCTTGAGGGATCTTCATGTCTTTCCCTCCTCATTCCCTTGATTTATCTTTTAAGCTCATGCATAGTTTGGAGAAGAAGTTCCGAAAACTTCTTTCCCTCCATTTCTCCAAATAATGGAGACTTGCTTTTGTCTCTTATGTAAGCCTTCTCTTTTCTGATAGAAGCTTCTTCTTCTTCTTCTGATAACATAGATGCAATGTTTTCATAGGCTGAGCCAAGATTGTGCTCTGATACCATTGTAATATTCCCAAATGGGAAAAGAAGGAATATAGCTCATAATAATGGAAATAACAACAAATGTTAACACATTACATATGAACCAAATAATAGATCCATGGTATTATGTATAACACCAATAAATAAGTACAAGATCTTGGGGATCCAGCCCCTCAAGATAGGCAAAAGAAGCCTCCAATGCCAAAATGTACCCAAAACATGTAATACACTGCTACACAAAGTACTAAAGCAAGAACAATGCAGTTTTAGTGACTAATACTACAGATGGAACATATATATAAATGGATATGATAAGATATGCTCATACAAGGCTAAAAATGGAGATCTATGCTCCTCAACACTTTCCCAAGGCAACCCAGGAAGGGTTTCCGGAAATACACAAAATATGAATGGTGGATCTAAAGCTCTATGGCTGAAGATGCACTACAACTGAAGCACATAGAAGGAGGTGTTAGGCGTGCCAGTAAATAGCTAGGCAGCTAGCGGTGTGTCCTTGTTATCGTCTTGGGGGCACGAGGATTAGGAGTGTTGTGCAGGTTCTACTAAGTACCTGCCATACCCCCCACTTTAATTTGATGTATATTTGAAAGAAATCCTCCAAAAGGAATCTCTCAATGAAGGGTTGATCCCTTCAATGGAAAGCAAACAATTGCTGTTGCTAGAAACTACTACTTCTGAGGAGAAGAACCATGTGTGGAAGGCTGTTAGAGTGTCCAGAATGATCCGAGATTTTAACCACGGATTCTACTAACAAAACCCAGGAAAACCCAGAAATGGTTTGGCCAGATTTTAACTTTGGATTTTCGGCCCTTTTTGGGTTACCCACTGCAACAACTCACTAAAATAACACAGATCTGGACTAGAACTACGCTGTAGGGGATAAAATCATCTTGGAATGATGCAAACTATTTCAAATAAGCCTAAGGGGCTCCTTTATTGGCCTCCCAATGGAAGGAAACCTTCCTCCGCTGCAAAACTAGCTCAGAAAACACCTAATACAATCTTCCACTACTGCACCCCGCAACTCAGCACATCTCTCAACAGAAATTGCACTGTACCACAAGAATGAAGCTTGGCCTGAAACCTGAATGTGGAAATATAGTGCGAAAGCTCTTCCTATGAGGCCTCTCAAGGATAGAGATGGGATTCCCGATCAGGAACACCCTGTGCTAAACAACATTGCAATCTTAACTAAACAAATGAAGAAAGCTTATATGTCTAAAAAAACCATATAATAAAAACATAAACATATCATAACATGAATAGTATGGCTGCTATCATATTCCTTTTATAAGAAATGAGCTTTCCAAACCCTAAGCCCAATCCATTAATGACACTACTTCCATGCAATGTCCCTCATTGAATGCCACTCCTCCATGACAACGCTGTTGATTTGGTCAAATTTGACCCATTCCACATGCTCTAGCCCCTTTTCATACCTTAGGGTGCTTTATTAAGCTGAAAAGATGATCCACTTTCACATGAGAAGTGGTTTTATTCCTAATAAAGAGATTTATGGGTCTCCCTACCCACCTATTCATCAAACAAGAAAGAAAAAATATATTTTAATATTCCAATTAGATGCATGCTAATTTAGGAATATTACAGGTTCAGACATAATTTCCATATTAGATGGGTTCTCCGGATACAATCAAGTTTTAGTTTGGCCAGAAGACCAAGAGAAGACAACATTCACTATTCCTTGGGGAAAATTCATGTATGCAAAGATGCCATTTGGGCTTATGAATGCCGCAACTACTTTTCAACGTGTTATGGACTTTGCATTCATTGGAGAAAATGAAAAATTCTTGGTCATCTATTTAGATGATATTTTTGTTTATTCAGCTTCAGATCAAGAACACCTTCAACACTTGAGACAAGTATTTCTTAAATGCAGAACATATGGTATATCATTAAATCCAAAGAAGTCTCATTTTTCTATTAGGCAAGGTAAGATGTTGGTTCACATAGTTTCTAAAGATGGAGTGAAAATTGATCCTAAAAGAGTGATTGCAATTTATGATTTAACACTTCCAAGATCCAAGAAAGAGGTTCAATCTTTCCTTGGTAAGATCAATTTCTTAAGAAGGTTCATTCCAAATTTTGCTGAAGTGGTGAAGCATATTACTTGCATGTTGAAGAAGGACAAAGAAGTCAAATGGACAATTGAATCCAGAAATTCATTTGACTTGATAAAAAAGGCTATCATTGAAGCACCTCAATTGGTAAGCCCTGAATACTCAAAGCCTTTCTTGATCTTTTCATTTGCCTCACAAGATACTATTACTGCTGTTTTGTTACAAAAAGATTCAGAAAATAAGGAAGCTCCCATAGAATTTTTTAGTAGAGCTCTTAGAGATGCAAAATTGAAGTATGAAATGTTGGAAAAGCATGCCTATGCATTAGTTAAAGCTCTAAAAGCTTTTAGAGTTTATATCTTGCATGCTCAAGTTATTGCTTATGTACCTTCATATGTTGTTATAGAGATATTAGTTCAGCCTGATATTGATGGAAAGAGAAGTAAGTGGGTGACTAAAGTTCTTGAGTTTGATTTAGAGATAAATCCTACTAAACTAATCAAAGGTCAAGGATTAGCCAAACTACTAGCTGAAGAAAATTGTAAAGTTTTGGGCTGAATTTCATGGATGAAAACTTTGAAGGGAAGATTTATGAACCTATTGACATCGTGGCAGTGGATGTAAAGTTTTCTGAATGCAGCTGGTATAAAAACATCATCTATTTTCTGCAACATTTTAAACCTCCTCCAAATTATGATAAAAGCAGAGTAATATCTACTAAAAATTGTTAAATTTTGCATTAAAAATAATTGTTTATATTGGAAAGATCCTATAGGAGTTTTGTTGAGATGCATTCACCTAGATGAGTCCAAGAAAGTTATTTATGATATGCATAGTAGTGTGTGTGGATGACATCACTATTCGAGAACTATTGCATTCAAAATATTGAGAGTTGGCTATTTTTGGCCTAGCTTATTTTCAGATGTATGTGCTGAGGTGAGAGCATGTGAAAAATGTCAAAAGTTCACTGGTAAGAAACATTTGAAGTCTTTGCCTCTTAAGCCCATAGTTGTTTCAACACCTTTTCGACAATGGGGCTTAGATTTCATTGGAGAAATTCATCCACCTTCAAGTGGACAACATCGTTGGATTATTGTTGCAACTGATTACTTCACCAAATGGATTGAAGAAATACCTACCAGGAATGCTACTCATAAATTTATCATTAATTTTCTGGAGGGCATAATAACCAGATTTGGATGTCCATCAAGGTTAGTAGCAGACAATGCAACTGCTTTTAAAGCTACTTCATTGGTCAATTTTTGTGAAGATTATGGCAGTCATCTCACTCACTCTACCTATCCTCAAGGGAATGGTTTAGCTGAATCATCAAACAAAAGTTTGGTAAGAATCATCACCAAAATATTGGAGCAAAACAAGAAAGCCTGGGATTCAAAATTGAAGTTTTCTTTATGGGCTGATAGAGTGACTATCAAAAAATCAATTAATACATCGCCTTTTCAAATGTTTTATGGAAATTATGTTGTTTTTATAGTCCAATTAGCCATTCCTGTACCTATATTTCTGCAATATCATGAAGCTAAGCCAAATGAATTGACCAAGAGAATTTATCAGATCATAGAAGTGCAGCAAAAACAAGAACAACAAGATGATTTGGTAAGAAAATATCAGCAAGATGTAAAGAAATTTTTTGATAGAGGAACCAAAAAGAAGATTTTCAGATTGGAGATGTAGTGTTGAAGTGGGATGCACAGCATAAAGATCTAGGTAAGAACTCCAAATTTGATGCTTTATGGCTTGGTCCTTTCAAAATCTCAAATATTTTTCAAAACAGTACTTTTGAGTTGCAACATCTTGATGGGACAAAACTGTTTGGAGGGCCATTCAATGGGCGCTTTCTAAAAAGATTATTTTACTAAGGTTGTTGGTGGCCTAAGTTCATTGTAAATACCGGTGTGTTTCATAATAAGACTCCATAGCCCAATGACAGGGCACTGAAACTACAAAATATTCTTAGAGCCTCGCAAGGAGAGCTCTATCCCCTGTGGATCCAATGTTAGCATAGTTCTTTGCTAAGTCATGGGTCCATTT
This sequence comes from Pinus albicaulis, assembly GCA_034641835.2. Taxonomy (NCBI): domain Eukaryota; kingdom Viridiplantae; phylum Streptophyta; class Pinopsida; order Pinales; family Pinaceae; genus Pinus; species Pinus albicaulis. Next base: position 569,617,718 of record CM076582.1, on the reverse strand, counting down.
TAAATTTTTTCTTTTAGGATTAGAGTTTGAAAAATAAAAAATAAAAAATGGTCGCTATCGGAAATTCCGGAAGCACCTGTTTTAGTCTTTTCGAACAATCTGTTATATTCCAGTTTCTGTCTTTTTTAATTTTATTCCAATGCTGCGGGAAATTCCGGAAGCACACTTTTTTTTTAAAATATAAATGAAAAAGTGCATTCGATTTTGTCAAGACATGTGTTGTAGTGTAAATACGTTTCAAATATTTTTTTAAATATTTCATATCTCATGATAGGTGTCGTATGTAGTCAGTTTATTTGAAGTCAAGTCATGATATACATTAATGCCTATGTGTCAACCCGCAGTAATGCACTTAACCGTTAATCCCGTCCTACCTATCAACCCTAAGTCAGTTAAATGTATGTCAAAGTACACATTTTTTTGAATGGAGGAGATCGTGGTCATCAAGCTTAACGCAATGACCGTTTGGCTGGTCGGAAAACAGTGCTGCCGGAAATTTCGGCGAATAATCAACAAGACATCGGAGGTGACTGCCAATCACAAATCCACTTATCTCAAGCCATCTAGAGCTTTCCATATGAAGATACACAACCAACTGAAGGTAATGATGGATATCACATGGTGCACATCACGGTGAGGGATATTTGCCATAATGAAAGTCAATTTGCATGGGGTGATGAAACACAGTTCTTGTTTTAAAACCACCAAAAAAGCAAGAGCATGATCATTTGAAAGTTTAGCTGTTGGAGATCGAATTTCTTAGAGTTGTAGTTTGAGAAAGAACCTGGATTTTAGACAGGATTTCAAAGAATAATGCAAGCAACACTTATAAGTTGAAACTCCTCCAACTCTGCCACCTATCAGTTTCAAGAGACAGAGTCATTAATTTTTTGAAGATGACTAAAACAAGTGGAAAAATAAATCAAATTGAGCCACAAGGTGCATACCTAGTGGATTCGAATTCGAGGGCAAGAAGCTTGTTTATCCAGTCATGGTGGTATTATCTGTGCACCAAGTGAGGGAGCTCTCACTTAGGAGTAGCTCAAGTGTTTGCTAACTATTTTAATGGACAAGAAGCCACAGTTTATGGCCTTACATTGAAGGTTTTTGAAGACTCTGTTGCTGAAGCATTTAACCTTCCACAAGAAGGAGAGAGGTGGTTTAAAGGGTAGGTTATCACAGGAGGAGACCTCAATAGTTTCCTCAAGGATGCACACATAGACCCAAATTGGGCCAAGGGAATTCCAAGCAGCTATCTTAAGAATGACTAGGCAGAAGCTGTGAAGATTATCAAGATATACCTCACTTGTGAAAGGAGGTATAAATTTGTGTTCCTTTATCACATGAGGTTTCTTTTTCATGTTGCAGGTATGAAGACATTAAAACTGCCATATTTCTTGCTGAAGATATTGACAAATATGTTAGCAAGGGTCAAAACTCACACTGCTGTTTCAGAGTATAGCTTGTATCATCAAGATTTAATCAAGGTTCTAGTTGAAGAAGAGTTAGGGAAGATAAATCAAACTTGGGATCACTTTTTGTTTTACGGGGCATGCCAACCTGCACCTACACCTCCAGTTTCACAACCACACCATCAACCTGCAAAAATAAGAACGAAGAGAAAGAAAAAAAAGGAAAATATCCATAAGAAGGCCAAGGGCACGAAAGAGAAGGTTTATGCAGTTAAGGCTGAGAGAAATTTGGAAAAAGGAGAGAGTTCCTCAGCAAGTAAACCCAAATCTATGAAAATGGTGGCCCATGTTCCTCATTTTCCTGATATCTACACCAGAGCCTAAAGAGGAACTTCTGCAACTGCAAATAAATTAAAAGCGTAGGTGCTATCAGAAATTCTGGAAGCACATATTCAGCAGAAGATGCAGAAAGAGTATCAAACTACAAAATCAGATGAAGAACTCCTCAAGGATGCTGGATATGACATCAGTAGTAAGAAGAAGAAATAAGAAGCCAAACCTATTCCTGGTAACAGAAAGAGGCATACCAGAGACAACAACAAGTTTAGGCTTAAGTCCAAGGCTCTACATAATCCAAGCCTAGTGACATAGGTCATTGATATAGAAGGTAAACCTGAAGGGTCAAACATAGATAAATTCATGAAGATAAACAAAAACAAAACCCCTTAAGAGAAGCACTTAAAGCCCTCAAAGAGAAGAAAGATACATAAGGGTTCTAAGGAGGAGAAAGCCACTGTCAAGGAAGAAACCACAAGAACAACCAGATCTAGAGCAGTTGCTAACAAAACAATAGCCTTGGATAAGCTTGTTGAAGCTGCAGCCCACATAGAAGGAAGGCAAAAAGGTTTTTTGATACAAACACCTTTTTGCTTATGAGTCATAATTTTTAACTACAGCTTAGATGTGAAGGAATATAAGTCTGCGTAGGATTTTCAACATTTTTTTTGTGTATTTTTGAAAAATAAACAAAGTGCTATCGGAAATTCCGGTAGCATTCTAGTTTTTGTGCAGTTACAGGTTTTTATCGGAATTTCTATAGCGCCTCTTTTAATTGAATTTTGACACCTGTCAACAAATTTTTCCGAGCCAGTTAAGGATGGATAAGAATCCATAACCAAATGGATATAACAAGTTATGGTGAAAGGTGGTTATGAGGTTGTTGGAGGTCTTATTAAGTGGAGCTGCATGGTTATTTAAATACCAAAGACACAAGGAGACAAATTAACAGAAAAAGGTGCAACATGACAACACACTCAAGATTTCAGCCCATATTTCTTCTCTTCTTTCTTCTACATCTGTCCTTTCTGTTAGATTTCGATGGTATATGGCTGTAATGTATTTTGACACCTATGTAATGTTAGGAGTAATTTTTCCTTCTTTTTAGAAGAGATGGAGTTGGTGCCTCTCTTGCTATATATATCATTTGTAAATACCATTTCCAGGTTGGATTTTGGTCTACCTGAAGACTGAATATAATAAAAAATCCTTTTTTACTTCACGCTGGAGGATTTCGTGACTCAAGGAAAATTTAATGTGTGGTGTGTCTCTTTTATTTGTTAATTTCTTCTAAATATGAATTGCAACAAATAGTAAGGTGTGAGTGAGAAATTGTTAAATGATTTAAGAGTAAATTATCTGCTTTTATTTTTCTACAAATTGTATGTGTGTTATAGAACATGTCAGTGAAGATTTCATAAAGGATTTGTGGAATAATTTATACATGAAACCTTTTCTTTGAATTTCATTTACTTTGCATAAAAAGAGTTTGTGTAAAGAGCCATCATCATAGCTGTGTGACTGATTTAGGATAGGAATATTTTCTAGAATAGGTACCAACTATCCATATTCTTTCATTTGTACACTATGCTCCCTATACTACCAATTTAACCACACAATTTATACTTGCCAAAACTTTCCAAATGCATGAAAGTCTTAAATAATATTAAAACCATTTCAAAATCTTTGAGAAACCATCCCACCACTCAAACAACCCCTTTAATATTTGAAATGAACTATAATGTGTAAGGCTTACTCGTTACACAGTCAAGGAGTGACTCCTTGCGCTAACATATTTGGCGCCGTTGCCGAGGAGGCGAATTGAAGTTTATCCCTGGGTGAATGACAAAGTTATAAGTCTGGTTCTGAGGTGTACAATTCTAGATGTGTTTTTAGAGTTCTTTACACCTAGCGACTCCAATTTTGAAGTTCTGGCTCCTAGAAGGACTAGAACCAGGGCTAACCCATAATCCCCTTTGAGAATCTCAGTTTTTGACCCTGAAAAGGTAATCAATAAAAAGAGCAAACGAAATTTTGCTACCACTACTATTGTTTTCTCAAAGGTTGTCCCTAAAGAAGTCTTGCAAACTTTATCCCCTGATTTTGCAGAAAATCCTGTACCTCCTTTGTTTTATAACCAAAAAATAGTACCTACATCACAAGTTGGTGCTTCATCATCTGTTGTTCACAATCCACCAATTGTTATTCCAAAAATACCAACAACTCACACCATGGCAGGTCCAAACCCAACCCCTAACTGAATGGATGTAATTGTTGTTGTAAGGTATGCCCATTTGGTTTTACCTCAGCCTATGAATGCATTACCTGCATGAGATTATATCAAGTACATGCCAAAGTTTAGTGGTGAGGGAGAGGTAACAACTGAAGAACATGTTGTTTATTTTTATGCATATGCTGACAATCTGAATATTGAACATGAAGATGTATGGATGAGAGTTTTTGTTCAGAGTCTTGAGGGTGATATAAGAAAATGGTTCCTATCTTTGACAATTGGTAGCATCACTAGAATTGAAACCCTAGATACATTTTTAAGGAAGTGGGGTGATAAGAAAGATTTTCTGTATTATATCATTGAATTTGGTGCAATAAAAATAAAAGAAGGAGAATCGGTTTCTGATTTTTCTAAGATATTCAATAAGATTTATAGCAAAATACCTACTGAAATCAAGCCTACTGAAGCTTAAGCCAAAATAACTTATGCTGGTGCCTTTGATCCTAATTTTTGTTTATTATTGAGAGAAAGAAGATCTATAACACTAACACAAATGCAGGACAATGCACTAGAGGTAGAATCTATTGTGTTAGCAGTTGATGGGCTCGGAGGAGGGATTGACAGAGAATCTATTGTGTTAGCAGTTGATGGGCTCGGAGGAGGGATTGGCAGAGAAAAAATAAAGCAAAAATCTGAAGTTTCTACTTCAGGAACTTCAGACATAGATCCTAAGTTATATGAGCTGACCAAGATGGTCAAGTCATTTACTAATGAGATGTCCAAGCTCAAGATGGAAGCAAGACCAACTACTACTATAAATGTTTCATTTGATCAGCCTAATAGACAATAATTTAGAAGACCTATTTCTCCTCAAATTTTGCAGCGAGAAAGGAGAGATGTTGATGACCAAAAGGTTCAGCCTACTTTGCAGAATGCTATATTTGAAGATGAAGAGGAAGCTGCAAGGTTGGAGAAAGCTGTCGATATCAATTTTCTGAGAGATAAAGAAGCGTTGATTCATCTTACACAAGCAGAGTATGAATATTTCATGTCATATACTTAGAATATTGAAGTGGTTCCTAATCATTCCATGATTGCAGTTGATCATCAAAGCAGATACAATCTCAGACAAAAAATATTGATGATAATCCAAAGCATGTTTCACAACCCAAGAAGAATAAGGATGCAATTAAAATTCTAGCAGAAAAACAAGTTATTGAACAAAGATTACCAGAAATTCCGGTGGCAGTTAAAACTCCTTCACTTAAGGTAAAAATTGTCCACAAGTTTCCCACTGTTTTCAATTTTGAGAATGAAATTCAAAAGATAAAGATTCTTGTTCCTCTTGTAGAGCTCATGAAAAATGATGATTTCAAAAAGACCTTTATGAAATCTCTTCAACCTACACCTACCGAAGTATCTTCTGATTTTTTTAACCTTCAAGATGACAAGCCCACTATTATTTAGGTCCATTGGTAGAAGACAAAGATGACTCTACCCCTCCTTTCTATCTATCTCTGAATATTCATGATAAGATCTTGCATAATTTCCTAATGGATTCTCAAGCCTCACATAATTTAATGCCCAAGGTATTCATGGATGAACTAGGTCTTGAAGTAAATAGAGAATACCAATATCTATACTCCTTTGATTCCTGGAAATTTTAATGCCTTGGTGTCATCAAAGACCTTGCAGTAAGCCTTTTTTAGTTACCCATGAGAGGGATGGTGATAGATATTGTTGTAGCCGACATTCCTCCTAGATTTAGCATGTTACTTTCTAGGTCATGGATTATAAGGTTGGGAGGAACTTTGCAAATGGATCTCACTTATGCTACTTACCCTATATTTGGAGGAGAAAAAAGAAGACTTTATAGAGAAGCTCACCTAGCATATATCATTAGTGACAACAAAGACTCCACTAATCATCCAATTTATACTAGAACAACTGATTTTGGTTCAATAATTTTACACATGGATAATGTTGTCCTATCTAAAAAAAAAATTCAGATTTTGAAGCCTGTTGAAAAACAGATCAGTCATGAAACGGTTCTCATCTATGGCAAACATACTTTGATGGATCATGTTCTAAATAAATAGCTGGTGCAGGGATAGTTCTCATTTCTTCTTTGAAAGAGAGCTCCACTTTTTCTTTCAAACTTGATTTTCAAGCAACTAACAATGTGGCTGAGTATGAAGCTCTATTGATTAGTTTAAAAACAACAAAATATATGAATATTCTAAAAATTTCTTTTTTTGGAGATGCTGAACATTCAAAAAATCAGAAATGTTTCTCAAACTAAGCATCCAAGACTCAAAGATTACCAAAAAGCAGTATGGATCATTGCAGAAGACACATTCCTGGCTTTTAGCATTTCTTTTGTTCCAAGAGAAAGTAATATTTTGGCTGATTCACTTTCTATTTCAGCAAGCTCATTTAAGATTCCAATACCTATAAAGCTGAAATATGAAGTGAAAGTTAGGATCAAACCTAGCATTCCTGATAATATCAAGAATTGGAAATTTTTTGAGGATGATTAGGAGATTCAATGAAGCTGCTAAAGAGTTTGTTGTCATCAACATTGATCAATATTAATATCTCATGAAGGACGATGTTGATTTGTAAAACACTAAAAATCTACAAAAATAGATTGTTGATCAGCCTATCATTCAGCTGCTTACCAATCACATTCCCAAGGGGTTAATCCCACTTGAGAATCTATTTGATCATAATGATGTCTCAGTCAAACCGCAGTTGGTTGAAACAGAAGCAGAATTGGAAGATTTCAATTTTGGCACAGAAAAAGAACCAGGTATGTGAATTTTTCAAAAGCTTTATCAGAATAAATAAAAGTTGAATACCACAAGTTGTTTTGTGAATTTGTTTATGTTTTTGCCTAGAAATATGATGATATTAAGACATATGATACAACTATTATTGAGCATAGGATACCATTGAAGGATGGTACTAAGCCTTTCCGGCAGAAATTAAGACATTAATCCACTACTATTACCAGTGATGGAAAAGGAAGTGAATTTTTTTTTGATGCCAAAATCATCATTCCATTGACATACTCAGATTGGGTTGCTAATCTAGTTCCAGTAAGGAAGAAGGGTGGTGAAGTTATACTATGTGTAGATTTCAGAAATCTTTAAAAATGTTCCAAGAAAGATAATTATCCAATGCTAAAGATGGAGCATATTCTTTAAAAGGTAACTGGTTCAGACAAAATTTCCATGTTAGATGGGTTCTCCAGATACAATCAAGTTTCAGTTTGGCCGGAAGAGCAAGAGAAGACATCATTCACTACTCCTTGGGGAACATTCATGTATGCAAATATGCCATTTGGTCTTATGAATGCCAGTGCAACTTTTCAGTGTGCTATGGAATTTTCATTCATTAGAGAAAAGGAAAAATTCTTTGTCATCTATGATGATATTACTGTTTATTCAGCTTTAGATCAAGAACACCTTCAGTACTTGAGACAAGTATTTGTTAAATGCAGAAAATATGGTATATCATTAAATCCAAAGAAGTCTCATTTTCTCTCAAGGAATGTAAGATGTTGGGTCACATAGTTTCTAAAGATGGAGTGAAAATTGATCCTAAAAGAGTGATTGCAATTCAGGATTTAACACTTCCAAGATCCAAGAAAGAGGTTCAATATTTCCTTGGTAAGATCAATTTCTTAAGAAGATTCTTTTCAAATTTTTCTGAAGTGGTGAAGCATATTACTTGCATGTTTAAGAAGGACAAAGAACTCAAATGGAAAATTGAATCCATAAATTCATTTGAGCTGATAAAAAAAGCTATCATTGAAGCACCTCAGTTGGTAAGCCCTGAATACTCAAAGTCTTTCTTGATCTTCTCATTTGCCTCACAAAATACTATTGTTGTTGTTTTGTTACAAAAATATTCATAAAATAAGGAAGCTCCCATACAATTTTTTAGTAGAGCTCTTAGAGATGCAGAATTGAAGTATGAAATGTTGGAAAAACATGCCTATACATTAGTTAAAGATCTGAAAGATTTTAGAGTTTATATTTTGCATGCTCAAGTTATTGCTTATGTACCTTCATATGTTGTTAGAGAGATATTATTTCAGCCTGATATTGATGGAAAAAGAAGTAAGTGGGTGACTAAAGTTCTTGAGTTTGATTTAGAGATAAAGCCTACTGAACTAACCAAAGGTCAAGGATTAGCCTAACTGCTAGCTGAAGAAAATTGTAAATTTTTGGGCTTGAATTTTATGGATGAAATATTTGAAGGGAATATTTCTGAACCTATTGACAACATGCAGTGGATGTAAATCTTTCAGAATGCAGCTAGTATAAGGACATCATCTATTTTCTGCAACATTTTAAACCTCCTCCAAATTATGATAAAATCAGAGTAAGATCTTTGAAGCTGAAAACTGTTAAATTCAACATTAAAAATAATTGTTTATATTGGAAAGATATTAGAGGAGTTTTGTGGAGATGCATTGACCCAGATGATTCCAAGAAAGTTATTTTTGATATTCATAGTAGTGTGTGTGGAGGACATCACTATTGGAGAACTATTGCATACAAAATATTGAGATATGACTACTTTTGGCATAGCTTATTTTCTGATGTATGTGCTGAGGTGAGAGCATGTGAAAAATGTCAAAAGTTCACCTGTAAGAAACATTTGAAGTCTTTGCCTCTAAAGCCCATAGTTGTTTCAACACATTTTCAGCAACATGGCTTAGATTTCATTGGATAAATTCACCCACCTTCAAGTGGACAACATTGTTGAATTCTTGTTGCAACTGATCACTTCACCAAATGGATTGAAGAAATAAGGAATGCTACTCATAAAGTTATCATTAATTTTCTGGAGGGAATCATAACCAGATTTGGATGTCCATCAAGGTTAGTAGCAGATAATGCAATTGATTTTAAAGCTACTCCATTGGTAAATTTATGTGAAGATTATTGCATTCAACTCACTCACTCTAAAACTTACTATCCTCAAGGGAATGGTTTAGCTGAATCAACAAACAAAATTTTGGTAAGAATCATCACCAAAATATTGGAGCAAAACAAGAAAGCCTGGGATTCAAAACTGAAGTTTTCTTTATGGGTTGACATAGTGACTATCAAAAAATTAATTAATACATCACATTTTCAAATGGTTTATGAAATTGATGTTGTTTTTCCAGTCCAATTAGCCATTCCTGTAGCTAAATTTCCGCAAGATCATGAAGCTGAGCCAAATGACATGAACAGGAGAATTTATCAGATCATAGAAGTGCAACAAAAAGGAGAACAACAATATGATTTGGTAAGAAAAAATCAGCAAGATGTAAATCAAGTTTTTGATAGAGGAACCAAAAAAGAAGATTTTCATATTAGAGATCTAGTGTTGAAGTAGGATGCACAACATCAATATCTAGGTAATAATTCCAAATTTGATGCTTTATGGCTTGGTCCTTTCAGAATCTCAAATATTCTGCAGAAAAAAATACTTTTGAGTTACAACATCTTGATGGGACATAACTGTTTAGAGGCCCATTCAATGGGATCTTTCTCAAAAAAATTATTTTACTAAGGCTCTTGGTGGCCTAAGTTCATTGTAAATATGGGTGTGTTTCATAATAAGACTCCATAGCCCAATGAAAAGGCAATGAAACTAAAAAATATTCTTAGAGCCTTGAAGGGAGAGCTCTATCCCTCGTGGAGCCAATGTTAGCAAAATTCTTTGCTAAGTTATGAGTCCATTTTAAATTTTTTGTTTTTAGGATTAGAGTTTGAAATTTTCAAAAAAAAAAATTTGGTCGCTATCGGAAATTCTGGAAGCACCTGTTTTAGTCTCTTCGTATGATCTGTTATATTACTATTTTTGTCTTTTTTCTTTTTATTCCGATGCTTCCAGAAATTCCGGAAGCATACTCCATTTTAAAAAAATAAACGAAAAAGCGCATTTGCTTTTGTCAAGAAACGTGTTGTAGTGTAAATACGTTTCAAATATTTTTTAAATATTTCATATCTCATGATAGGTGTCATATGCAGTCAGTTTAGTTGAAGTCAAGTCATGGTGTACGTTAATGCCTATGTGTCAACCTGCAGTAATGCACTTAACCGTTAATCTCATCCTACATATCAACCCCAAGTCAGTTAAACATATGTCAAAGCACATGTTTTTCTGAATGGAGGAGATCGTGGTCATCAAGCATAATGCAATTCCCGTTTGGTTGGTCGCACAACAGTGCTGCCAGAAATTTCGGCCAATAATCAGCAAGACAATGGAGGTGACTGCCAGTCAAAGATCCACTTGTCTCAAGCCATCTGGAACTTTCCATACAAATATACATAGCCAACTGAAGATCATAATGGATATCACATGGTACACATCACAGTGAGGAATATTTTCCATAATGAAAGTCGATTTTCATGGGTGACGAACCATAGTTTTTGTTTTAAAACCATCGAAAAATTAGGAGCATAATCATTTGAAAGTTTAGCTATTGGAGATCGAATTGCTTAGAGTTGTAGTTTGAGAAAGAGTCTGGATTTCAGATAGGATTTCAAAGAAGAATACAAGCAACACTTGTAAGGTGAAACTCCTCCAACTCTGCCACCTATTAGTTTCAAGAGACAGAGTGATTAATTTTCGGAATATGACTAAAACAGGTGGAAAAATAAATCAAATTGCGCCACAGGGTGCAGATCTAGTGGATGCAAATTCGAAGGTAAGAAGCTTTTTTATCTAGTTAGGGTGGTATTCTTTGTGCACCAAGTTAGGTATCTCTCACTCGGGAGAGGCTCAAGAGTTTGCTAACTCTTTTAATGGACAAGAAGCCACATTTTATGGCCTTACATTGCAGGTTTCTGAAGACTCCATTGCTGAATAATTTAACTTTCCACAGGAAAGAGAGAGTGTTATGAAACCAGCTCCAAAAATAGAAGAAAAGAGGGATCAACGCCTTAGAAATCAGCCACTCCGAGGGGGAAACCTCCAATACATTACATAAATGAACAATTTTTGAACTATACAAATGACCAAAACTCCTTTCTATATATAGAAGTCCATGGGTCCACAATGTAATCCTAGCTGACCTAACAATAATAATGTAAGGGCACAATAATAAAAATATGGGGGTTACAGGGGTACAACAATAACAATAAGGGGGTTACACTAACAACAAGACTATACTAGTCATATAGGGACCTAACATGCTCCTCTCCTTCAAAAAAGTGTTGTCCTCAACGCTTGAGTAGCTTTGGGTGCTTCTGTATAAAATTCTCATCCTCCCATGTAGAATCTTCAGTGGGTAAGTTCTTCCATTTGATGAGATACTCTGAAATTGATTTATTTCATAGCTGTCAAGTTCTTGTTTCCGTGACTGCTTCAGGTTCCGATATGGTTTTTCCTTCCTCATCAAGTTCTGGCAATATTTTTTGAACTGGAAGTTTGTCCCCTTTAACCTTCTTTAAGCATGAAACATGGAAAATTGGATGCACTCGCGAAGAAGCAGGAAGCTCCAATTTGTATGCCATAGTACCATTCTTTTGCAACACCTTGTAAGGACCATAGTACTTTGGCGATAATTTATTATACTTCTTAGCTTGCTTAAGGGACATTTTTTGTATGGTTGTAGCCGTAAAAATATCCAGTCTCCTACATCAAAACTTCTCTCACTGCGATGTTGATCTGCTTGTTGTTCATTCGATTTTGTGCCAAATTTAGGTTATCCTTTAAGAGTTGGAGAACTTCTTGTTGATGCTCGATGTGATCTTCCACTGCTTGAACCCTAGAATTTTCCCTGAAATAAGATGTGATGGACGGTGGATGATATCTATAAAGTGCCATAAATGGGGTCATTTTTGCTGCAGTATGGAAGGAAGTGTTATGCCACCATTCAACGAGAGGTAACCACTTGACCCATTGTGCTTGCTTATCAGATACAAAACAATGAAGATATCCTTCCAAACATTTATTCACTATCTCAGTTTGACCATGAGATTGAGGATGATAAGATGAGCTATGAGCTAGTTTATTACCCAAAAAAGAAAATAATTTCGTCCAAAAATTTCCTGTAAAAATGGGATCTCTGTCACTTACAATAATCTTCGGGTTTCCATGTAGCTTTTGAATTGTTTCCATAAATTCACTAGCAATTGTACTTGCTTTAAATGGATGAGATAATGCACAAAAGTGTGCATACTTGGTAATTCTATCAACTACCACCATGATGACAATCTTTCCTTCGGACTTAGGTAAACCTGTGATAAAATCCATTGAAATCTCCTCCCAACGTTGACTTGGAATGGATAAAGGTTGTAGAAGTCCCGGGGTCTTAATTGTCTCAACTTTATTCTGCTGGCAAACCAAACATTATGCCACAAACTTTTGAATATCAGATTTAAGGCCATCCCAAAAAAATTCTTTCTTCACCCTGTGGTAAGTTTTTAAAAATCCTGAGTGTCCTCCTAAAGGAGAAGTGTGCAATTCCAGAAGAATCTTTTGTCTTAGTTGGGAATTCTTACAAAGATATAAGCGATCTTTGTACCATAAGGAATCATTTTTCCAACTAAATGTATCAGATGTACTAGGATCTTGCTGCAACTTTTGAATGAGTGTCCATACATCTTTGTCCTTCTTCCATTCATCTCTTGCTTCGGTTATCCAATCTGGTTGGATAATAGAAATAGCACAAAGCAATGCTTCCACCTCTTCATTCTTTCTTGAGAGTGCATCTGCAACAACATTAAGCTTTCCCTTTTTGTAGATTATTTCAAAGTCATAACCCAACATCTTTGTGACCCATTTTCGCTGCTCTTCTGAAGATAGTCTTTGTTCCAAAAAGTGTTTAAGACTATCATGATCAGTTTTTACCTTGAAGTGTCTTCCCATTAGGTAAGGTCGCCATTTCTTTAGTGCATGTAGTATTGCCAACATTTCCTTCTCATAAATATCCTTTTGTAAATACTTTCCTTTGATTAGACGACTTTCAAAAGCAATGGGTCTTCCTTCTTGCATTAAAATTGCACCAATTCCATTTCTTGAGGCATCACATTCCACAATAAAGGTTTTTGTGAAGTATGGTGCTAGGCACATTGCCTCTTTAAGATGTTCAAAGGCCTTAGTTGCTTCAGTACTCCATGAAAATACATCTTTCTTCAATAATGTTGTTAGAGGTGCTGTTATTCTCCCATATTTCTTAACAAACTTGCGATAATACCCTGTTAACCTAAGAAATCCGCGCAACTGCTTTATGGTTGTGGGGACTTTCCATTCCTTAATGGATTTAATTTTGTTAGGGTCTACTTTAACACCCTCATGAGATACAATATGACCCAGATATTCCACCTCTTGTACTCCAAATAAACATTTGGATGCTTTTGCATATAATTGTTTCTCCTACAATAGTTTGAGCACCCTGTCAACATGTTCAACATGATCCTTCCAAGACCTGCTATAGATTAGTATATCATCAAAAAAATACTAGCACAAATTTTCTAAGGAAGGGTTTGAAAATGGAATTCATCAACCCTTGAAATGTAGAAGGTGCATTGGTAAGGCCAAAAGGCATGATCAAAAATTCATAATGACCCTCATGAGTTCGAAATGCTGTTTTTGGAATATCTTCAGTCTTCATTCTAATTTGATGATATCCTAAACGAAGATCCAACTTAGTAAAATAAATTGCTCCATGTAATTCATCCAATAATTCATCAATCACAGGAATGGGAAATTTATCTTTAATAGTGAGCTTATTGAGCTCCCTATAATCCGGACACGTGCACCATGATCCATCCTTCTTGTGCACCAATACTACTGGAGCAGAGAAAGAACTTTGACTAGGTTGAATTATACTAGCCTCTAACATTTCTACAATCATACGTTCAATTTCGATCTTTTGGACATAAGGATATCTATAAGGCCTGCTGTTTGGAGGAACGCTTCCTAGAATCAAATGAATAGCATGATCATGATCACGAATAGGTGGAAGTCCTTTGGGAGTTTCAAACACCTTGGAATGATTGTCCAAGACTTTTTGGAGATCTGAAGAAATAGATGATTTTGATGTTGGAACTTCTAGTGAGCATAATTGTGCAATCATGCCTCGTTGTTCTTTATTTAGAAGCTTTGTCATGACATTAGAGCTTATTATCTTTCATGGCTTCCCTGCGATACCCCATAATTTGATTTCCTTTCCTTCAGAAAACAATTTCAAGAAAATTTCTTGAAATTAAAAGTTACTTTCCCCAAAGATTGTAATTATTGTACTTCTAGTACAACATCAACACCTCCCATTGGAATGGAAAGCATTGGACTATTCAATACATATTCTACCATGGATAGCTTGATATTATGGCATTTTCCACTTGACATTATGGCATTTTCCAGAGCAATTTATAGTTCCTCCATTTGCAACCATCACTTGATATTCTGGTGCTGGGTATAGGAAACAATTCAATTCCTTGGCTACCTTACAATGAATAAAATTATGGTTACTACCTGAATCAATCAACGCTATTAACTTTTTCTTCTTGATATGTCATTATATCTTGAGAGTTTGAGGAGTGGTAACTCCTGCCAATGCATTACACGATATGGTCAGACTCAATTCTTCTTCTTCTAGGGTTGGTTCCTGGTGTATATCCTCTTCTTTTGAAGTTTCTTGTTCATTTTCTTCCTCCTCTTCACAATCTATGTAAAATAATTTCTTCTCAGCACACTTAGGACCTTTAGTGTATTTGTTATCACAACTGTAGCAAAGAATTTTTGCTCTTTTTTCTTCCAATTGTTGTGGTGTCAACCTTGTAGGTTGTGGAAATATAGGAGTAGCAACACTTCCATCTTGATAGATGTGAGTGGTAGGCTTCATTGTCACCATAATTTTACATTCAATTTTTCTTGCCAACCTGAATGCCTTCTCCAATGAATCAGGTTCCCAAACGTGAACTTCATGTTGGATGTTGTCCTTTAAAGTCCCTATGAAGACATCAATCCTGTGTTCCTCTGAAGTCCTCAATGTGCTCCCCCACTGAACCCTTTTGTTTGAGATTTATCAATTGACTAAAGAAGGTGTTGCTCTTTGTATCCTCATAATGTGCTATCATTTCCTCTGTAAAAATTGACTAAGTGACAATTTTTTTACGGGAGCAAAGCCATCGATACCATACAAATGTATTTTGTTCTAAATGTAAAGTTTCAATGCGTACCTTTTGTGTGTTTTTCACATTACTGAGATCAAAATATTGCTCCATATGTAGTATCCATGTTATGAGATCCTTGCCATCAAACTTCCTCATATCCATTTTTGGAATATGGTAGTTCTTCCCTCCAACAATAGAGTTTATGAAATCACGATTAAAATTTATTTTGTTCTCATCATGAGTTTCCTCTACTATCTTTTTACCATTAGGAAAAATTTATTGTATCAACTTTGTCAAACCTTCCATGTTGATTTTAGATCATTCTTCATGTTTTCCATTTTTTCATCGATCTTAGCTTCCATGTCATCCATCTTAGATTCCATGCCAGCTTCCATGCCATCCATATTAGTTTCCATTCCATCCTTCAAACCATCCATCTTATATTCCACGCCTTTCTTCAAACCATCCATCTTAGTTTCCACGCCTTTCTTCAAAACTTCCATATCATTTTTTGTTGCTCTTTGCGAGAGCGAAATTTGTTGCACTTGCTCTTGTGATTTTGATATGCCATGTTGCCATTCTTCATATTCATGAGTCATAGTAGAGCCTTCTAAAGGCTTAATGGGTGTTGAATTATTTTTAGGGGGAATTTTAGAACCCAATATTGATATCTATTCTACAATATTCCCTTGGAATCAATTCAACTTGATTCTTAAAACAAGACATGCAATTCGGAAAAAAAAAAAAAATACACAACTTTTTTATTTTGAGGAGCTCAATATTGAAATTGAATTATCTCTATAATTATGGATCCTTAATATCTGAAATTTGGCCCTATAGTAGCCCTCTGAAGCTTCTTTCAAATGACACAGTTCTGACATGATTTGGATTCTTCAAGATAACGTTATGCCCAATCTCCCACAATGACCTAATTATGGATTGTTTCAGTAGAGTGAACTTGTACGGCATGCCATGTGTCACTGTTTCCTCATTCGGCTCTAAAATTGATAAAAATGAAGCTACAATCTGTGTACTTGCAGCCAATTTTTACAGAATTCCAATCCTATGCTCAGAGAGAGAGTTATGATGATTTTCCCACGGTCACCTCTTTGAGATGAAATTCAGGAGCCTAAAACAACCATAAATTCCACATATCATAGCTCCAAAAATATTTCGAACCAAGATCTTAAATTTTTACAGGAGGTTCCTTAGGATTGCATCTTCGTGTTGTAAAAATTTCAGCTTCTGAACCTTCGTATATAGAAAGTTATAGTGAAAATTCCATGATGACCTGTTTCAGGTGAAATTCAGGAGCCTGACAAATCCATAACTTCCATAGATCATATCTCCTAAATTGTTACGTACCAAGATCTGAAATTTTACAGGAGGTTCCTCGGGATTTCTGCTTTTCTTTGTGAAAATTTCAGCTTCTGAACCTTCGTAGAAAAAAAGTTATAGCGAAAATTCCACGATGACCTGTTTGGAGCAGAGAAACCCTAGAATCCAAAGCTCTGACACTAAATGTTATGAAACCAACTCCAAAAATAGAAGAAAATAGAGATCAACGCATTAGAAATCAGCCAATTCGAGGGTTCAACCTCCAATACATTACATAAATGAACAATTCTTGAATGATACAAATGACCAAAACTCCTTTCTATATATAGGAGTCCATGGGGCCACAATGTAATCCTAGCCGACCTAACAATAATAATGTAAGGACATAATAATAACAATATGGGGGTTACAGGGGTACAAAAATAACAATAAGGGGGTTATACTAACAACAATAAGGGACTATACTAGTAATATAGGGACCTAACAGAGAGGTGGTTTAAAGGGCAAGTTATCACAGGAGGAGGCCCTAATAGTTTCCTCAAGGATGCACACAGAGATACAAATTGGGCCAAGGTAATTCCAAGCAGCTATCTTAAAAATGGCTAGCAGAAATTGTTAATCTTATCAAGATATACCTCACTTGTGAAAGGAGGTATACAGTTGTGTTCCTTTATCACATGAGGTTTATTTTTCATGTTGCAGGTATGAAGACATTTAATCTACCATATTTATTTTTTAAGAGCTTGACAAAGATGTCAGCAAGGGTCCAAACTTACATTATTGTTTCAGAGTATAGATTGTATCATCAAGCTTTAATCAAGATTCTAGTTGAAGAAGAGTTAGGGAGGAGAAATCAAACTTGGGATCACTTTTTGTTTTACTGGGCAGGGCAAATTGCACCTACACCTCCAGTTTCACAACCACACCCTCAACCTACAAAAAGAAGAACATAGAGAAATGCCAAAAAATAAAATATCCATAAGAAGGCGAAGGGCAAGAAAGAAAATGTTTCTGTAGTTAAGGCTGAGAAAAAGTTGGAAAAGGAGAGAGTTACTCAGCAAGTAAACCCAAATCTATGAAAATTTTGCCCCATGTTCCTCCTTTTCCTAATATCTACACCAGAACCCGAAGAGGAAGGTATACAACTGCACATAAATTAAAAATGTAGGTGCTAATGGAAATTCCGGAAGCACATATTCAGTAGAAGATGTAGAAAGAGTATCAGCCTACAAAATTAGATGAAGAACTCCTCAAGGATGATGGATATGACATCAGCAGTAAGAAGAAGAAAGAAGAAGCCAAACATGTTGCTGGTACTAGAAAGAGGCATACCAAAGATAACAAAAAGTTTAAGCTTAAGTCCAAGGCTCTACATAATCCAAGCCTAATGACAGAGGTCATTTATATAGAAGGTAAACTTGAAGGGTCAAAGAAAGAGAAATTCATGAAGAAAAACAAAAAAAAGACCCTTCAGAGCAGCACTCAGAGCTCTCAAAGAGAATAAAGATACAAAATGGTTATAAGGAGGAGAAAGCCAATGTCAAGGAAGCAGCCACAGGAACAACCAGATCCAGATCAGATGCTGACAACAAAAAAAACTTGGATAAGCTTGTTGAAGCTGCGGCCCACATAAAAGGAAGGTAAAAAGGTTTTTTGATAAAAACACGTTTTTGCTTATCAGTCATAATTTTGAATAGCAACTTAGATGTCAAGCAATATAAGTCTACACAGGATTTTCACCATTTTCTGTGTATTTTTGAAAAATAAACAGAGTGCAGTTATAGTTTTTTACCGGAATTTCCGTTAGCGCCTATTTTAACTGAATTTTGACACCTATCAGCAAATTTTTCCGAGCCAATTAAGGATGGATAAGAACCCATAACCAAATGGATATCAAAAGTTATCATGAAAGTTGTTTATGAGGTTGTTGGAGGTCTTATTAAATGGAGCTACATGGTTATTTAAAGACCAGAGACATAAGGAGACAAATCAGCAGAAAAAGGGGCAGCGTGACAACACACTCAACATTTCAGCCCATATTTCTTCTCTTATTTCTTCTACATATGTCAATTTTGTTAGATTTCGATGGGATATGGTTGTAATTTGTTTTGACACCTATGTAATGTTAGGAGTGATGTTTCCTTATTTTTAGAAGAGATGGATTTGGTGCCTCTCTTGCTATATATACCATTTCTAGGTTGGATGTCGGTCTACCTGAAGACTGAATATAATAAAAAAACCTTTTTTACTTCATGTTGGAGGATTTTGTGAGTCAAGGAACATCTAATGTGTGGTGTTTCTATTTTCTTTGTTAATTTCTTCTAAATATGAATTGAAACAACTAGTAAGGTGTGATTGAGAAACTGTTAAAGGATTTAACGACAAATTATTTGCTTTCAGTTTTCTGCAAATTAAATGTGTTATAGAACATGTCAGTGAATATTTCATAAAGGATTTGTGAAATACTTTATACATTTAATCTATTTCTTGAATGTTGTTTAATTTGCATAAACAGATTTTGTGTAAAGAGCCATCATCATAGTTGTGTGACTGATTTAGGATAGGAATATTTCCTAGAATAGGTAACCAGCTATCCAACTTCTTTCATTTGTACACTCTGCTCCCTATACTACGAATTTAACCACACAATTTATACTTGCCAAATGCATGAAATTCTTAAAGAATATAAAAACCATTTCAAAATCTTTGAGAAGCCATCCCACCACTCAAACAACCCCTTTAAAATTTGAAATGAGCTATGATTTGTAAGGCTTACTCCTTATGCAGTCAAGGAGTGACTCCTTGCACTAAGCAATGGAATTTTACCATTGTGCAACAATTATTCGACAGACCAGCGTCGAATATCCTATGGAAAATTGATTTTTATATATGTAGGGTCGAATACCTATTTACAAGTTCGACATTCTTGTTATACATCCCATGCTATTGAAATGTTATAGGCCTATTTTGAGGTTAATTTTGATTTATAATAATCACTAAAATCTATTTGGTGAGGAAAAATGTCAAATAACATTCCTCAAGGACTAGGCCAAGGAGACGTGGGATTGACATCGGGGGCTTTGGAGGATAGAAAATTTTATTTCCCTTGTAAAAAGTGTAAGGGCTTGAAAGTAAGGAGACTTTTAATAGCAACAACTAAAAATCATTGTAGAACTTATGGACATGCTAAAGGCGGAGATGAATATCATCCATTAGTAAGTAATTATTCATTATCATTCATTATAACATAAGAGTCTTGTTCTTTATATTTATTATACATGCCATAAGAGACTTGGTATTTACTTAATTCAAATATATAGTCAATTGCATAAGTGGAAATCTTCCAAAATATTCATTTTGTGTTTTATGCATTGAGAAAAAATATCATGATGAGTTCTAGGTAGTTAATTTGCAAATAATATTTACGTTTGTTCATGTATATTTATGCTAGATAGTTTGCAATTAATATTTATGCTAGGTAGTTTGGAATTAATATTTATGATAGTTTTCAATTAATATTTATGCTAGGTAGTTTTGGCATTCATCGACGATCTCTCTCTCTCTCTCTCCAAAACTAACCTCCTCTCCTCATTGGTGCGCTATGTTTCTTATTTGTTCAAGTTTATACTACTAGGATTTCATTTTTCCCTCCCTCGTAGCACTAGGTTTTCCAATTTCCTTCATTCCTAGCACTATATTTTTAAATTTTCATTTTCATAACACTAGCTTTTTCATTTTTTAAACTTTATAGTGCTATATTGTTTCTCATCTACCTTGTTTTATAGTGCTAAGATTCCTCCTTGTTTCCTTTTCCAGTGCTAGGAATTCCAAATGTGCCCTTTTGTGGTACTATTCTTCGTAATTTCTCTTTATTCTAGCGTTGAGTTTGTCAATTAGAATTCTTTCTAGTAGTAGGATTTGCAATTAGGCTAGTTTCTAGTAAAATTTACTTTGCAATTGTACCATTTTCTAGTGCTAGGAGTCTCCAAAAGTCCTCATTCTAACATTGATCAGTTTCACATTTGTTCCTTTTTCCAGTGCTAGGTTTTGAAATTGTCCTCATTTTGACCTTTTTCCATCTCTTCCTTCATCCTTTTTCTCCTGAATTGGTTACAAAGGAAAAAATTCCTTAGGAAATTAAAAATTAATATTCAAATGCAAACATAGAATAAACAAAACAACATAATAGACCCTATTGTAGCTCAATATTGCACAACTAAAATATTAAAAATCTTAAAATTAATTTTATTTTAGCACAAGATTAAAATTTATAAATTTGAAGCAACGAATAATTTTGTTGGACTCGCTCCTTGGAAGGAAGGAAAATGAACAAAGAGGAAGGTGTTGAAAGAGAAGAAACTAATGAGGAAGATGCTGGTGAGGATGTTGATCTAGAAGGTGAAGATGAGGAATATTTAATGAACCTTGTGTTGGAACGGGGTCTCCTAACAAGCTGCGAAACTGGTCCAATTTTGATATTTTTGATTATATTTATCCTAGCAGAGGGGTTTTGGGGTGGGTCAAATCCCCAAACACATTGTAATGGGTCAAAGGGTAAACTAGGGGTTCGAAAACCATGGGTTTCGGACCATAGGAAAGTCGAGGCTAGATTATTATAAATAGAAATGCATTTTGTATTGTAAAGGATAGGAAATGATGAGCTATTGATGCGATCTGTTGCTTAAGCAATCTCTTTGGGTTTTGGGGAATGGACTCCTGCTGGCTGTGTGCACGGAGATCCTAATCCAGCTGTGTGCGGACCCTAATGCTGTGTGCGCAAGTTAGGAAGGGAATTGGAATTGTAAGGAAGAATTGATGAATGAATGAATGCAAAATATTGTTAGAGAACTTAATCTGTGAGTACTGTTATATAAATTACTGGTAATTTTTGTATTGTGCATTTCCTGTCCTTAAGCTGTGAAAGATCTGTGTACTATGCACTTGAATCTAGATCTGTTATGTTTTGTTTATGTACTGTTGTGTTGATGATATAATAAGCATATAACTGTAGATCTAGTGCACGTGGATGCGAATAGAAACATAATTAACCCTGCGCAGAACAAGGTAATCTAGGAATTACAGAAACAGGATGCAGCTCTGGTTGCCTTACCCATCCTTTCTCAAGGTGCGAAAACCTGGTTCCAGCACCCACCCATACTACTTCAGGCGAGACTTTGACCTGCGAAAGCAGGTCATTGCCGAAAGGGCCAGTAGTATAGGGGTTTGTTGGCAAACCTTGCTTACCGAACCTGGGTCAAGACCCCTTGAGCCAACACCTTGACTAAACTGAGAGGGGGGTGAATCAATTTAGTCCATTCATGGACATTAAAATTATTTTCATTTAATTCATCAACTTAAAACAATACATGAGAATCTTAACAAATAATGATAAACAAACTGAATGTGTGAACAACAAGTAATAAGCAGACCAATACATCACATCAACACATAATAACAATTCATGTGGACATCAGATATAAGTGGAAACCATAAGCGAGAAAACCACAATTTTATTATTGGTGTGATGCAAAGGAAAGCTCCTACTCCTTATTGCTTCTGATTTTCTATAGGCTCCAACCTACAGTAGGAGGCTACCTCAAATTTCTGCAAGCTACAACATGCAAGGAAGCTCCAATTCGCATGTGTTTTCTATAGGCTACAACCCACAGGAGGCTCCTACCTCAACCATCTTCAACTGAACATTTTATCAAGACACAAGTTTAAAGGAGACTACAATCTTCTGATGCAAATAAGAAATAACAATGTGCTGGTTTACCAGGTCGTAAATTCTACATCTCTCCATCTTCATTTCTACCTCTTCTTCCCTTCAAATTTGCTTCACATAAGCTCCATATGTTCTAGGTAATTAATGCCTAACATCTCTATCATCTCAATTTCATTCTCCAACTCTCTAACCTCACTTATGCCTTCCAAAATCACATACTTTATAAATATAGTTTTTGGGATGTTTGTATCCCTCAAAGGAATATGAAGTGAATAGGCTTGACTCTTTGTTTGCTCTAGTCATTCATTTCCACACACTTCATATCTTGAATATTAGACCACAAAACACATAAATAATCCAATATTAATTTCATCCACATGTAATGATTAAATTCATCAAATTAATGCCAACATCAAATAACAATGTTTTTGCCTTAGACTCTTGTCTTTTCATCACAACAATTCAGCTCAATGAACATGCCAACATAAATGTTCTACCAAACCATCAATGTATCTGTTGCTCCTTTACTTCTTTGTTGCCTCTTCACTGCACTTTTTCCTTGTTTCTCCTTTGACTTTGCAGCTGCTCCTGTATACCTTTGTTGATCCTATTTTGCTCCTTTTCCATCAATGACAATATTTCCAACAGTCTCCCCCTTTGGCATTGATGACAACCCATTTTTCCTCCCCCTTTCATTCTGAGAAGTGACTTGTCCTCTGATTATCTCCCCCTTTTACATCAATGGCGAGGGGGTTACAAATGTCTTGTAGCCTGAATGAGTATTGCTCAAAGATGAATACTGCTTAAAAAATGACTGTTGCGCCATATGGTATAAAAGTATTGTTGGGATAACACTTTGTAAATCATTTAAATTGCATGTATATACATAGTAAGATGATACCATCCAAATAATAAGTGTAGTGCACTTGTATAATGATGAAGATAAAAATAAAAAAAACCCATAAACAAAACTATATACAAAGTTCCATTGGAAGAATACAAGAATAGTGAATATGATCCATGTGATATATAGACCCTACTCCAAATACACTTCATATTCTGTTAGCATTGCAAGAGTTCCTAAGAGAGAACAAGATCATGTGCAAGCTTGTAGCTACCATCCAGATGAGAGTTTCTAGCTGAGGCATTAATGCCATTGGTTCAATAGCATAATCCATCAACTCCCTAGCCATTTTTACAGTTCTGGTTGTGACAACTGATAAGGTCAGCTCCCATAGATCTAGAAATTTGTCATCAGAAACAACTCCACTCTCAGCATATTTAATTTAAATATGATCAGATGCTCAATGTTAAATCTCAAAAATGAAATTGCTTAGAATCGATTAGAAACTGAATTTCGAGGAAGAGCTCGTCGCTAAGAAACATAGTCCAGATGAAGAAGATACAGAGTGCTATTCGTTTTCCTAAACAGTTAAAAAAATTGCAGAACATGATAGAATGGTGACATGGTAGCCCAGTAAGAAAAAAGGGATATTCTGGGAATTTTCGCCTAATGACACTGTGACAAGTGTCATAGCAGGATTCATCGGAAAGGTTTGGAGGTGAATTTTTTTAATGTGTTCTATCCTAAGATTGAATTTGATTTTTTTTTAATGGTTGGAATGGTTCAACTAGAGGTGGACACATGGTGCAGCCAGGGGCTACCACGTTCCCCCTCTGGTGGACCATATCTAAAGTACGAATTGAATTTTATATGCCAAAGTATGAAATTATTGCAAAGGTTGGTTACACATTATATATCAAGGTCGAATTTTAATATATATTCCAAGGTCGGAATATTATATACTATGGTCAAGTTTGCATACAAGTTCAAAGGTTGGAACCTTGGTTTTCGTGAAAAAATATATTACACACAGGAAGGGTGGAGGTCAGGGCTCGACCCTACGACCTCCCCCAAGTGAGCGGACGGGCTTACCGATAGCTCACATCATAGTTCTTAATATCATATGTGCACCACATATATTTATTCATATGTGTTGACCGTCGGGGGAATGGAGGGGGTTAACCCCCTCCCCACAAGACCATCCAACATAACTGAAGGCAGAGCGTTGAATTTTTATGCGCGAAGATTAAAGTTAAAGCGAGTTTATTAAACCCCTAATCCAATGGTTAATGCGTTAATATTTATTGTTAAGTGCGTTTTTTTTTTTTTTTTCTCTAAATTAGGCTACTTCTATCATATCATACAGTTCAAAAAATTATAGTTCTCATCCTCTGGAGTTGGAAAGCCAATTCCAGAGGGAAATTTCGAGTTCAAAACCACAAAAAAGGGGTTGCCCCAAGTGGGGAAACTAGCCCAATAGTGGAGCACAGAGACTCTGGAATAAGATGCCCATAGTGGGAAACCAGCATTACATGTGGCATGTTTAAGACAAAAACATAAAACTAGAAACATCAAAATAAAAAAAATTCACTGGAATGAGAGATAAGCACCCATAAATTAAGCAGATTGAGAATTAGCATCCTTTTCTGGAGGTTGGAACGACTCTTCCACAATTCTACATGCATATTCAAACTCGTCATCCTCCTGCTTGGACGCGTGGGCAGTCAACGAAGGAAGAAGCGTCGCGTGGGCATTAGGTGAAATGGTGGAAGCCGCGAGAGCCTCATCACTTGCACTGGTGCCATCCTCGCCTAAGCTCAAGCTTTCATGGTCACTGTTCGAGGCACTCTGCACAGGCTGGGCCACCATCTTGCGGGGGGATAAGGCGGTAGCAGGAGAGATGGTAGACGTGAAACTTATTTTTTTGGGGCAGAGGCCAGAACCAGAGGCTTCAGAAGGCGACTCTAGAAGGTGGAGAGATAGGTGAGCTGAAAGATTGATGGGGTCGAGGATATCCGGCTCCGCCCATTCAGCCGAGAGATTCACCGTCCTGATCGCTGAGGGAGAGATGGGAGGTCAGGATGGAATATCACCACCCATTCCTCTTCGACACCACATGCGGTGGTGTCTATGCATGGCGGAGGAGTGGGAGTGGGTTTGAGATGACTGAGGGGTCACAGAAACGTCAGATGGAACAGAGGGGAGCTTAAGGCTAGAGCAACATTACCATAGGAGCAAGGAATGGAGCAGAGGAGCCAGGGCTTGGCTGAGACACCAGGAGCATCTTCCTAGAGCCGAAGGGAGAGACGAATGGTAGAAATGTGAGCAGGGATGGTGGATTTAAGGGCCATGGGAGACGGTAAAGGCATGTATGTCAGCATAAATGTGCAGAGGACATAATTGATGGCAGAGGACGTCGAGGGGAGGCGAGCAAGAGTGGTGAGTAAATAACCCATGCACCAACATTTAAACCAGTTCAAGTGTCCATGTGTGCACACGTGGGGAGGACAAGTGTCTTGCGACCTTGCGGTCGTGTGGTGCCATTACTTAATTCGAACTAACACCCCCATATGGGAGTTAAGTGCAATTTGTTAAAACATGCTCATAGTGAAATTAACTCATACTTATCTTAATTTTAATCTCATTTAGCATTAAATAAACTGTAGTTAATATGGTGACATATTCGGTGGAGCCACCAAATTCAGAGTTGCCCCCAATTTTAGCTACATTAACTGGAGTTATCTCCAGTTTTGGAGGAGATTTATAGGGAAAAATTAAATGAACCATAACTAGAGAAAATTTCGACCATTTTTGGCTTAGGGAGAGTCTATCCTAGGATATTTGGACATTTTGAACACATTGGAGCAGGTTTCAGGAGCTGTAGATGAATGTAAACAACACTTTTTTCACATTTGATATAATACAGAGGCCTAAGCCATGGAAGCTGGACCAAGGAGATGTAACCCAGGAGGGGTGAACTCCTTCATCAAAAAACCGTGTTAATGGATCACTGTGATGGTTCTCTATACATTTTATTACTGTTGTTCAACATTAGGTTTTAATTTTTTTATGTTCATGAATTTAACATAATCTCCATACATTTACCTATTTAACACTCATAAACACTACAAGAAGCCTATGCACATGAAGCAAAGACCAACATTTTAAATATAAATCTGAAGATGAAATTAGCACAACAAAAATAACATTCAAATTTAGATCAAGATGGTGTCAGATAAAAGGTTATTTTCTTTATTTGCTTGAGTTTTGTGCAAGTAGGGTTTTAATGGTTGCAAATTTGTGATGCTTACAAGGTTGAAGTTGCAGAGAGGATAAGGGAAAAAATTGGTTACTAGTCTCGAGGTTAGGACCAGAATAAGGAGAGCCACAATGTCACCATCTCCACCCAAAAGTTTCACTCCCGGCTGCACTTGAAGCACCTCAAGTTTTATCTCTAGCTGAGATTGAAGAGGTACAAGTTGCACCAGAAGTTGAGTTGATTGAGGAGGTACAAGTTGCACCATAAGCTGAGCTTGAATCCATAGTGTTAGTGTCAGTATTTACATACTTCTACTAGGGATCAAAACACATTTTGCATGTGCATCTTAGGTGTCTCATACTGAATAAATTTTTCATCATTCCATTAGGTCATGATATAAAATTGTTCCACTAGTGGTTGTCCCGGTAAAATAAGCTTCCTTCTCCCTCAGAAGATCATATTGGCTGACTCATTCTCATGTCTCCTTGAGCATAATAACACCTATGGAAATTATTTGTTCACTTGGAAGTATTTAAAGTCAAAATCCAAAGTCTCATTCAAAATTCAGGTCAAAAAGCAGTCCCATTAGGTCATAGGGTCAAAATCATGAAAATTGGTCATTTCACCATCAAATTCATCTTTTTAAGGAGTAGTAATAGTCAAATGTATTCAAAAATTTCAGGTTCTAAACTATCATTTCCAATTAAGTGGCTTTGTGTTTACCATATTTGTCTCTCAGTTGTGCTTGGAAAGTCCATTTCCCTCTCCTAGGGTTTTGAGGGCATTTTTCTTGGTCTCATGACTTTCATGGTTAAATAATCAACAAGAATTGTATCCCGATGCTCTTACTCTTTACCCTATCATTACTATACCTTCCTAAACACTTCCCATCACTCCTATCCCTCAAAATCATCATTTTTCCACAAACCCTATCCTATTGCTACATTTTGACACTTTTCGAGACTAGGCATGTGTTTTTCCCTTTTGGACCCATTCCCCTCACTCAATCCTTGAAATTAAACTTTCCCCTATTCTCTAACATCTATCCCTATCCCTGAAAATTTCCCCAAGAATTTAGATAGCCCCTAACCCCTTCATTCCCCTCCCTCTACAAGGCAGTCCTAAAATCCCATGTTTTCCTTACACCAAAACCTAATTTCCTTTCCCATTGAGCTAGGGTTTTCTATGTAATCAAATAAATATGAGTAGAGGAGGCATAAGGGAGGTAATTTTAGCAAGTATGAAGTCATCCCAACTCATAAACATCATTCCTCCATCATTTTTCAAGAAATCATTCTAAGGGACAAATCATTTGCCACACACAGGGCCAATTTCGCTTCAAAGTACGTTTCCGACCAAACAAAGATGAATTTGACAAAAGTGAGAGATTTTTTTTTCCATAATAGGAAAATGAAGAAAAACCTCATTCAAGTTTCACACAGGTATCATGGATTTTGAAAAATATTAAAAATACAGGTGCTAGATAAGGTTTGCTGCATTTCTGGTGTGACCTTGGGAAAATCAAGTTTTCTCCTAGTTAGAGTGTCCAAATGACTTGCTTGATGAGTCAAATGATACCTAGACAGAGAGATATTTCTAATGATATATCATGATATCAATTTTGAGTTGAGGAAGGCCTTAAAAAATTTCCTGCACTAGCACTCTGCATTTCTGCACCCTCATTCAACACTTTTTGACCAGTATTGGGAGAATCAACTTTTGACAGGACAAATAAACTCCAATTAGAAAAAAAAGGTATATTTGGAAATTATACTTCACGATATTTCCAACGAGATATCTTGGGCCCAATTTTGACACCGGAAGGCCTCCAAACGTGGTCTGCAAAAAATTGCTTCCTTGGCGCTGCGCTAATGTTTGGGCGCTGTGCTAATACCTAGATTGCCAAAAAAAAAATCTTGGAGCATCAAAATGGAAAATGGTTAGAATCCTCATGTTAATAATTATGAGTACATCAACCTCAGAAATTTTTAGGAGATTTGGAGCAGAACTGGTTCTTTAAAAGTACAAAAAAACCTCCTAATTTTCATGTTTCTGCCTCTTTTTTCACCTTGGCGCTGCGCTAATACCAGTCTTGGGAGAACTCTATTTTTATAGGACATATGGGCACCATTTTGGAAAGTGAAAGAATATTTGGAAACTAGACACAGATACCTTTCCAATGAGCTATCATGGAGCATATTTGGACAAGGGGAAGGCCTCCAAAAGTGGCTTACAAAACAGGTCATTTTTTATGTCATGACACTGCGCTAATGCTAGGAAATTGTCCTTTTCACCATCTTCAACATTTTTTACTTTTTGAATTTTTTTCTTGGGAAAATAAAGAAAATCATTGATGTAAATGGTCATGTTGAATGTAAATGTAATGTTTTAACTTTCATCTAGGGTAGATACATTGGATAAGTCCTCTAGAGGTCAAATGAATCAGTTTCCTCTCTTTTAGAGGCAAATTGTTGAGTTTTCCTAGTCTTCAGAATCTTGTTTGGGAGTAGGTGAAACTGATCCCTATCTTATGAATTCGACTCCCTAAGGCTAGGGAGAGTGTTTTTTAGGTCTATTTGATGTATTTACTCAGTCATTGTAATGGTTGGACTCACTTGGAGCTTTTGCATCTCAAGAGACATTTTGTATATCAATTTGGCTTGGATATTAATAGAAATTTGCAGCTATTTCTTTGGGATCCATGTTGTATGAGTTTTAGACATATTTTCCTCTCTGTTATCAATTTTTTTGAATGTATTGTTAATTCATAAACCATTTCATGTCTATAATATACCATATTTCAAGTTTGAAAGGCAGAATCCATATTTATTTATGCTCTGTTTTGGGAAATTTAGTATATTGTGTTCATTCTCCTCAATTTAGAGAAAATACATTCTAGATGCTTTCCCTAGCTCCTCACCAGTCTTTTGACCTCACCATAATCATCTTTTAATGTCAAAACCTTCTACCTACCTTACCCCTTGGAACCCCTGCTAATTTTGACCTAATTTCCTTGCCCTAGTCAAAACCAACACAAATAAAAAAAATCAAAACCCCGAGCTATTATACCTAGCATAAAATATTATTTCCTCGGTCATTCTGACTGTGTTCTATACGGAGAGAGCCCTCTCCTGTCCTGGTAGGGCTAGCTACTTGGCTAAGCGTTGTTTGAGGTTACCTTGGGATTGCCTCTCTCAGCTTGATGTCCAATCTGAGTGATAATACATAGGAATCATGTTAGGTGTAGGAGAGACTAAAGGTATTTCAAAAGAGGAATCATTCAAGAATGCTTTTTATGACCTAACTGAGAGGGTTATGATCATATTTGAAGAGAGGAACACCATGATGGTTGGAGAGAATTCTAAGTCTCCACATGGAGAGGGAACCTCAAATGGAAAGAAGGATGAAGATAAGGATTCAAAGGGAAGTGGAGGAAATCCTCCTCCATCTCCACCATATTCATCATCATCCTCATCACCTCCATCAGCATCATCTTCCACTTCCACCACAAAAACCACCCATACTCACTCAAAAAACCCAAAAGGAAAAAATCCCTTACTCAAATTGGAAATTAAGTTTGAACTTCCCATGTACAATGGTGAGGCAAATGCAGAGAAGTTGGGGAATTGGATTCGTCAATTGGAGGTTTATTGCAGAATTCATAACCTACAAGAAGATGACATAAAGATGCAGTTGGCTTCATTGAGTCTAGAAGGAGAAACACTAGTCTGGTGGGAAGCTAAGACTCAAGAGGAAATGTGAATCCATGGTAAGATATCCATTTCTTGGGTTGAGTTTATTTTTTCAATTAAAAGACATTTGTATTTTTTAGCTTACATGAAAAAAGCCATTATGAGTTGGAAAAAATTTAGGCAACTCAAGGGTCAAATAGTTCAAGAATATACCTAGGAGTTTAAGAAAAGGGATTTGTTGTTAGGAATAAACTTGAATTCCCAAGACACTCTCTTGAAATAAATTGGGGGTTTACATTCCTATTTGATACATACTATCCTTATGTTTAACCCAAGAAATTTAGATCAAGTTTGTGTGCAAGCCACACACCTTGAAGCAAGGGGAAAGAACATTCAGGAAGAGGGTAGTAAGAAGAAGCCATTCAAGGGTAAGGGGAAAGAGAAGGGAGGAAAATGGAAGGGAAAGAAGAATGCAAGTGTTAATAAAGAAGGGGAGAAAACTACCTGCAAACATTGTTCCAAAGAGGGGCATGATGAAGCCCACTATTGGAAATTACATCCCGAACTAAGGCCTAAGAAACCAAACAACAAGGGGAAACAAAAGATGACTTCTACCACACAACATGATCTTGGATCCAATTCCGGTGATGAGACCAAGATTACAACCATAGTCACAAAGGGAAAAGAAGCCATAACAAGCACTAGTTCCTCAAATTGTCAAAACAACACTCCAAATGAAGAAAAAAGGATAGAGTTGTTCCATGTAAGGGTGATCTCAAATCATACAAAGATTGATGCATTATTTGATAGTGGATCAGAAGCAAACTTGATTTCAGAAGACTTGGTAAAAAATATTAACCTTGAAACTGTACCTCATCATAAGCCATATCCTTTGGGCTGGATAGTCAAGAATGCAAATTTACAGGTTACAAGGAAATGTATATTCATATTTGCCATTACTGCAAATTTTGTTGATGAAGTTGAGTTAGATGTGGTTCCACTTAACATTTCAGGAATTATCTTGGGAAGTCCATATTTGTATGACAAGAAAGCAATATTTTACCACCACGAGAACAAATATCATTTTCTCAAGGATGGGGTGGAGTATATTGTGAGAGCTCACCGCAAAAAGTTGAATATTTCTTTAGTTAATGCAAGGAAGATGAAGAGACTAGTTAATGCAAGTAAAAATTTTGTGCTTCTCATGATCAAGAAAAATAATGATATGGAATATGAATCTTTTGAAGGTTGTGATGACAAATTAAAATCTATTTTTTTTATGTGGTAATTCAACATGGCAAGATGTTTCAGGAACCAAATGGGTTACCTCCCAAGAGGGGAATTCAACATGAGATTCAGCTGCAGTAAGATGGTCCACTTCCAAACATTCGCATGTATCGCATGTCAATAATTGAGAGCATGGAAATCAAGAATCAAATTCAAGAATTGCTAAACAAAGATATCATACGCCCATCTATTTCGCCATGTCATTCACCAATTGTTTTGGTACCAAAGAAGGACAGGACTTGGCGCATGTGTGTGGATTTTCGTGCACTGAATAAAATCACGGTAAAGAATCTCTATCCAGTCCCAATAATTGATGATTTGCTTGATCAGTTAAGGTATGCAAAGCATCTCACTAAGCTAGACTTACGAAGTGGTTATCATCAAGTTATAATAGCTGAAGAGGGTATTTGGAAAACCGCATTTAAAACTAGACAAGGATTGTTTGAGTGGCTTGTTATGCCATTCGGTCTTACCAATGCTCCAAATAAAGTTCATGAGAGTTATGAATGATATATTAAGACCATTTCTAGATGACTTTGTCATTGTTTACTTAGATGATATTTTGATATTCAACAAATCAAGAGATGAACATGTCATGCATGTGAACAAGGTACTTGATGTCTTGAAAAAAGAAAATTTATTTTTAAAGATGCCGAAGTGTGAGTTTGGAAAGACTTAGTTAGTGTATTTGGGACGCATTGTTGGAGGAGGTGAGCTGAAGATAGACCCTTCCAAGGTTGAGGTCGTTGTGAATTGGCCCAAGCCCAATACAGTTACAGAGGTAAGAAGTTTTCTTGGGGCAACACAATATTGGAGGAAATTCATTGCTAATTTTTATTCCATTGTAGCTTCGTTACATGCATTGACAAGTCTCAAGAAAGTCTTCCATTGGGGAGATATGTAGCAAAAAGCGTTTGATGCTTTAAAATATAAGATCAATTCAACACTGGTATTGGCTCTTCCGAATCTTAGACAACCATTTGAGATTCAAACAGATGCTAGTGATTACGCCATGGGAGCAGTTCTCATTCAGCAGGGTAAGCCCATTTCATTTAATTATGAAATTTTTAATGAAGCTGTGACTAACTATCCCTCTTATGACAAAGAGTTATATGCATTGGTACAAAGTGTAAATAAATGGAAACACTATTCGATGGGGAAGGAGACCATTATCCATATCGACCATCAACCATTGCAGTACTAACAGTCGCAATCAAAGTTGCAGCAATCAAAACACTTCAAATGGACGAGATTTCTACAACAATTCCATTTGGTTATCAAGTATAAAAAGGGAATTTACAATCAGGTAGCTGATATGCTTTTTAGGCCTATTGTAAATTCATCTATTATACTCAAGCACAATTCAGTTATGCATGAAATTTCCATTGAACAATCTGCACATGATAATGATTTTCGAGATGTGTATGAAAGCTTGAGTCAAGGAAAAAAAATTGAAGAGTTATATTACCATGTACATAAAAGTTTATTGTATCACTTGGGCAAGTTATGTATTCCATAGGGTGAAAGAAACAATATCATAAGGGAGGTGCACACTTCACTGATTGCTGGACATTTGGGTGTAGGCAAGATAGTAGCAAATCTCCAAAGGTATTGTTATTGGCCATGCATGTTTGATAGTGTATCTCGTTTCATTAGAGGATGTTATTTGTGTGCAATAAGCAAGCCTAGAAATTGGAAACTAGGATTGTACACTCCACTTCTGGTACCTTTACGTCCTTGGGAGAGTATTTCAATGGATTTTGTAGGAGGTCTTCCAATGTCAAGGAAAGGTCATGATTACTTGTATGTAGTTGTAGATAGGTTAAGCAAAATGTGTATTTTTATGCCATGTAAAAAGAAAATTACAGCTGAACAAACAACTCATTTTTTCTTTCAAAATGTATGGGTTCATTTTGGTCTTCCTACTTCTATTGTAAGTGATCGAGATTCCTGATTTGTTGGGAATTTTTGGTCAAAATTGTGGGACATGATGGACATTAAGTTGAAGAAGAGTACATCCTTTCATCCACAAACAAATGGTCAGACTGAGGTGGTTAATAGGATAGTCATTCATCTTCTCAGAGTTTATTGCAGCAAACAACCCAAGTTGTGGGATGAACAGTTGCATTACATTCAATATGCATAAGACAGGGAAAATCATTCTTCCACAAACACATCTCCATTTGAGGCATGTCTTGGGTACTTGCCAAGATCTCCATTGGACTTCATATTTGGGAAATATTTTGCTATTGATTGTCATAGCGACATAGATAAAGCGAATAAGTTCATTGAGAAATTTCAGTTGGTACATCACACAGTGCAAGAAAAACTTGAAAAGAGTCCAAGCAGCTACAAGGCAAGGCATGATAAACACCGTGCTGATCATAAATTCCAAGTTGGTGAAGAGGTTTAGTTGTATATCAGCAAAGAAATACTTCAAGGGGAAGGTAAAATCTTAAGCCAGTCCGTTATGGTCCTTTTAAAATTCTGGAAAATATTGGTAACAATGCATGTAAGCTAGATTTACCTCCTTATATGTAAATATATTCTGTCGTTAATGTTGAGAATTTGAGATTATTTGAGCCTTCGTTTATTGATGATCAAGGAGAGCATGTTCAACTGCCATCAATTGATGATTTCTCGCCAGAATATCTTGATGAACTTCAACAAGATCTCATACTTGATAGAAGAACCATAACTTCAAGGAGAGGGAATGTCAAATACGGGGACTCAAGGGACAAAATCCTTCCAAGGCCAAATGGATGGAGATTGAGAAGGTGAGGGAGTTGTACCCTCACTTGATGAAAAATTGATAATATCTTTTGGGGTCCAAAAGGCTTCTAGTGGGGAGGAATGATCATGTGCTTGGTGTTAAAGCTCAAAAATAAAAGTGCTCATAATTGATTCGAAACTGAATGATAGCAAAGAGCTCATCGCTAGGAATCCGATGCAATTCATTTCGTCGAAAACGGAGTCCGGATGAAGAAGATAGAGCTTGTTGTTCATTTTACTAAACAACTAAAAAAATTGCAGAACATGACATAATGGTGACATGGCAACCCAATCAGAAAAAAATGGATATTCTCAGAATATTCTATCATTTTCATCCAATGACACTGTGACAAGTGTCACTATAGGATTCACTATAAAGGTTTGGAGATGAATTTTTTTTATGTGTTCTATCCTAAGGTCGAATTTGATTTTTTTTTAATGGTTGGAATGGTCCAACCAGAGGCGGACACATGGTGCAGCCAGGGGTTGCCACGTGCCCCCTCTGGTGGACCCTATCCAAAGTCCGTATTGAATTTTATATGCCAAAATTTGAAATTATTGCAAAGGTCGATTACGCATTATACATCAAGGTCGAATTTTAATATATATTCCAAGGTTGGAATATTATATACTATGGTCATGTCCGCATACAAGGTCAAAGGTCGAAACCTTGGGTTTCGTGGAAAAATATATCACACAAGAAGGAAGGAGGTCGGGGCTTGACCCCACGACCTCCCCCAAGCGAGCGGACAAGCTTACCAATAGCCCACAACACAGTTCTTAATATCATATGTGCACCACATATATTTATTGTCATATGCGTTGACCGACGGGGGAATGGAGGGGGCAAGCCCCGCGGGCTAGTCCCCTCCCCACAGGACCATCCACCATAACTGAAGGCAGAGCGCTAAATGTTTATGCGTGGAGATTAAAGATAAATTGGGTTTATTAAACCCCTAATCCAATAGTTAGTGCGCTAATCTTTATTGTTAAGTTTGGTTTGTTAAAACACACTGATAGTGAAATTAACTCAAACTTATCTTAACTTTAATCCCATTTAACATTAAAAAAACTGCAGTTAATATGGCAGCATATTCAGTGGAGCCACCAAATTTGAAGCTGCCCCCAATTTTAGCTGCGTTAACTGGAGTTCTCTCCACTTTTGGAGGAGATTTATAGGGAAAAATTGAATGAAGCATAACTTGAGCAAATTTCAACCATTTTTGGCTCAGGAAGAGTCTATCCTAGGAGATTTGGACATTTTAAACACATTAGAGCAAGTTTCAGGAGCTGTATATGAATGTGAACAACACTTTTTTCACATTTGAGCTAATACAAAGGCCCAGGCCATGGAAGTTGGACCAATGAGATGTAGCCTAGGAGGGGTGATCTCCTTCATCCAAAAACTATGTTAATGGATCATTGTGATCGTTTGTTGTACATTTTATTGCTACTGCTCAGCATTAGATTTTAATTTTTTTATGTTCATGAATTTAACATAATCTCCATACATTTACTTGTTTAACACTCATAAACATTTCAAGAATCCTATGCACATGAAGTAAAGATCAACATTTTAAATATAAATCTGAATATGAAATTAGCACAACAAAACTAACATTCAAATTCAGATCAAAAGAAAATACTTTTAGAACCTCGAAACAACAGCGTGAGGCATTATATTAGAGTTTGTAGTAATGAATATGAAGACAACATGTCTAGGAGGTTATTCTAGGCTCTTTAGGAGGGCAGTGCATGTTTGAATATGTGCAAAAGAATGCGAGGGTGTTTGTTTCACCCTTTGATCTTTGAGTTCATTCGTTGTACAGATTTGGTCATGGTTGGAACATTTCCAAATACAGTTATACAACATTTGAGCGTTGTTATCTCGATGATAATAAAACAAACTCCATGGCTTTGAAAAGTGTTGTGCTTTACAAGTTGCCGAAAATTCGAGGAGTTTCCACTTACGAAGACAGTGAAATATTTGAGTCACTTGCAGGTAATTGGATGTGAAAGAAATGAATACCAAGCCAACTCATACCTTCAAACATCACATAAGTAATGGGTGAGCGATTTCCGTCCATGTATGATTGATTATCCGGGTGGCACGTTTTCACGATGTCTTTGAAACTTAGTCGTAATCTTATTTATTATGGTCAGGATCCTCTTCTTCATCGTTGTCGGATTCATGAGGAGAATAATCACCATCATGTTCATCATCAAAATCTGCATGCTCATATACATATTCACTATCGTCATGCTTCCCAGGTTTCCATACATACTGCAATCTGATTCGAAAACTTCAGAATCCACCGCATTGCCAAGCCCTTCATTTAAAATCCGTGATAATCCATTATTTGAAAACCTGATGACTTTACTTACAATATATTGGTTGACGGATTCTGCAAGGTGGGTATGGTGCAAAAGGCATCAAAGCTACTTGGAGATGCAATTTTCAAGGGCTTTGTTCCTGATGTAGCATAGTGAATATAGGTTGGGTTAGAGATCAGCAGTGCCGTTCTATCCATGCAGAGGTGTCGACGCAACACTATCCACACAACATTTTCCACGCAGAGGTATACCAAAAAACTGCCTTGAAGAGGAGTCTCACAGACGAGATGTCACACTTAATTGATTGACTTCCAAACTTCATCTTTATGAGCAGATCTTACTATGGTAGAAAATTTCTATGGATCCCATTGTCCATATGCATTATTAATCCTTATTGCGGTGAGTGAATAACACGAATAACACTGTTAATTTCATGGTATATATATATATATATATATATATATATATATATGCCTGGAGGAAATGTTGTCATTCGAACAGAGAGCATGCAGAATAGCCTAGCCATTGGAAAGGTTGGTGTGTAGAGCATTATTTCCATGAAGAGAGCTTGAGAGATTGTTGATCAATTGTTGTGCAATGTGGCTCTTTTTGCTCAAGCTTCATGTATTCCTGCAACCATCGAACGATGCTATGGTGTTGTGACTCCGCCTCAGATTCTGCGTTCACATTTTGCGGCATTGAGAAGGCAAGTCCCTAATTATTACTATTTCAACACAAAAATTGGACTCGCACGCTACATTAAATTGTGTCAACTCCGTGTAATTAAATAGTATAAATTCCTTGATATTTGCGCAACCACCAAAACACAGAGTCGTGGCATCTTGATCCGTGTTGCCATCGCAGCAAAGGCATTGGCGTTGGAAGTATGGATGCAGTGATGTTCAACTTATGATCTATTGAAGCTATAAGGACATTGAAGCACAACGTCCAGGAAGCACAACGCCCATGCAGGAAGCACAGGATCCATTTGCCTTCGTCACTGGTTCGAGAGACACAAAGAATTATAAGTCGAAATTGTCACAGTTTTGCGTACTGGTTTGCGCAGAGGGAGATTATCATCGATCCAAGAGTATAGAGGGCATCGAAACGGTGTACCGTGAAGAACCCAAAAAATGTTGCTCCAAAAAATTTGAACTGCTAGTACATTGATCTTATCTTCAGGTTCACGAGTTATGAACCACTTCGGTGTCTTGCTTAGTTGATTTCCATTCCAGAATCAAAGACACAAATCATATTTATTAATCACAAAGAGGTCAGTGACTGGTTCGGGATAATTTTTCAAACTTGATAACCAACACAATGCAGACACTGCAATTGTTTCATCTAGCATAGTTACAGAACCAAAATTGCAATAAGAAAGAGAGTCCAGTATTTATAATACAATATTTAATGATTTGAAAAAGTTGTGGAATCCACTCCACATCCTTTACACGTGCATCATTAAACTCGGTCTCCCTCCAAAAAAAAATGCATAATTGACTAATTATTTGAACAGAGAGTATTGGAGAAACACGATGAACTCTGACACTGCTCTCGTGCGAGCACGCCATGAGAATCACCGAAATGTTTGGTGAGGAGATACCAATAATGCACCAATAACACAGGCTGTGATACCAGTTGATTTGATGCCACAGTTATGACACCACTGCACCACACCGTTTTATAATACTATTCCAATCTTAACGCTCCCTCTGCACCACTTTCTGATACCAATAACGCAGGCTCTTAGTACCAATTTTAGTGCTCCCACTGCACCATATTACTAACACAATTTCTTTCTTTTTTTATTTCTTTTTTGTAAGTTTGGTAGTACCTTTCATTTTTCTTTTTCTTTTTTTTTTTCATTTTTTTTTATTTTTTACTCCATCTTCATCAATATGTCCACATATATCACCCCGATTGGGGAATGGAATTGAACCTGTGATGAGTACTATAACAGCTCGTCTCATCACCGTTTAACCATTACTAACACAATTTCATTAATGCATTCTATGAGGTGTTTTATTTTGCATGGGGGAATTGTAACTCTAGATATCTACGCCCTTGTCTATTGGCCCTCTATTTATTTTATGGTAGTTGTCATACGTTACCTGTATTATCTCTTCTGCCAGCAATTTGGCACACGCACCTTCTGCGAGAAATTTGACACACTCTATCATCAAATTAACCATCGACATGGCATCGTCAACTACAAACTCATCCAGTGTCGACATAATGTCACATATTTTGAGAATTTCATTCTCATCTATAAGTACGCTTTCGATACCTCCACTAATATTTTTATACATGATAAAAATGGAGTCCATTCCAACACGCCAGGAATTTGGAGTTGTAAACTCAATCTTTCATGTTTATTCCATATCACTTGCAATGCATCTCTTACTCTCTCTTTATCTACTTTAATACATACATTTTATCCCAATCATCAGAGTCAATATTATTATTAGGAGCACTTATGGATCACCAATGGAGAAAAATCGCAAAGTGTAGATAGTTTGCAGACATGAGATTTGTGTAATTAATCCTCCTCCTCGATGAATATGATGATGGTGGCGGCTCCCTTAAAAATATTTCGTTTTCTTCTTCTGAAATTTCATTCAGAAGCATATTCTCCTTTTCACTAGAGACTTGATCATTGACAACAACAACCATTGATTCCAACTAGGCTTACCTTAACAACATCCAATGTAATTTCATATTCTTAACCTCAAAACAGCCAATGGAAATCTTCTAGATGCTCAAATATTTTTCTACATTTATTTCATAGTTTTCATTTGCATTCATCATATCGTTTGAATGTAGCACACTGATTTGTAGCAGCAACTTGGTCATTATTCACAGGGACCTCAGATTTGACAATGGGAGTAGGCAATGCATCTTCTTGTTTTATAGATTCTAGTTTATTTCATGTCTTTTCTCTTTCCAACTCCTTTGTCAACTTCAGAAACTTGACTAAATAATATCCCCCTTCTTCCAACTCCATCGCATCAACACTACTCATCTTCACTTCTTTCCACTTCTGTAGAGTTCTTAGTCACGCGTCATGTAAGATAGTTGGTGAAATTTTATTTATTTATTCTTCTCAACAATATCTTGCATCCTTGCAAATACCTCTCACTGTCTAGAAGGTAACATTATTAGTAGATATTTCACTTCCCTTTCGAGTTGACTTTATTCTCCATCTTCATTGCAAGGGTCTTAATAATGACTTCAATTTTCTTTGGTTGCTTTGGCCCTCCTTATATTTTCACTTCTTCTTTTTTTTTCTTGTCTCCTATGAGTATTAATGTCACTGTTCCCCCCCTAATATGGTGTTTCTAAGCCATTCAATGGATTCATATTTTTCTTTCTTGAACAACTCCTTTTTCTTCTTCTTCCACACTTTAATATATTTCCTTTTGTTATCCACATTTTCTTTTAAATTAATGCTTGGTCTACTTGCAGTAGTTTCCATATTTCTTCTAGAGTTCTTTATGGTGTAGGACAACTTCCAGTCTTTGGCTATGTAGCCTGGATTATTATGCTTATAACACCTTGTGTCGCCCAGAAAATGCTTGTATTTTCTATTTTTCATTTCAACATGTTTGCAATCAGCAGCCTTATGTCCAAATGCATAGCAAAAGAAACACTGCCCATAGAAGAACTTTATGTACCTGATGAAATATGATTTCCTAGTAGGTAGAGTTCTCCTTTGATTTCTTACTCGAGGTAGCTTCTTTGTCCGCTGCATCTCTTGCTGATAATATTTGGTTTGATTTCTCTAACAATGTGTTGTTGTACATGGCCAAGTTTATGGCAATGTAGGCACACGAAACTGCTCTTTTCAATTCTTACAGGCTTCATATCCTCATATTTAGGAGCAGATTTCACTTTCTTCAATCCATTTTTTCCATCTTGATTATGTTCCTTGCCTTTGTTTGTCTC
The DNA here is from genome assembly GCA_034641835.2 of Pinus albicaulis. Classification (NCBI taxonomy): domain Eukaryota; kingdom Viridiplantae; phylum Streptophyta; class Pinopsida; order Pinales; family Pinaceae; genus Pinus; species Pinus albicaulis. The sequence continues at coordinate 569,577,412 of CM076582.1, read as the reverse complement.
CTTGTTAACCACACCGCTTGTCTCATCTTCTACATGTGTTTTCAATATTGTGGTGTCCTCTTGAATAGATGATTTTTTAAAGTTATTCATGGAGATATTGTGTTCTTCTAACCTTATATATAATATGTTATTTTCAATTAGCTCACTTTCAGTTGAAAAAATTTTAGCCTCTCATCTCTCACACTGTACCTCTTTCTCCTTTAGCTGATTATTCATCATCTCCTCTATTCTCCTTGCTTATTCAAGTCATGTCCTTAGGATAATGAGTTTCTTCTTGTATTCATGTTCTCTTTCATCAATCTGTACTAATTTATTCAAATCTTTGTTTTCATTCTTCGACCTTCCTATTTCAGTCAAAACAAGGTCAAGTTTTGCTTGTTCTTCAACAACAATTTCTTCATGGAAATCACGTCATTCACACTAGCAGGTACCTCATTTGATTGAAAATTTTCCTTTTGAAAGGGGTTTTTCTTCTTCTTCTTTATCTTCTCCTTCTTGACATCGCAACCACTAGTGTCTCCTTCATGCATGAGATGAAATCTATTCCATATTTCTTTTGTAGAGGTTACATCTATTAATGTATCAAGATCCTTGTTATGAAGACTATTATACATTACACATTTTGCCTTTGCATTCCACTGTTGTTATTGCAAAGAGGGAGAGTCTTTGCAAAAACCATCACATACAAGTTTGCATACACCAGGTCCATAAGCCATTAAATCTATTTTAACCTTATCTCTCCATTCATTAAAGCTTGTTGAACTCAACATAGGTACACTTTGATAGTCCATGACTCAACCAGATATCCTTCAAGCGATTAGGCTTACACCAAAGGAACCGACTCTGATACCAATTGATGAACGCTTGACTAAACTTAGAGGGGGTGAATCAACATAGTCCATTCCTGGACATTAAAATTATTCTCATTTAATTCATCAACTTAAAACATTACATGAGAAGCTTAACAAATAATGATAAAAAAACTTATTGTGTGAACAACAAGTAATAAGCAGACAAATACATCACATCAACACATAATAACAATGCATATGGACACCAGATATAAGTGGAAACCCATAAGGGAGAAAACCACAATTTTATTATTGTTGTAATGCAAAGGCAAGCTCCTACTCCTTATTGCATCTTATTTTTTGTAGGCTCCAACCTACAGGAGGCTGCTACCTCAAATTTATGCAAGCTACAACATGCAAGGAAGCTCCAACTCCCATGTGTTTTCTGCAGGCTACAACCCATAGGAGGCTCCTACCTCAACCAACTCCAACTGAACATTTTATCAAGTTTCAACTTGAAAGGAGACTACAATCCCCTGATGCAAATAAGAAATAACAATGTGCTAGTTTACCTGGTTATAAATTTTGCATCTCTCCATCTTCATTTCTGCCTCTTCTTCCCTTCAAATCTAATTCACATAAGCTCCATATGTTCCAGGTAATTAATGCCTAACATATCAATCAGCTCACTTGCATTCTCCAACTCTCTAACCTCACTTATGCCTTCCAAAATGACATATTTTATAAAGATAGTTTTCTGGATGTTTGTATTCCTCAAAGGAATATGAAGTGAATAGGCTTGACTCTTTGCCTTCCACTCATTCGTTTCCACACACTTCATATCTTGAATATTAGACCACAAAATTCATAAATAATCCAATATTAATTTTAGCCACATGTAATGATTAAATTCATAAAATTAATGCCAACGTCAAATAACAATGTTTTTGCCTTGGAGTCTTTCCTTTGCATCACAACAATTCAACTCAATGAACATGCCAATATAAATGTTCTACCAAACCATCAATGTATCTGTTGATCCTTTACTTATTTTCTCCCTCTTCACTGCACTTTTGCCTTGCTTCTCCTTTGACTTTTATGTTGCTTCTGTATACCTTTGTTGATCCCGATTTGCTCCTTTGCCATCAATGACGATATTTCCAACAATATTCTGATCTTGATTTAGCATGGAAGATGCTTGAATATATAAGAGTGATTATGGATAAACAAGAAGCTTCATGTTGATCCATCTTCTACTGAGTAGCATTATTATTGTACTTTAGGGTCATCAGTAGCAGTTAATCAAAGCTCTGAAGCACATGTACAGTTGAAGGTTTGACATGTGGATGCTCTGCATTGTAATTATTCACATGGGGAAGATAACCTAAAATTCCAACACAAAATCGTTTAGATGCTTGATAAGTCTTATGAGAATATTGTTCTTCTTCATTACAGAGAAGTTACAGAAGCAAAGATACAGATAACACAATGTACCTCGTGTTGTAGAGTACTTGAGTTTATTGCCAAGGAGGGCGTGATTTATATGCCATATTGGATGATGGAAAATATGTTTTTAACAGAGAGCTTACTAGTATGAAATAAATCGACGATCCAAATCATTCACACCCAGATCCAATAGAGTCACGAGGCCACAAAGTACATGAAAATTGTGCCAATGAGTGGTCCCGTAGGTGGATTCATCAAAACCACTTATTTCAAGATCAACAGTTATTAATTATTGCAGCATCACTATTCTCATTTCCAGAAACCTATAAGAGGTGATCCCGTAGGCAGTTTGAGCTTTCCAAAAGCCATTTTTGGTTTTCTATACGATCCACATATCATTTTTTATGATCCAAATATCATTTCATATGATTTAAAACTCCCATATATGTTTAAATTATAATTTACAAAATCATGATAAAAGGAGGGGTTTTCGTTTTGTATTTTTAACACATAGAGGATATAAATTAATATTATACATATTATGTTATATATATATATATATATATATATATATATATATATATATATATATATATCTATAATATTAAGTTTATAAAATTATTCCAAAACAAGGTCTCATGTACTTAAAAGGAGGAGTTATTATTAGTGAATAGAGACAGTTAGGAAATTGTCGATGAGTTAGTTCCATAACCAATTCTGGGATAGTTAGTCAGTTAAGCTGATGGGGGAAATAAAAATGGAAAATCAAGGCATTGTAGAGGTTCCAAATTTTTGGCCTGAGAGGCAGAAATTTTGTACTTTGGATCTCCATGTGTTTATGAATAAACCTTTCACAGTGATTCCCGAATTTGTTGAATATGATTCGTCTTTCCATGTTGCATCATATTTTTTATGTATTTATTCTTTAGAATTGAGTAACGAAGCTGTTGGTATTTAATTTTAGAGTTTTGTAAGTTAAAGTTAAAATCCTTAATGATGCACTCCTCTATTCTATTTTTCACCTCCTAATTCTGCCATTTTTCTTCTAAAGTTTGAAACAAGAGATTATGCATAGGCAACCTTTTTTCAAATACTTTCCATTATCACTTATTCATGTCTTATCTTTTCCATTTCTATTCGTCACTAGAACGCCACTTGAAATATTGTTCTCACACTGGAGACTAATAAGGATTAAATCTCTGGGGTTTTAAGAACATTGGGACACTAAAATCTTCTCATCATGTTTATTGATAATTAAAATAAATGTCTTGGGCACTGATATCCTTCGGCTAGAGATTGTCTCCCAAGGTACAATAGACCCATCTAACTCTGGTTCTACGTAGCCTCGAGAGGGATGAAATCCCTTGAGGTGCAAACATCTCCTCACTTTTTTACTCAAAAAATGGTTTTGCACCTCAAGGCATTTGATCCCTCTCGACGATTCGTAGAACTAGAGTTAGATGCGTCTATATTGGTTTCTATTTATTTTCACTATCACATGTTCATATTATTAAACTCATTAAACCTATGCAGTTAGATTTATTTGTTAATATATTCAATGGAATCATTCCCATTAAGTATTTTTACTTTGATTATTATGAACTTGTAAGTTTTAAGTTGAGCCATATTCAAATCATGATTAGTTAACTAGCTAAGTTGTATTTGTCTAGCTCTTTGTTGTCTTTGTTCTCCTATATTATATTTGTAAACATTTCTATCGTTTAAATATTTGCGATAACTGACTAATATTATTTTATTGATTGTAATTTTCTAGTATGGTGCTCCTAGGGCATTCCTCAACGAGGAAGAGGTTGTTATAGTACAAGCGCTTGTTCAATAACATGAAGCGAATATTGAGCCGGATCAAGCTAATGACACTTTGGAAGAATACAATGATGTTGATAACACATTAAATGAATATGGGACGAATAGATTAATCTAGGAGACATTTAATAATGTTGTAAGAAGGGATGATGATGACGACCCGTATGTTGGTGGTTATGATATACTTGTACTTGAGAGGGGAATTCAACCTCTTTATGAAGGCTCAGAAACATCTCTTATCTCTGTTGTATTGCTTCTGGTCAACTTAAAGGTTGTCAATGGTTTGTCAAACACATGTGTGACACAGCTCCTGAGGTATGTAATATATTTTGTGACATTTAGTAGATCATGATAAAGAAATTATTTTTTTCCTTTGTTTTCAAGGTTAGTATGTCAATCACCATTTGTAACATTATTTGGATGCAATATGTATATTGTTTACACTAACCAACACTAATTATTTCTGATGTTGTATATTGTTAGGTTAATTTCGGTTACCACCATTAAATGTTTCACCTTGCACGTACCAATATTTACATGCCATTATGAAAGATATTCGAATGGAGTATCAAGTTATTCATGCATGTCCTAATGATGATATTATCTATTACAAAGAGCATGCGTCAAAATAAAAATGCCCAAAATGTGATTAAAGTAGATATCAAATTGATAAAGTAACAAAAATATGCGTCACAAGGTTCTTTGTTATATTCCCATAATTCTACGTTTGCGACAATTGTTTAGGTGCAAAGCATAGCACAATTTATGGATTACCATGCAATGAAAATAATTCAACATGGTGCTCTTCGAATGCCTACAGATGGATCTACATTTATGAATATAGAGGAAATATGGCCAAAGTTTATAGAAGAACCTCGTAATCTTAAGCATTCATTAGCAACTCACAGAGTCAATCCATTTGGAGAGCTAAGATCTATTTACTCAGTGTGGCCCATTTTTGTTATCAACAATAACATTCCTCCTTGGATGTCAATAAAGAGGGAGCACATAATGTTGACAATGATTGTTTCAGGTATTATTTTGTTTAGAATAAGTATATTTTTTTACACAATAACATATCATGATTTTTCTTGTTTGTTTCATACTTATGTCTTACATTTTTGTGTTTACTCATATATGTTCAATCATGTCTTATTCTTTTTTTTTACTCATATATTTGGGAATTATGTATTGCATGTTCAATTAATTAGGCAAGTACCAGGTCAAATATATGAATGTATATATCGAGCCTCTTATTGGTGAGTTACTGGACTTATGGAAAGGCATCACTATGTATGATATCTCCAGACCAGTAGTTGCACAAAGGGAATTTGAATTCCATGCAATGCTTGTATGGACAATTCATGATGACCCAGGGCTAACACATTTATGTGGTATATTATAACATTACCATGCACTTTAATAGTGTTTACTAGTTTTATGAAGTTCATTTCATGCATTTTTTTTGTAAATAATCCATTCATTATACATACTTCAATTAATAATTGAAATAAAAATTAATCCATGTCTTGCAGGTCTTCAAACAAAGGGTAAATTTTCTTGTCCAATTTGTGGTCCTAAATTGAAATCTCTTCGTTCAAGAAGCCTAGGAAAGGAGGTGTTTGATGAGTATAGGCACTTCCTCTCTAAGAACCATAGGTATCGAAGAACCGAAAAAAAAAATTATTTTCAATGGGAAAGAAGAGACTCGATTAAGACCACGGAGAATGACACCTGGTCTATGGAAGTTGCAATATAATAGAATCTATCAAGGTATAAATTAAATCATATATTTGTCATTATACATGAAATTTTTGGATTATTTTATATTTTTATTGCATTTTCTTCATTGTACTATTTGACAGTTATTGTTGTTATAATATCTTAAACTATGATTCACCTTGCAGGTCGGCAAGACATTAATAATGGGGCACTACCACGAGGAATGAAAGGCTATACTGAGCAATTCAATAGGCTCCCCTACAATGAGAACCTAGAGATTGTTCATTTTTTTGATACAATGCACATCAGGAAGAATGTAACAGAGACCTTATGGTGAATCTTAGATGGAAGGAGAGATAAAGAATTTTTTTTCAATATTTGTAATGACATTAAGGAGGCCAATCATGCAATGAAAAAGTGTGATTAATTAAAATAGCAATAGAGACGACCAAAATCTAAGCACCCTTCCATGGTTATTGATGGAGCAGCAAAGCAAGTATGTTAAAGAGGTTATTAAAAAAAAAAATCCCACCGGATTTTCTTCAAACATAAAGAATATCCTAACAAAGAAAGGTGAATTAGGTGGGGTAAAGACTCATGATTGGCATACATTCATTAAGGTAATTATTTTGGTGTATATATTTGTAAATTAATGGTGAAACATCTTGTTATTATTTTTTTTATACTTATTTTAGAATAAATAATCATTGATTTTTTTTTGTTACAATATGTTCTACCTCTATCTCTCCCAAACAACTTTGACAATAATGTCAAACAAGTTATATATGATCTTGGAAAATACATGAGGTAAGTGGGGATTTATATGCAAAGTGTAATAATTTGTTGTCCATTAACTTATATTTCACTGCACGTGTTTTATTTGTAATTTACTATATATCTTATTGTTGAAACTTGTGATTTGCTTGTTTCATTTGTAGATGGTTCTCATCTAAAGAAATCGATAAAGAAGATATAAAGTATTGGAGGAAAAAAATTCCTCGTCTAATGTGTGAAATGAAAAATTATCTACCTCAAATATTTTTCAATGCACAAGAACACTACCTCATACACCAAGTTGAGGAGATTGAAAAGTGTGGACCTGTAAACACAAGATCAATGTGGATGGTTGAGAGGCACTTGAAATGTTTGATGGCTTTGGTTAGACAAAGAGCACGTCCTGAGGGTTATATCGTAGACGGATATATGGTATATCTAACCATGGTTTATATTTGTCAATATAGTCCCACAATAGGAAAAAGTATCAATGTATTGGATCACATTTGGGATGTCAACTCCATGAACAAATTTGAAGGGGGTCACTTATCGGGGAAATGTATTTGAAGGGGAACATTTGAATTTTTGTTTTTATGTATATCGTACTTATTTAGTTTTTAGTATTCATGTACAATCCAATATTATTGTGGTATAATGTGTTAACTAATTATATATACGCATGTGAACTGTTTTATTTTAATACAGTCGGTCAAGAGTAGGATGCAATACATTTATACATTGCGAACAATGTTGATTGGATGAAGGTATGGATTGAATGATTCAAACAAGCTAATAATGGTAGGTTATCATGGTATGGTGTGCCTACATTGGTCAAAGAAGCTGAACGTAGTGGAGATACCAATCTTACACAGAGGGAAATTGGTTTAGCACATGGTTTAGTACATTACTAGGCAAGCATATAATTCACATATACTACTTATTTTTTTTACAATTATATTGATGCATATGGCGTGATTTTTTATTAATTTTAAAAATTTCCAAGTATAAATATGTTTATCAAATAATGACAATGTATTTTTTACGTGTTTTGCATATTGCAGTTGAAACATCGCAAGGAAATGTGGTGCAATGACCATAAATTTAACATCAAAAGGTTGGATGAAAAGAGGAAAACTTTAGATAGCGGGATAACTGCAGTATTTCAGGTAGATAATGTTGCATCTAGAGGTGATATACATCCATAAGTATCTGCAAATTGATACTATGGGTATCTAGATGATATACTTCAGTGTGACTTTAAATCCTTCAAATTAGTTATGTTCAATGTCAAATGGTAAAGGGTACGAATCAATGAATGTGATTCTAATAGAACTATTATTCAACATGTTAACAGATTTACCATGGTTAATACAAGCAATGTTGAGCCAGGCTCAAAGTCCTATTTTCTTCCAAGCCAATGCGAACAAGTATTTTACTCAGAGGTTCCAGGGAAATCAGTTTGGTCCTATGTTTTTAGATATGATCCAAGAGGAAGGTCGGTAAAGTATAATGTAGTGAAAGCAGATGATGTAGAGGAGCAAGGGGTTCATTCGTTAGACGAATATGTTGAGGAAGTTCAAGGATATGTTAATCCAGACAATGCTTTGGACGAATTAGATGATATTGACAATACGTCAAACGAAGAACTTGAAGAGGTCGAACCAAATGTGGGAGAGGATGTTATGGATGATGATATAGACGATGATGATCATGATGCTGACATGGACAATCCTTTGAACATGAATTCTGAACAAAGTGATACAGATGATGAGTTGGATGAAGAAGAACATTAATGATATCAACATTTTGAAATGTACGAGATATGTATTTATATGTTTTTAGTTGGTTTTTTCTCTTTCATTTACCTTCAATAGTAAAGAACATTGTCTAAGATATTCTTGTGGAAATTTATTTTAACTTGATATTCATATGGAAACTCATCGAACTAGAGGTGAGAGGAAACAATGCAATGGAAGAACTAGTGAATGAAAAAATTAAACTATAAAAAAATGTAACTATATATAAAATTAAACATAAATATAACTATATATATTAAATAACCAATATTAAAAATTAAAAATTAAAATAAAAATATAAAACAAAAAAATATCTAAAAAAAAATTCCAAAAACTAAAACTTCTTCTAATTCTCGTGCACTATGAATTCTTCCCAAACCCACACCCTCCTCCCAACCCCACACCCTTCCCCTAAAACAATTAACTCATCGTGCGTGTCGACCTGGTCTCCCTGCACTCAACACAAATACCCCACCAAAACCCCACTCACTCAGTACTGGCACATTGCAAACACTTACTCAACAGAGGACTCATCCCAGACGATGATCATGCTTCATCCATAGGTGAAAGTGATGGTGCTTCATCCACAGGTGATGGTGCTTCATCTGGCCACTCAATACAGGACTCGCCGCATCAACAAACCCCACTCTATATTCGACCATCAGCCATGGTAAGTTTCATTACTTATTTAGACTGACTGTGTGGAAGCTGCAACACAAAATCCATGCTTATCTGTTACTATAATTCAAACATATTTTTCATTTATACTGGCAGATCTGAAATGACAGTATTAGCATATTCATTTTTTGGCTTAAAAACAATGGCATAACTCACCTCTTCTTCTGGCATCTTCTATAAGAACTCTTTTCCACCAAGAAATAGAGCTTTTGGTTCACTATTTGCAGCTCCATTCCCTTCTTGCAAAGGCAGCAAAGTATGTTGAATACCACCCATATCAAACTTATAACAGTTCTTGCTTCCATCTTGCACTACTTTCCTGTCAAATTTCCAAGGTCTGCCCAGCAGCACATGACACACATCCCTAGGCATGATATCACAAGTCACTTTGTCTTGATATCTGCCTATTTGGAAAGTCACTTCACTTTGCTCAGTAACCAGAAATTGGTGTCCTTTATGCAACCATGACACCTTTTACGGTGTTGGATGTTTGACCTTCTTAAGGTTCAAATTTTCCACCATTTCAGTGGACACAAAATTTTCGGTGCTTCCACTATCAATAACTACTTTGAAACATTTCCCTTGGACTTTGCATATAGTTCGAAATAAAGCTTTCCTTTGTGAAGACTCTTCCACTTCCTACTCTGGTTTCAATAGCACCTTGTTCATGAGAAGAGCTTCTCCAACCTCAAGTACATTCTCCACTATAGGAGCTTGTGCTTCTGCCTACTCTCCTTACGCAACATAGTCTCCTCTTTTCCCTGCATTCTCATTATCAGGACACTCATAGGATCGATGGCATAGTTTTTTATATTTATAACATTTGTAGACTGACTCTCTGCCTCTACCTATACCTCTGCCTCGCTGGTAGGGTCTTCCACCTCTAGGCTCATGTCCTTTCCCTGCTTTTTCTTGCTAGTTAGAACCACTAGCTTCATCCTTGTAAGCTAGAGCCTTCCCTCTTCTAGTTGTTTTCCCTCTTCCTTTGGAAGATCCTTTTCCTCTAAAAAATGTTTGTTTTCTGACTATCTTCTCTTCTTCTCTTAAATAATACTGATAGGCCCCCTCCATGGTGCTAGGAGATAACATGTTAATCTCCTCTTGAATTTGCATCCTTAATCGATTGATGTGCCTAGCTATCCTTTCAGAGTTATCTTCTATATAATTTTATCTCAAATTAACCTTATATAACTCTTTTGTATACTCTCTCATAGTCAGCAACCTTTTTTTGAGGTTCTACATCTGTTTGTAAAGACTCAGTTGATAATCCTTGCATAATAATTTTCCTCTTGTTATCCATGATAACAATTAGGTTATTCTAGGTTGGCCTTAAGTTAATTAGGTTGGGTCAATTAGGTTTGAATAAGGTCTTTGAGATTTAAATTTCAAAAAATGCACATGTGAGGGGTATTGAAAGTCATTTTTCATGTGAATAGCTATGGAATGACAACCCTCCTCCCCCCATTAAAAAAAAATAATGGGTACCCTCATATTTTAAAAAAGTTTCATGTCTAAATCCTTGTATTTAATTTTTCTCACAACTATTTATTTTAGTGTTAAAACCTTTATATTTATTTTATTTTCACACACACACACACCTTTTTATATAATTTTTGGATCCTAGGCTTTGTGTGGTTCTCCTTGTGCAACAAAGTTTCAAGCCCAATAGCCTATCCCCAATCACATGCCTTAATAAAGCCTTTTTACATAAATTGACCCCCATTGTTTCGTTATCCCAGACCCAAGACCCTAGGTGTTTTCATTAAATCAACATCACAAACCATTCAAAGTCCATGTTCCCAGGGTTCTGATGATGTTTGTCAATTGCAGTGAATTCTCCCAATCAACTATCGGCGATGTTACCGTCTCAATCCCTGGGTCCCCACCCCATTCTTGTAATTGAATTTCACATACATTTTAGGGTTGTCATGCTAGGGATTAATGATAATCCCCAGTTGGCTTAACTTAAACCTTAATTAAGCAAATAATCATGATCAACAAGGTAATTAAATAGCTCGCCTACGAATCTTGCATTTGAATGTTAGTCTTTTCACAGTGTAAATGTTCCATACTATGAAGCATAAGCAAGATTTTCTCTCATGTAATTGAAATTAAGGATTCATAATATAATTATGTAGCTTCATCAAAGAACATTTACTCACTAAAATATTACATTACTTTTCTCAATTTCTCTTATTTCTTTCATTTTTTCTCATAGGTCTTGCACACAACACCGACTTCTACAACTAATACAATGAGGCAGAAAGCAAAGAAAACATAAAAGCCTAGGTAGAAAGGATGCCCAAATTGTTGAATTGAAAATGCAAATGAAAATCCTAAGCAACAGTCTAATAAATGTACAAATATTCAAGGAAGTTGAACAGGGAAATGACCAACTCTTAAATGCACAAGTTAGATTTTTTAAAGATTTAATCATGGTACAAGCTCAAGAAGACATAATTGATAACTCTTGGATGAGGTAATAGATAATTTTTTTGAAAGGAGAAGGGTGAAAGAATGTCTATTACAGTTAATATCTTAGCAGGCCACAACTAAAATATCTACATCAAGAATCCCGAAAGCATCAGATGCCAAGATAATAAGAAGCAAAACTTCCCTACAAAAAATGTAAAAGGAATTTACAACAATCTAAATATATGATCAAGGAAATTGAGTATTATTGTTCTCAGTTAATTGATTCATTGCTCCAAACTATAAGAGAAATTGACATGCCTAATGTAACATTCCCAAAGTATTTCGACAAAGCAGATGTTTTCATCAATGACGTGTTAAGTCACAGGAGCGATATACAAAAAGATATTGGAAAAAGAGAAAGATGTAACTTAGAAGTAATTTCCAATTTCTTTGTCAAACCACATAGCAACTGCGTCATGGTCAAAGAGATGATATCCATTGTTGTCCTCTAAGATAAATAGGTTAATTAATTACGCCAGAGCATCTAAAATATTTTGTCGTTTTTAATAGGAATTTTGGATGACCAATGCTATGAGAAAATTATATGTAGGTGTTTTAAAATTTCAATAGTATTTAATATTAAGAAATGGTTGTTCTTTTACTTCAAAACAATGATTTGATTTTATAATATGTGAAAGCAAAAAATGTAAGAAACTATGATCTACTAAGTATTCAAATTGAACCTTTAGTTTGTCATATGAAAGAAAGGTTGACAAACAATGTTTAAAACTTAAAAATATATATTTAAACTTAAGAATATGACTCATAATTAATAGATGTAGAGGGACTTATATAGACAAATAGTCTAATATTCAGTTTTAAGATAGACTTAAGGTAGACTGATATTCAATTTTCTCTTACCTATTTATCTCCATAACACTTAAATATATGTGGAAAAACAAAATGAAATGTAAATTGGAAAGACTCACAAGGAGACAAATTGTTTGAAAAAAATCCAAAATCCTTTCATTAAAGATCAATGATATCATCTCATACAATTCTAATTTACAAGCGCTCATCCAAGGGTTCAACCCTTTACAATTTTTTTATGGAAGTATTTATACGAATTTTCTCAAAAAGATCTGATTTAAATATCTAGATCTTTCTAGAAATATCTCAAACTATTTACTAAACAAAATTGCAAAAATATAGTAAATTCAAAACTGAATTGAGTTGTTGTCTCTACATTTTAGGATTTCTAGTTATGAGGCTATGGAAATAGGAGTCCTCGTTGGCTGAAGTTGTTCTCGGTACCTGGTTTGATCATTCTAAAAATTCACGTAACTTTTCCCATTTACTTTGATCTAGAAATGAAGGTTTACTTAGCTTTCTATAAAATTCATCAACTTCTGTGTAGCTTTCAAAAATCTGTTTAGCTAAAAATAGATGAGGAATTTCATATATGATTGCTAAATCCAAGCTGAGTCCTTCCATGAATGCCTTGCCTGTAATTCTTCCTGTAACCTTTGCAAAATTTGACATGTCTCTCACAATTTCACACAACTTTGTTTGATCATATTCAAGTTGAACTAATTCATCTCCCATACCTTGTAATCCAGGAAGACCTTTTTGATGTAACACGTTAAAATTTTTGTGAAATCTTTGCACAATATTCTGTAAATTTTCACACTTGTTCTCCAATTGTAACATCAAATTTTTCTTAGTAAGAACTTTCCTTACTTCCGGAATATTGTCAGTTATGTCTTCAATATCCAGTTATTCTAATTCATCTTTAGTATTTGAATTCAAGATTTTGATAATAGCTACCGCATCACTGGGCTTAGTATCAATTTCTATCTTTACCTCTACAATCAAAATGTTAGATCTAGCAAGAATTTCACCTTGTTAGAATATGATTTGAATATATGGCCGTATGTGAGATATTTATTCATTTATCTTAATCCAAATACTTTCTTTAGCTTTATCAATGGTGTCAGCCACGATATTTGTATTCTCTAAATATTGAACTCTTTGTGCAAGCTTATGAGTTTTCTGTAATTCTGTTAATAATTTGTTTTACATTAACTTATATTTCACTGCACGTGTTTTCATTGTAATGTATTATATATCTTATTGTTGAAACTTGTGATTTGCTTGTTTCATTTTTAGATGGTTCTCATATAAATAAATCAATAAAGAAGATATAAAGTATTCAAGGAAAAAAAATCCTCGTCTAATGTGTGAAATGCAAAATTACTTACCTCGGAAATTTTTCAATGCACAAGAACACTACCTCATACACCAAGTTGAGGAGATTGAAAAGTGTGGACCTGTACACACAAGATCAATGTGGATGGTTGAGAGGCACTTGAAATCTTTGATGGCTTTGGTTAGACAAAGAGCACGTCCTGAGGGTTATATGGTAGATGGATAATATATGGTATATCAAACCATGGTTTATATTTTTCAATATAGTCCCACAATAGGAAAAAGTATCAATTTATTGGTTCACATTTAGGATGTCAACTCCATGAAAAAATTTGAAGGGGATCACTTATCGAGGAAAGGTATTTGAAGGGGAACATTTGAATTTTTGTTTTTATGTATATCTTACTTATTCAGTTTTTAGTCTTCATGCACAATCCAATATTATAGTGGTATAATGTGTTAACTAATTATATATACGCATGTGAACTATTTTATTTTAATACAGCCGGTCGAGAGTGGGATGCAATACATTTGTACATTGCAAACAATGTTGATTGGATGAAGGTATGGATTGAACGATTCAAACAAGCTAATAATGGTAGGTTATCATGGTATGGTGTGTCTACATTGGTCAAAGAAGTTGAACGTAGTGGAGATACCAATCTTACACAGAGGGAAATTGATTTAGCAAATGGTTTATTACATTAATAGGCAAGCATATAATTCACCTATACTACTTTTTTTTTTTACAAATATATTGAAGCATATGGCGTGATTTTTTATTAATTTTAAAAATTTCCAAGTATAAATATTTTTATCAAATAATGACAATGTATTTTTTACATGTTTTTCATATTGCGGTTGGAACATCGCTAGGAAATGTGGTGCAATGACCATAAATTTAATATCAAAAGGTTGGATGAAAAGAGGAAAACTTCAGATAGTGGGATAACTGCAGTATTTCAGGTAGAGAATGTTGCATCTAGAGGTGATATACATCCAGAAGTATTTTCAAATTGATACTATGGGTATCTGGATGATATACTTCAGTATGACTTTAAATCCTTCAAATTAGTTTTCTTCAATGTCAAATGGTACAGGGTACGAATCAATGAATGTGATTCTGAAAGAACTATTATTCAACATGCTAACGGATTTTCCATGCTTAATACAAGGAATGTTGAGCCAGGCTCAGAGCCCTATGTTCTTCCAAGCCAATGCGAACAAGTATTTTACTCAAAGGTTCCAGGGAAACAGGTTGGTCCTATGTTTTTAGATATGATCCAAGAGGAAGGTCGGTAAAGTATAATGTAGTGGAAGAAGATGACATTGAAGAAGATGATGATGTAGAGGAGCAAGGGGTTCATGTGTTAGACGAATACGTTGAGGAAGTTCAAGGATATGTTAATCCAGACAATGTTTTGGACGAATTAGATGATATTGACAATAAGTCAGACGAAGAACTTGAAGAGGTCGAACCAAATGTGGGAGAGGATGTTCTGGATGATGATATAGACGATGATGATTATGATGCTGACATGGACAATCCTTTGAACATGAATTCTGAACATAGTGATACAAATGATGACTTGGATGAAGAAGAACATTAATGATATCAACATTTTTAAATCTACGAGGTATGTATTTATATGTTTTTAGTTGGTTTGTTCTCTTTCATTTACCTTCAATAGTAAATAAAATTGTCTAAGATATTCTTATGGAAATTTATTTTAACTTGATCTTCGTATGGAAACTCATCGAGCTAGAGGTGAGAGGAAACAATGAAATGGAAGAACTAGTGAATGAAAAAATTAAACTATAAAAAAATATAACTATATATAAAATTAAACATAAATATAACTATATATATTAAATAACCAATATTAAAAATTAAAAATAAAAATAAAAATATAAAACAAAAAAATATCTAAAAAAAAAACCAAAAAACTAAAACTACTAATTCTCGTGCACTATGAATTCTTCCCAAACCCACACCCTCCTCCCAACCCCACACCCTTCCCCTCAACCCATTAACTCATCGCGCGCATCAATGGTCTCCCTGCACTCAACAGAAATACCCCATCGAAACCCCACTCACTCAATACCGGCACATTGC
Source organism: Pinus albicaulis (assembly GCA_034641835.2). NCBI lineage: Eukaryota > Viridiplantae > Streptophyta > Pinopsida > Pinales > Pinaceae > Pinus > Pinus albicaulis. Next base: position 569,561,642 of record CM076582.1, on the reverse strand, counting down.
AAACACTTACTCAGCAGAGGACTCGCCGCAAATGATGACCATCCTTCATACATAGGTGACGGTGACGGTTCTTCATCCACAGGTGATGGTGCTTCATTTGGCCACTCAGTACAGGACTCGACGCATCAGCAAACCCCACTCTATATTTGACCATCAGCCATGGTAAGTTTCATTACTTATTTAGACTGACTGTGTGGAAGCTGCAACACAAAATCCATTCTTATGTGTTACTATAGTTCAAACATATTTTTCATTTCTATTGGCAGATATGAAATGATAGTATTAGCAGATTCACTTTTTGGCTTACAAACAATGGCATAACTCACCTCTTCTTCTGTCATCTTCTGTAAGAACCCTTTTCCACTAAGAAATAAAGCTTTTGGTTCACTCTTTGCAGCTCCATTCCCTTCTTGCAAAGGCAGAAAAGTATGTTGAATACCACCCATATCGAACTTATAACAGTTCTTGCTTCCATCATGCACTACTTTCCTGTCAAATTGCCAAGGTCTGCCCAACAACACATGACACACATCCATAGGCATGATATCACAAGTCACTTTGTCTTGATATCTGCCTATTTGGAAAGTCACTTCACTTTTCCCTGTAACCAGAAATTGGTGTCCTTTATGCAACCATGACACCTTTTATGGTGTTGGATGTTTGACCTTCTTAAGGTTCAAATTTTCCACCATTTCAGTGGACACAAAATTTTCGGTGCTTCCACTATCAATAACTACTTTGCAACATTTCCCTTGGACTTTGCATGTAGTTCGAAACAAATCTTTCCTTTGTGAAGACTCTTCCACTTGCTTCTCTGGTTTCAATAGCACCTTGCTCATGAGAAAATCTTCTCCAACCTCAGGTACATTCTCCACTACAGGAGCTTGTGCTTCTGCCTGCTCTCCTTATGCAACATAGTTTCCTCTTTTCCTTGCATTCTCATTATCAGGACACTCATAGGATCGATGGCATAGTTTTTTATATTTATAACATATGTAGACTGACTCTCTGCCTCTACCTATACCTCTGCCTCGTTGGTAGGGTCTTCCACCTCTAGGCTTATATCCTTTCCCTGCTTGTTCTTGCTAGTTAGAACCACTAGCTTCATCCTTGTAAGCTAGAGCCTTCCCTCTTCTAGTTGTTTTCCCTCTTCCTTTGGCAGATCCTTTTCCTCTACCAAATGTTTGTTTCTTGACTACCTTCTCTTCTTCTCTTAAATAATACCGATAGGCCCCGTCCATGGTGCTAGGAGATAACATGCTAATCTCCTCTTGAATTTCCATCCTTAATCCATTGATGTACCTAGATGTCTTTTCAGAGTTATCTTCTATATAATCTGCTCTCAAGTTAACCTTATAGAACTCTTTTGTATACTCTCTCATAGTCAGCAACCTTTTTCAGAGGTTCTGCATCTGTTTGTAAAGACTCAGCTGATAATCCTTGGGTAATAATTTTCCTCCTGTTACCCATGATAACAATTAGTTTATTCTAGGTTGGCCTTAAGTTAATTAGGTTGGGTCAATTAGGTTTGAATAAGGTCTTTGAAATTTAAATTTTCAAAAAATGCACATGTGAGGGGTATTGAAAGTCATTTTTCGTGTGAATAGCTATGGAATGACAACAAACCCCCCCCCCCAATTTATGTAATTATAAAAAAAAATAATGGGTACCCTCATATTTTAACTTAAACCTTAATTAAGAAAATAATCATGATCAACAAGGTAATTAAACAACTCGCTTGTGAATCTTGCATGTGAATGTTAGTCTTTTAACAATGTAAATGTTCCATACTATGAAGCATAAGCAAGATTTTCTCTCATGTAATTGAAATTAAGGATTCATAATATAATTATGTAGCTTCATCAAAGAACATTTACTCACTAAAATATTACATTACTTTTCTCAATTTCGCTTATTTCTTTCATTTTTTCTCATAGGTCTTGCACATAACACTGGCTTCTACAACTAATACAATGAGGTAGAAAGCAAAGAAAGCACAAAATCCTAGGTAGAAAGGATGCCCAAATTGTTGAATTGAAAATGCAAATGAAAATCTCGAGCAACAATCTAATAAATGTACAAATATTCAAGGAAGTTGAAGAGGGAAATGACCAACTCTTAAATGCACAAGTTAGATTTTTTGAAGATTTAAGCATGGTACAAGCCCAACAAGACATAATTGATAACTCCTGGATGAGGTAATAGATAAATTTTTTGAAAGGAGAAGGGTGAAAGAATTTCTATTACATTTAATCTCTTAGCAGGCCACAACTAAAACATCTACATCAAGAATCCCCAAAGCATCAGATGCCAAGATAATAAGAAGCAAAACTTCCCTACAAAAAATGTAAAAGGAATTTACAACAATCTAAATATATGATCAAGGAAATTGAGTAATATTGTTCTCAGTTAATTGATTCATTGCTCCAAATTATAAGAGAAATTGACATGTCTAATGTACCATTCCCAAAGTATTTCAACAAAGTAGATGTTTTCATCAATGATGTGTTAAGTCATAGGGGCGATATACAAAAAGATATTGGAAAAATAGAAAGATCTAAATTAGAAGTAATTTCCAATTTCTTTGTCAAACCACATAGCAACTGCGTCATGGTCAAAGAGACGATATCCATTGTTGTCCTTTAAGATAAATAGGTTAATTAATTATGCCAGAGCATCTAAAATATTTTGTCGTTTTTAATGGGGATTTTGGATGACCAATGCTATGAGCAAATTATAGGTAGATGATTTAAACATTCAATAGTATTGAATATTAAGAAATGGTTGTTCTTTTACTTCAAAACAATGATTTGATTTTATAATATGTGAAAGGCAGAAAATGTAAGAAACTATGATCTACTAAGTATTCAAATTGAACCTTTAGTTTATCATATGAAAGAAAGGCTGACAAACAATGTTTACAACTTAACAATATATATTTAAACTTATAAATATGACTCATAATTAATAGATGTAGAGGGACTTATATAGAAAAATAGTCTAATATTCAGTTTTAAGATAGACTTAAGATAAACTGATATTCAATTTTCTCTTACCTATTTATCTCCATAATACTTAAATATATGTGGAAAAACAAAATGAAATGTAAACTGTAAAGACTCACACAGAGACAAACTATTTGAAAAAAATCCAAAATCCTTTCATTAAATATCAATGATCTCAGGTCACACAATTCTATTTTACAAGTGCTCATCCAAGGGTTCAACCCTTTAAAATTTGTTTATGGAAGTATTTATACGAATTTTCTCAAAAAGATCTGATTTAAATATCTAGATCTTTCTGGAAATATCTCAAACTATTTACTAAACAAAATTTTCAAAAATATAGTAAATTGGAAACTGAATTGAGCTGTTATCTCTACATTTTAGGATTTTTGGTGATGAGGCTACGGAAATAGGAGTCCTTGTTGGCTGAAGTTGTTCTCGGTACCTGGTTTGGTCATTCTAAAAATCCACGTAACTTTTCCCATTTACTTTGATCTGGAAATGAAGATTTACTTAGCTTTCTGTAAAATTCATCAACTTTTGTGTATCTTTCAAAAGTCCATTTAGCTAAAAATAGATGAGGAATTTCATATATGATTGCTAAATCCAAGTTGAGTCCTTCCATGAATGCCTTGCCTGTAATGCTTCCTGTAACCTTTGAAAATTTTGAACTGTCTCTCACAATTTCACACAACTTTGTTTGATAACATTCAAGTTGAACTAATTCATCTCCCATACCTTGTAATCCAGGAAGACCTTTCCGATGTAACACATTAAACTTTTTGTGAAATCTTTGCACAATATTATGTAAATTTTCACTCTTATTCTCCAATTGTAACATCATATTTTTCTTAGTAAGAACTTTCCTTACTTCCAGAATATTGTCAGTTCTGTCTTCAATATCCAGTTCTTCTAATTCATCTTTAGTATTTGAATTCAAGATTTTGATAATAGCTACCGCATCACTGGGCTTAGTATCAATTTCTATCTTTACCTCTGCAATCAAAATGTTAGATCTAGCAAGAATTTCACCTTGTTAGAATATGATTTGAATATATGGCCATATGTGAGATATTTATTCATTTATCTGAATCCAAATACTTTCTTTAGCTTGATCAATGGTGTCAGCCACGATATTTGTATTCTCTAAATATTTAACTCTTTGTGCAAGCTTATGGGTTTTCTGCAATTCTGTTAAATAAGCACCATCAGATTTGATTTTCTATTCTTACAATTTATCACACTTTTCTGTAAGCTTTTTAATTTCTTTACCTTTGATGGATAGATCATCCAAGGCTTTAGTTAATTTTGATGCTATTGTAGTAGACTGTGAAATAGTTGTTCCTAAAGAAGATGCCTTCCCTGTTGTTGTACCCGTTGTTGGAATTGTGGCTAATGGAGTGGCTTGTACTGGAGCAGCCTCCTCTTTCTCTTTAAGGAGTTTTTCAATCTCCTTTTCCATCTTGGAGATTTAGTCATTCTGCTCAATGATAATTTTGAAAAAATCCTCCTTTTCTTTCTCATGCTATCCCAACTCTTTAGCCTGTGGAGCTTCTGTTGTTGGGAGTTTCCATTTCTTCCTCACGGATGCTATATCTGCATTATTTGATTTAATTATTTCTTTTGCAGCTTTGATGTCTTTGGGATCATATCCCAATTTTATCACTAGCTCCTCTAAATATCTTATCTTGGTATCTTTAGCTAGAGAAGAAATTTTCTCTAACTTCAGCTGAGTCTGAATATTTTGCACTGTGGTTTGGAGTTTAGCAACTTTCATGGCAGGAGTACTTAAAGTACCCAAGATAATTTCACCTGATTACTTGTGAAGGTCCATCTGATCTATAGGATGAATAGTTTTCTGTGTCAAAAGAAAATATTGACTATTTGTAGTCATCTGTTGTCTGAGGCTGAGGATCCATAGGCTCTAGAAAATCAATCTGCATTTTTCCTTCTTCGGAGTCAAAGTCTAATAAAATCCTGTGTTGAGAAGTTGTTGTCTATTTCTAGAATTGAGAAAATGTAGAAACTTTAAGGGCTAGATTCCTTCTTTTGATTTCTTGATAAGCAACAAAAAATTTGGGCTCTTTTTTACTGCACTGCCCCAATTCCATTGTTGGTGATGAAATGGGTGTAAATGCAGTCATTGGGGTCCCTGGATTTGTTGGATATGGTGGCATATTGTCTTGTCTCCCCTAAACTGATGGAGTACATGCTCCAGAAATAACAATTTGGTGCATTTGTTCAATATTTTCATGTTGACTATCTTCCTCATTTTTTTTTCCTTTGTTTCTTGTTATATACAATGGAATCTCTGACTAGAACTTTTGATGCTAAGGGGAACTAGTTTCCCTTGGCCTTTTCTCTCCATTTTCCTTGTGCTAATGGAGTTTGTGAAGAGGACATATTTTTCTCTTCAGCCTCTTGGAGAGTATTTTCTTGCCATTCCTCTTGGTTCATGAATTGTTCGAGCTTTGGTCTGGATGTATGAATATAAGGGGTATATTTATGTTCTATCCTCATCTTTAAAACAATTCCAAAGGGTCATAAGAGCAAGTAAAACTATGCTTAAAATTCATACTCCTTAGGATAATGTCTACATCTTTTCCTACTTCCCTTGTATTGCATATGAAAGGGCCAACCTATGTTTTTAATTTGAGATGGGATTTCTTCTTTCCTGCCTGAAAATGTATCTGATCCATGTTTATCATCTGTATGATGAATTCCAAATCAAATATCCTTATGGGCACATACTTAGGAATCTTGTAGGGGGCTAATTCACAACCATAAATTCTGATTTCTAAGTAGCTTTGATACAGGTACCAGTCACCCTTTTTGTTTTGCTCACTAAGGTGTAAAATCCTCTTTATCTCTGAATTTATCCTTGGCTTTGTATTGGTGTTCAATAAGCTTATTGCCTAATGCAAAAACTGATCTACAAACTGACTAAAAGAGAATTTTTGTTGTCCTTCCTGAACAGAGGGGTCCAATGAATTACTGATAAAGTATTTCCATGATAATCCATCTTCTGTAGTTGAAAAGGGAATTTATCTTATTCATAATAAATAAATAGATACACAAGTACTGAGGCATATCTAAAAACTCCTTCTTTTGATAAAGTAACAAACTGCTCATGGATCCTCTCTACTATAAATTCACCGTAACAAAAGATAATTGGTGGCTTTTGTTCACTTGAAAAAATGGAAAGAAAATAAAAGATATGTTCATCAATCCATTGGTCTAAATTATAGCCCATAATATAAGAGATAATGGAGACAATTTGTTTGGTCATTTCAGGGAAAATGGACACTGAATATGGAGGATTAGTTTTAGGTATTGGGACATCATTTGACAGAAAGGTTTCAAAAACCTCTACTCTTTGTGGAAAGTCCAACTTGTTGTATATTTCCATAAGAAAATATGGGTAGAAGGCTTTTGTGAGGGGGTCATCCTTAATTTGGAACATTTCAGAAATTTCATAGGCATTAATGTAGAAGAGGGTTTCTCCATTATATGCAACTACAGCTCTTTTAATGGGTATGTAACGAAGTTGACAGGAGGTAACAAATTCAAGAAAATATGGCACCTGAGGGAAAATATACTGGGGTAATGTTGAATTCTAGAGGCCGACTTCGTCACTGTTGTAGAGGTGATTTTGATGGAGCCAATTGTGAATTTCATGAAAATTAAATTCACAATTGATCTCACATATCTAACAAAAATGGTCTACTAATGGTTGATGATCTAAATCAATAGCTAGAGGTGGTATTGAGGTATCCTTGGAATTATATTTTCCTTTAGGAGTCATTGAAGTGAAAGGGCAGTGGATGTTTGTAAATACCTGTTAAAAAATAACTCGATAAGGAAGTACAGGTACTCTGAAGGAAACTAAACTAGTGCATATGTTTCCTCTGTTCTTTTCTTACAGTTTCCAATAGCCGGTAAAAAGTGATGAAAATAGAACAACGAAAGGTTTTGAATTAGAGTGAGTTTAAACAGGATAATAACGAACGTTGATATGTGCAGGAGGATTTAATGCGAATACTTTACGATTAATGGGGATGTAACAATAAATGGTAACGGGTAATTGGGAGACACATGGCAGCTTATCATTGGATAAATTGAATTACGTGTGAATGATGATAAGATGAGAGAAGTAGTGAAATGGTCAAAGGGCATTTTTGGAGCCTACCTAGAGGGCGGGGGGGGGGAGGGTTGTGCAGTGTCAATGGTAAGATGACACGTAGTGGAGGTGGTTTTTATTTATAGCTTTACCCGGACCCCCACGCGGCAGATAAAGTTCGGAAGCACTAGGGGGTGCGGGTTTACACGCGCGCCGTCAATTTGAGCGCATTAGATCTCAACCCTTCAAATCTGCAAGATGTTTATTAAACGTGCCAATAACATGTCACTTTATTACATAATGGACTAACCATATAAACATATGATAAAATACTATAAAACATACTTTATTCTAAATTAATTTTTAAGTGGTGCGCTTTTTCCCTTTTTATTTTATTTGAAACAAAGCAATTTTTTATTCTTTTATTGCTTTTGACTACGTCTAAAATTTCCATTTTCTTTTTTTCTTTGTTTTCTTTTAGCATCTAATCCTAACAATTTTTTTATTTTCATTACTTTATTTTCATATCCAATCCTAACAAATTTTTTTTTTCATCTATTCAATTGCAGAAGTATGATATACAGTATTTACCAAAGATTTGAGTATTTGGTGTCTCGAATGTGTCTCTTTTCTCATGTGAATTTACTGTGTTTTGTTCATCCTCTCAAATTATCTTCAGATGCTTAAGATTTAAGTTTATAATTGAATTTCATCCAATGTTAAGAAATTAATTATAATTTGTTTTAAGTAAATCCCTTGCCAAATAGGTTGTTTATGTATCAAAATTCACTCTTGATAAGTGATTTGTTTCAAATACAATCCATTCTGCTAAAGCTATATTAGGAATTCATCCTTGATAAATTCTCATGATATAGTGGATCATCCTTCTCCTTCTTCTCAAACTAATAAATCAGTTACTTTTTTTTGGTATACACATGGTAGTTTATCATTGGATAAATGGAATGACGTGTGAATGATGACGAGACAAAGGAAGTCGTGAAATGGTCAAAAGGCGGTTTTGGAGCCTACCCGGAGGCGAGGGTGGATGGTAAGTGGAATTAAAGGGCAGTGGTGGTGTGCGGTCTGTTGAAAAGTCAACAAGAAATGTGTGTCTAATTTAATTTTCCCTTAATTAAATTGGATAATAAAATGTAATCTTATCTCATAATCACTTGTAATAGTTAACTGAGTGTGATAAACTCAGTTAGCTCATGAATTTCGAGTTGAGGGTGGTTGGTGAGGCATGCAGAGTGATTCTATTAGTTATTGAGTCCAATTTATTAGACATTATGAGAGCAGAGATACACATTGAATCTTAATCAATAGAAATTACATATGTATATATAGTTGAACTCAGATCCAACTAATTCTAATCTTAGAGAGAGAGGTTGAGAGAATCTCTCAACATCCTCCAACAAACCAAACCAATCCCTAACTTTAGTATGCATCATAAATGAGGCATTATCTCAAACACCCCCCCTTAATGCCTACATTACAGAAAACTTACAATACTGAGATCACAATTACAAAATTTGTATTTGTTTTTGTCTGGCTGGTCTTCATCAGCAACTCTACCCACTCTGCGGTCTTCTGGATTCCGCTCTTTCTTTCTTCACATCTTCGAGGTTACCTTTCAACCCATTTAAAGTACACCTGCTTCTGACCATCAATGCTGAATTTGTAAGATTAAAGATTCTTGACACCCCTGAAGAAGAGTCTCGACACTGAACTACCCTATGGAAATATTTCCATCTGTGAAATAACCCCAAAGAATAAATTTCAACAGTCTATAGGAAAATATTCTAGGTACAGAATATGATCAACGATCAATCCTACAAAGTGACCTTTACACACAAGGATCTCATTGTATAACCTATAACCGATGCTCTTGAAGCCCGAAGCACAACAAGATCCATCAGCATATAACAAATTCACACAATCAAATTAGCCAATTTTTCTCTCGGCACCGAAGAACGTCGAGAACGACTAATTTAAATTGTGTAAATCTATTCAATAATTGGTTCTTTATTATAAAATTTTACAAACAAACAAAACACTACTCTCACGAATAAACCCACAAATCCAATGAACTTCTCAAAACATTTTCACATCTGCAGATCCGGATTAAAGCAACTCCAGTGAATGTTCTCCATAGTGGCAAGGCGATTCTCTCCTTGCACAGCAAGGTTGATACTGCAAATGACTCTGAATTTTCTTTCTGATGCTCAAAAATGAAGCCAGAACTACAAATATCACAGTAGTGCCCAAGACTCGAACTGATGGCCTAATGGTAGCTACCACTGTCATTGAGACAATGATTCCAATTGTTTTGAAGCAGCAAACCCAGATATCGGCCTTCCAGCAGATTTGATATTGTGACCAATACCATACTTCATTGAGCCAAAAAGAATGAGCATCGTGAATATGCCGATAGGTATTAGCAACAGCATGAACGGTGGAGGTGGCAAAGACAACAATATTAAGGGAAGAAACAAAAGGACCAGTAAAAACGTGATGCTGAAGTAATTAACCATCTAAGAAACCCACTGACTACTTCTTGTCTTCGTTAAAGGTATTATTCACTCATTCTGAACAAAATTTTCAGTCAGTTCGCCCTGCATTTTGAGGTATTCAGTTTTTCTTCAGCCATCCTTACGAAATCTCTTCTTGGTTGAACCTCTCATAATTTTCTCTCTCTCCCGAATGCATCCAGCTCCGTGCATTATTCATTGGCGTCCAGTGGACTCAACGTCTCCAGAGAATCATTAGGGTCGAGGCAAGTTGCGTTTCTATCTTCAGAATCCTCAAGCAGCTACTCCGATATAGAGGGGCAAGTTGAATTGTTGGGATTTCCCCAGTCAAGTCCGCCACTGTTTTCTGTAGAAATCTAAGCGGACGAGAGCTTAGTTGGTAAGAAATTGATGGTCACTGCAGACACGATCAGGTATTCCGCACAGTGATATTTCAAATCAGCGACGATTCTCTAGTAGACAGATATCAATTTTGGAACTTCCTTCACCGTCTCCCCTCAATAGTCGGGCAGTAAAATCGATCCACACAAATAAAAACAAATTCAACACTCTTACTCTACTTATGTACAGATAATCAATGACTTAGACTCTCACATCTTCCTGGCCTTCCCGTGAGGGAATCAAGCCAGAACAGACTCTGATACCATATTAGACATTATGAGAGCAGAGATACACACAAAATAATAAATTGTATTATTGCATCTTAATCAATAGAAAATACATATGTATATATAGTTGAACTCAGATCCAACTAATTCTAATCTTAGAGAGAGAGGTTGAGAGAATCTCTCAACATCCTCCAACAAACCAAACCAATCCCTAACTTTAGTATGCATCATAAATGAGGCATTATCTCAAACACAATTTGCAGTTAGTGCATTATTTTAATGCATGAGAAATCAGTTAACTCAATTAATTGAGTTAAAATCAGTTTAACTAGTTGTAATTTTGTGTTGCACTAGTGAGAGGTCAAGTGAATTAAATCGGATTTAATTCACATGCAATGATCTGTCATGTAACTGATGATTTACTATTAATAGTTGCATGCATTTCAGTTCCATTGGAGACCCAATTGAGACAAAGTTTAAAGGGATGTTAACTATCAGTTGTATTTTTAGTAGGCCGCCTGCATGCAGTAAAACACCCATAGGATTTCCCATGAGCATTGCGCAATTTTCGAAGGCTGAATTTCCTAAATAATAGGGATTGCATTCCACATGAATTGCGCAAGCAAGGAAAGCTGAGCAGAGGTTGAAAATTGGCTAAGTGTTGGTCGATTTTGTCCGGATCAGTGTGAGACAGTTGTAAGAGTGTAGGAGACTCTTGTGAGAAGAGTGCATTGTAATTGTTTCATGATTCCTTGGTAAATATATTGTAATATCCCGAAGGGAAATAAACAGTAATATAAAGCACAAAAACAAGGTACACAGCAACTAAAGATAAATCACGAGACAAAATACACAATATGGAGAATGCTGAGCCATTTTATTAGTACTGAGAAATAAGGAAAGTACAAAGGTGATCAGAATGATAGCACCTCGACTTGCTCAGCGAAAGTGTAGAAATACTCTCAGTACAATGTATGGAATGGTTGCTCCCTCTATCAACTGCGTAATCTCCAAGCTGCTGGAAAATGTTGTCGTGCTACTGCAACTGCTGGAATGGAATGAGTCTTTGGGACTGTTCCCCAACTCGGAAAATGTTGAAACTCCGGGAATGGCCTCCTCTCCCAAAACCCAGAAAATCCCAGAGAGATTTTCGAGAATGGCTGACCCCAAAAAATACCTCCTTTGATGCACTACGTTATCCCTCAAGGGAAAACACTGACCCTGAAAGGAAACACTGCAAAATATGGCCTCTACCTCTGAAAAATGTCTCCAATAGGTAAGGGCTGATCCCTTCCCTAATCCTCCGGTCTGAATCCACCCAAATCACCTCAACCCGGAACTCTCCCCAACTAGAACTGTGTCCTCCCTCTGCAAGACTGCGCTGTCTCTCTCAAGGAATGCTCCTCAATGACTGAAGCTCTGATCTCCGCCTGCAAAATACAATAGGACTCCTCACTCGAGCAAGCACTCGAAGTCTCCCAGGGCTGAGGTTGGGATCTCCGCACGGAGACACCCGGTGTACTGAACAGTACGTGCAGACTAGCTAAACAGCAAGCTTGCTCAATGTCTAGAGACAATCTCCAAAATGCATAATCAACAATGAGAGAAATGAGGTAGCCTCTCCTCTATTTATCTTGGGTGAGCCTCCCTCTCTCCTTGGCCCCACCATGCTACGTTGTCCCTCTTTGGCCCACACTTCCAACTCATCTGCGCTGGTTGGGCCCACGCTGTCCAAGTGTGTCCCCCTCCCTACGTTGTCTCTTGGCCCCCCTTGGCCCACCTTGACCACACGTTGTATTTCCTAGGGGACTTTAAGGAGTGTGCTTTATCCTAAGTGATTCACACTCCCACTTTATTTATATTTTAATTATATAAGGAAAAATTGATCAAAATTAATATTTCCAATTAGCTATAGCTAATTGGGAATATTACATATACAATAGAATATAGAGGGGTTTTGAGCAACAAGCTTTCCCCAGGAAAATATCCATGGTATGGTTTGATTTGCGTCTTTCTTTACTTCTTGTGATTGGCGATCGTGCTTATTTTCCACAATTGATTTGTAGAAGGATTCAGTATCTTTCTTTAGCATATCGCATGATCGGATTGAATCCATTGGTATACATATTTTTTGTATAATTTCTACATGGTATCAGAGCGCAGGAAATCACTATAGTGGAGAAGAAATTGATTTTGTGTTGAATAGCATTCGAATTTGCAAAAATATTCTTTGGTGTGACAGGCGGATCAAGATCAAGATGGATTTCAATGGCTTGAGATTGGAATATGCACTTGAGGGCAGTTCTAATTATTTTGTGTGGAAAAACAGGATGGAGGCAATTATGGAGGACAATGGGTTGAAATAATTCATTGATAATGACATTCCCAAACCCGCAACAGCAAATGACGCTCTTCTTGATGCTTGATAAAAGAAGGTTGCAAAGGCAAGGAGGATCTTATTGGAGGGAGTACGAGACCACATTGTCTCAAGTCTCCATGGAAACACGACTCCATATGCAATGTGGAAGGTTTTGATAGATCTGTTTTAGAGTAGCAGTGACCACATAAAATTGGTACTGAAGGAAAAGCTCAGGAAAATCAAAATGGAGAAAGACGACATTATTCAGAAATATTTAACCAAGTTTTTCCAATGTCGAGATGAGCTTGGGAGTGTCGGAATTACTGTAGCGGATGATGACTTGGTGAGCCTAGCTCTTCTAGGCCTTCCAAAGAGTTTGCATAGTTATCAGGACTCTGTCAATGGGAGGGAGAAGCTGCCAGATTGGGAGTGAATTTTGTCGGATTTGGTGCAAGAAGAATTCAGGCGGAATACCAAGGATGGATCCTCATCTAGGACAGATGATGAGGAAAATTGCACCTTGGCTAGTAAGGCAAAGAAGGGGAAGGGAAAGAAATCCTATTCCAAATTTGAGATCGGAAAGATAAGGCAAGAAGCGTGACATCTCTAAAGTGAAGTGTTTTCACTATCACGAGCATGGAAATCATTCCACTAATTGTCCATAGAAGAAGAAGAACAAGAAGGCTTCAGGATCTGCAGTTGGTGAGGCTTTGGCCTCGCAATCTGAGTTGGACTTCTCACTCATCGTATGCATGGTTTCTGGTGCGATGGGATCACTGTGGTACTTGGATAGTGGTGCATATTTCCACATGATGGGAGACAAAGAAATTTTCAGTAGCTTGAGGGAGAAGGATCTCTAGATGCATATCGAAATGGGTGATGACAGGAGGTATAGCGCTATCGGGATTGGTACAGTTACTTTCCATAGACAATCAAGTAAACCCTTCTTATTAAAATATATCATGCATGCACCAGGCTTAAAAAGGAATTTAGTTTCAATTGCAATGTTGGAAGATAGAGGTTATGATGTGGTTTTTAGTGAAGGGAAATCATTCCTTTGTCACAAAGCCACAAGACAAGCCAAGAAGATTAGGATTCCTGTGAAAAATATCTACAAACTTGATGTAGATGGATGTGTAGCATTGAAGGATAAGGCAAACAAAGTGGTGAGTCGGGATGAGGGTGAGTTATGGCATAGGAGATTGGGCCATCTACACCACGGTGGCTTGAAGGTCATGCGGAAGATTTCTACAGGGCTTCCAAAGGGTACTCTTGCACAGATAGACACATGTAAGGGATGTACCATGGGGAAGTATGCAAAGGCCACTTTTCACGAGAAGGAGAACCGAGCAGCGGAAATCCTTGAGAGATTTCACTCAAACGTGTGTGGACCATTCTCTACAGCTTCGACAGCAGAGCACAGGTATTATGTGATATTTGTTGATGATTTTACTAGAAAGTGTTGGATCTACTTCATGGAGAAGAAAGATCAGACGTTCTCAAAATTTTGTGAGTTCAAAGCACTAGTTGAGAAAGACACAGGGAAGCATGTGAAGGCTCTTAGGAGTGAAAATGGTGGTGATTAAATCTCCAATGAATTCCAGAATTTCTGTAGCAAAGAAGGAATTCAAAGAGAGTTTATTGCACCTCATAACCCACAACAAAATGGGGATGCATAATGAAAGAACATACAATTGTGGGTGTGACACGAGCGATGTTGCATGGTTAGGGCCTATTGTTGCATCTGTGGGCGGAATCATGCAACACAATGATATTTGTGCAGAACCATAGTCCTCATCGGATACTTGGCATGATTACACCATAGGTGGCTTTTTTTGGTAAGAAACCTGATGTTTCATATTTTAAATTTTTTGGCTCAACTGTCTATTTCCATGTGACCAAAGATTCTGGGAATAATTAAGAACCAACAACTTAGTTTTGGATATTTGTGGGGTACACTGATACTCCCCACAATTATTGGGTGTATTTTCCAAACACCAGGATGATTGTTGTGAGACGAGATATAAAATTTGATGAGGAGAAAGCCATGAGATTGTCCCTTGAGAGAGAGCTTGATTTGCATGCAGATGAGGAACTCTTAGTTCCGAAGGATGAACCTCAAGATGTGGAGCATCCACATGTAGAGGATCATGGAGTGGCAGAAAACACTCATGCAAATCCATCCACCGAGCAGGGTAGAAGGCACACCACGAAAGCCGATATATTGAGACTTGATGCTGCAGAACATGTAGGAGCACCTACATCACTACGCAGACAGATATAGTCTCCGAACAGGTTTACTGGATACATGGCTCTTATGAGCAAGTGTATTGTGACAGAACCATCCTCTTTTGAGGAAGCAGTGCAACAACCAATTTGGGTTGACGCCATGGTTGAGGAGTATGACTCCATCGTCAAGAACAGTACATGGGAACTTGTCCCAAGACCAGTCAGAAAATCAATGGTTGGATCTAGATGGATCTATAAGGTGAAGCAGATGGCACATGGGAGTGTGGAGAAGCACAAGGCTAGATTTGTAGCCCGGGGATTGACTATGAGGAGACTTTGGCACCGGCTGTGATATACTCCTCGATTAGATCTATCCTTGTACTCTTAGCGTAGATGAGGTGACAGATACATCAGATGAATGTTAAAATTGTGTTTCTCAATGGAGTTATTGAGGAAGAAGTGTACATAGAGTAGCCAGAAGGCTTTGAGACCTTTGACAGTGAGTCACATGTGTGCAGACTCAAGAGAGCACGGTATGGGCTAAAGAAATCACCTCATGCTTGGTACACAAGGATTGACAGCTATTTCACCAGCTTAGGCTTCACGAAGAGTGAAGCGGATGCGAACCTGTACCAAATTGTGGTTGATGGTAAGCTCTTGATTATTGTACTTTATGTTCATGATCTAATTTTGATAGGTGATGAGTAGCTCATAAATTCTTGCAAAGAGGACGTTGCAAGAAAGTTTGAGATGAAGGACATGGGACTCCTTCACTATTTCCGTGGTTTGGAGATATGGCAACGAGATGGTGAGATATTTGTTTCTCAAGGAAATTATGCCAAATATATTCTCATTAATTTTCACATGGAGAGCTGTAAACCCATGGAGACTCCTCTTTCAGGAAACTGGAGGAAGTAGGATGCTACTTTAGGTGAGGTAGTGGACCCTACAATTTACAGGCAGTTTGTGGGTTCAATGATGTACTTAATGAACACCAGACCATACATTTTCTACATAGTTAACCAGCTGAGTCAAGATATGGTTATGCTGACCAAGCTCTTTTGGAAGGCAGGGAAGCATGTCTTGAGATATCTGAGGGGCACTAAAGTGTATGGATTATGGTACAGACGGACAGAGGGATTGAAGCTTCAAGGCTTCACTGATGCAGATTTAGCAGGCATTCCATCAAACAGAAAGAGCACATCAGGAGGGATCTTCAGCATAGGATTGACAACAGTTTCTTGGTACAACAGGAAACAGAGATCTATGGAACTCATTTCAGCCAAGGCAGAGTACATGGCATCCAGTCAGGATTCATGTGAGGCCATCCGGATGAGGAATATTTTGGTTGGTTTGTTTGGTCGCCAGATGGATCTGATGGTGATACATTGTGATAACAAAAGTTGCATTAAAATCTCAGTTAATCTGGTATTCCACGATAGGTCCAAGCATATATACATCTGGTACCACCATCTCAGAGATTGTGTTCAGAGGCGCATTGTGTTACTTCAGTACATTCCCATGAAATATCATGATGCAAATATTCTAACAAAGGCGCTCGCCAGGAGAAAATTCGAATACCATAGAGGCAGGATCAGGGTAGCTGATAATCCCTTTCTTGTTTAGAGGGAGTGTTGAAAATTCAACAAGATATGTCTGTCTAATTTAATTTTCCCTTAATTAAATTGGACAATAAAATGTGATTGTATCTCATAATCACTTGTAATAATTAACTGAGTGTGATAAACTCAGTTAGCTCATGAATTTCGAGTTGAGGGTGGTTGGTGAGGCATGTAGGGTGATTCTATTAGTTATGAATTCCAAGTTTCATTTAGTACATTAGGTTAATGCATGAGAAATCAGTTAACTCAATTAACTGAGTTAAAATCAGTTTAACTAGTTGTAACTGTTTGTTGCACTAATGAGAGGTCAAGTGAATTAAATCAGTTTTAATTCACATGCAGTGATCTGTCATGTAACTGATGATTTACTATTAATAGTTGCATGCATGTCAATTCCAGTGGATACCCAGTTGAGACAAAGGTTAAAGGGATGCTAACTAGCAGTTGTATTTTTAGTAGGTTGCCCGCATGCAGTAAAACACCCATAGGATTTCCCATGAGCATTGCGCAGTTTTGGAAGGCTGAATTTCCTAAAGAATATGGATTTTATTCCACATGAATTTTGAAAGTAAGGCAAGCTGTGAAGAGGTTGAAAATTGGCTAAGTGTTGGTCTATTTTGTCCAGATCAGTGTGAGACAGTTGTGAGAGTGCATGAGACTCTTGTGAGAAGAGTGCATTGTAATTGTTTCATGATTCCTTGGTGAATATAAAATAGAAGATAGAGGAGTTTTGAGCAGCAAGATTTCCCCAGGAAAATATATGTGTTGTGGTTTGATTTGTTTCTTTCTTTACTTATTGTGATTGGCGATCGTGTTTATTTTCTGCAATTGATTTGTAGAAGGATTCAGTGTCTTTCTTTAGCATATTGCATGATCGGATTGAATCCATTGGTATACATATTGTTTGTATAATTTCTACATTGTCTCAACAGTAAGATGACACGTAGTGGAGGTGGCTTTGATTTACGGCTTTACCTAGACACCCCCCCCCCCCCCCACACGGATAAAGTTCGTAAGCATTGGGGGGTGCGGGTTTGCATGTGTGCCATCGATTTGAACGCATTAGATATCGACCCTTCAAATATGCAAGATGTTTATTAAACGTGCCAATAACATGTCACTTCATAATGGATTAACCATATAAACATATGATTAATATTATAAAACATACTTTATTCTAAATTATTTTCTAAGCGACATTTTAAGTGGCTTGCTTTTTCCCTTTTTATTTTATTTGAAACAACGCAATTTTTATTCTTTTATTCCTTTTGACTACGCCTAACATTTTCATTTTCTTTTTTTCTTTGTTTTCTTTTAGCATCTAATCCTAGCATTTTTTTATTTTCATTACTTTATTTTCATATTCAATCCTAAAATTTTTTTATTTTTTATTTTTTTCATCTATTCACATTCAATCCTAACATTTTTTATTTTTTATTTTTTTCATCTATTCAATTGCAGAAGTATGATATACAGTCTTTACTAAAGATTCAAGTATTTGGTGTCTTGAATGTGTCTCTTTTCTCATGTGATTTTACTGTGTTTTGTTCATCTTCTAAAATTATCTTCAAATGCTTAAGATTTAAGTTTATAATTGAGTTTCATCCAATGTTAAGAAATGAAGTATAATTTGTTTTAAGTATTTCCCTTGCCAAATATATTGTTTATATATCATAATTCACTCTTTATAAGTGCTCTGTTTCAAATACAATCCATTATGCTAAAGCTATATTAGGAATTCATCTTTGATAATTGCTCATGATATAGTGGATCGTCCTTCTCCTTCTTATCAAATTGATAAATCAATTACTTTTTCTGATAGACACTGAAGACCTTTCCTTTGCCTCCTTAGTTATATGACTAGTCCTCTGGTTTTATCTTAAACTACAGACTTTGATTCCATTTCCCAATCCTTCTATCTTTACAAAAAACCAACCACAAATATTTTCAGTCCTACAACTACATAATACCATGCCTTTGCACTTAAAACAACCCATTGCTTTATGCTTGACAAACATATTTCATTATTTCACTATTTCAGGCCAAGCATGAGAGAAAAATATTGGTTCTGAAAGACGATACAGTGGACGACGAGCCACAACTCACTAATAAATTCTCCACATTGTTAAAGAAAGAGTATGTCTCACTCCTTGATTTACAAGATATTTCCAAAGATGGTTGGTATCTAGGCAGTGGTGCCACATGCCATATGACAAGGGAGTGTGATCTATTTCAACCACCTGGCTCAGTAGCTATTGGATGCTTAGTGAGGTGTGGGATCCACACCGAAGGAATAGTTGGTATAAGAGAGGGTTCAATTGTATTTGAGTTAGAATCAGGATGGACTATAGCCTTTCATCATGTTCTATATGTTCCTCGTCTGAGAGTGAATGTGCTCTACGTTTCAGCCTGGGAGGATCGAGGCTATACAATTGAGTTCAAAGGAGAGTCAGTACAGTTATGGCCAGAGGGATTTGTGTATGTTGAGGACTCCATCATACTGGGGATCAAAGAGGGACAATTGTACCGATTATGGGGTTGACCTCTAGTTCGAGAGGGACATAGAGCTAGTTATGCATCATATTTTAGGAGGCAGGAGGACTGCCTTTGCAGACCCACTTGGTGTGAATGGACCCAGCTGGAAGAGATGGGATACCCAGATGACTTCATCAAATCTTTAGCTGGTAGCCATAGCACATATGAGGTCGAGTTTCCAGATTCAGAGGGAGCAAATTTCTCCAATTCAAACGGAGCAGGATTTTGAAAAACTTATGAAAAATTATTTTGAAAAACTTTGTGATTCTACTCGCATTGATAAAAAGGGATATTAGTAATATGTTTAACATGTAGATAAAAAACAATGTTATGCATGTTGGTTTCATTATTTTTCACTTTATAATTTCATGGTTACATCAATCCACCTCCCAAGGTGTTTATATCAAGTATGATCAAGTTAGATGTATATATGGTAGCATATTTTTTTTAACATGGTCGCAATTTTTCTGAAGGACATATTTACAAAACATTAAAAAGCGAGGAGCCTAGAAGTGTTTAGATCCTCTCTTACATGAAAATATATATGAAGTTTTCCCTTATGTTAAATCTTGGTATATAGCTGCAAATGTTTCCATTACAAAAGCATTTAATGACAACGATACAATACACATAACTGATTTTCAAATTTCTCATGGAAGCAACCACATACTAATGACTCAATCATATGAAGAAGGTGGATCACCCTGTATTAGAGTTTACTCAAGGTCAAGTAATACACTTACTTGGCCAAGGATTATCAAATACTATTAAAACTTATGAATTTCATGCTCTACCTGTGGTCTGGCCAAATGTTAATGTCGATATGCTTTATCTTCAACATGGGGAAGTGTTGGTTGTAAATTTATTTTTACAATTCCATCATATACCTCATTAGATTATGAGTCCAAGAACCATCAAGGTTCAATTTTAGGCTTGCGTCCCATAGAATGATATGCATATTCAAAGAGATTTCACTCACAACTCGTTGTCCAACAATCACAGATCACTCACATCGATTCTCTTAGAGACAAAGCGATTTACCACAACAAAAAATTTTCTATTTCTTTCAAATTTGTTGAATCTCCCTTTACACAAAAAAATTCCATCACATATATACAAAATAGATATAACTCCTCTTCCTCTTCGAATGAGGAAAAAAAAGATCGAAATTTAGAATTTATATCCCTAAATAATCTCTAACCAACTACCACGTATTTGATCAACAGGGTGACAAGGAGAAGGCACCAGCCTCAAACCAATCCACAGATGCTCCTGAGGAAGTGCTTACTAAAGAAAAAATTTATATGTCGATTTATCTAATCTAAACAATCAAGAGGCTTCTCTTAAAATTAAACAAGAGACTCAGTTTTTAAATACGATTGAGCCACAGACAGAAGATATAAGAGACCAAATCAGAACCTTGATGACCCAAATCTGTCAACATGGGGTGAGAAACTCATTTAATTATCACATATCTTTATTTATGATTTTAATTTTCTCATCCTTCATAAAATAACTCTTTATTTTACAGGGTTTTTTGAGGGAGCTCGATCCTCATGGTGAGACTATGGGGGTCGATGTTGGTAGCAGCACCTTTGCTCCACTTTTGATTGACGCACTGAACACACTGGTCATTAATGCAACTCTTGAATAGGGTGACACGCCATTATCTGCCTCCACTGAAAAATGCACAGAAGGATGTGCACATGATGCAGACCATGATTCCATCACATCTAGTCAAGCAAGCTTTCCTGGGTCTAATCGTGTTAATAGCATGGGAACGCTACCAATTACATTCTTGGTATATGATGACCATGTTCCCATGAAATTAGAAAAGCTTCCAGGTATTTAAGAAGCGTTTTACACATTAAGTATCATCTAATTGAAATTTACGTATAGAGTGTCATTATTTTCAAGTAATGATAATATCGTTTTGTAGGAAATGATAGCTTGTATATGTGCTCGAATGAGGCAACCTTGCAACTCTTTGGGCCCACCATTCGCACAAGGTGGAATTCGCAAAATTTAAATTTCGGAGATGGTGCCTTCAACAAAAGTGGAGTTACCGTGAAGGCAGACCTATATTTAAAATATTTGTGAGACCAATATAAGGTTCATTTGTAAAATAAACCTAAGTATGAGTGCCCTCCAGCTATTTCAGTAAGTGTTTGGAAATCCCTCCTAGAATATTCAAAGGAGAAAAAACTTCAAAAATAAGGGAAGACACCACCCAGACCAGGAAGGTATGCGACACTTTTATTAATGTAATTATGATGATTTCTCATCAATATTGAGACATGTAATTAAGCTTATGAATATTGTTAATATAGGCTCACAGATACATCTAAAGCCACGAAGGCGAGAATACAAAAACATGGCCAACATCATCTTGGCCTTGGGGTTACTCAAAACTAGCCGCAAACATTGTAAGTATTAAAAAAAAAATTTGCATCCAAATTTTAGATTCTTAATAATTTTAATTTAATATTGCAAAAGAAAAAAAATTCATGATGTCATGCAAAATTGAAGGGCGAACAATTCAATGAAACTCCCACAGAGGAAGACCTCAAGCTTGCTTACAAGCACAAATATCAAGCCATTGTTGAATGTAGGAAAAGCACGGGGTCTTCACGTACTAGTTCATATCCCCCACCTGAGACTGAGGTAAATAAAAGCAACGAAAAGAATTTATAAATTAATACTTGTATACAATATATTGGTTTTTAGTTTTTTTCATAAAGTAATGTGCTTGATTGTAAAAAGCAGGCAGACAATGCAAATACAAATGCCCCAAGCAATGATAGAAGACATGAGCCTAATGGCAATGGAGTGAAAATTGAAATTGATGTTCAACTCGATTTTGGAGGTATTTCATGTGAATTATAATTTTTTTTAGTATGGATTAGAATTAGAAATATTTAAATGCAAACAGTGTATTAATTATAAATCTTCTTGGTTCTACTCTAGAGCATGTACGGGATGAGGCCAGACAAGAGGGGGAACCTATGGCCACATCCAAAAGTATCCTTCTTCCCTCTACTATCGAAGCAGTTAACGAAAACTCTACTACCTTTTTATTAATAAAGAACTTGTATTAATAATTTATATAAATAAAAATTTAACATTTTATTCTTATTGCAGTTGATGCTCTACTGCCCTTACAACAACATAGACATTTCACCAGGTTGGGAGAAAGACATCTTACAGCTAAAGGGGATGACATCCTTGCTTCATACATGAAAATTTGCAAGAAACCGAAGAGTAATTGATTGTACTTGTAATTTAATTAGAATGACCTTCTTTTAGATTATGTATAGCATACAATTTATTATAAGTCACACTGAGATCAAATATTTTTTTAACTCTACGAATGAATGAATGTTTACTATATATTTCTTTATTTTTTATGTATATTAATATATTTCTTTCAAATATTTCCTAGTATATATATTGGGTACTGAGGAATTGAGAGTGATGTGAGGGGGGGGAGGGGCCATGAGAGCTTCCACCTTCACATGGTTGGCCTTGTTCAGTAGAGAATAAATTAATATTTAGACAATCTTGGAGTAAAACTCTGAGATCCAACAGAGCAAAAACAAGGTCATTGTTGACTTCGTTGTTGCTTCGTCGAGTGGAGGGAGGTTTTCTCCAAGATTAAACTACACCAATAATTTATTCTCGAAACCAAGGGGAGCTCACTCAGGCATTCATGCACTCAAGTTTTTTTTATTTGTATTTATTGGTGAAATTAAATTTAATAATTGGTCAAATTTAATCTAAGTTTGCCTCATTGGTGTCATGAATATGTGTAGGACAATCTGTGTCGATTTGGATGTTGAAGAGGAACAACTATTGGAAGAAAATATCTCAAAAAGGTAACATTACATTTAACATTCTATTTTTTTTTTTGTTATTAGGAATTTGTTTGGTGATTCTTATTATTTGAGAAACCTGTGTTTTATCCCTTTTATAGATTTTCATGTCTATCCTATTTCTTATAATTAGAGATACTTTTCCTCTCTATCTATTCATTATTGCCTATTTTTCAAGCTGAATTTTGGGAAAATGGAATCATCTCGTTGAGCACTATCATCCTTATCCATCACATGTCGCAAATCCATCATGGTTTTGGCCCAAACATCTATGGGTGAAAAACCCCACACTTGGGTTCAAAGCCCACAAGCTATCCTTGTGGTGCTTTTCCCTCCAAACCCTAAACCCTAGGCTTGGAGTACCTCCCAAGCTACACAATTCAACAAGGATTTGGAGGATAAACGCCAGAATTTGAAGGGTGAAGCAATTTCCACAAGAGAAGAATTAGAGAGGTTTAAAACTAGTGCTCAATCTTCCACAAGAAATCAAAAAAAAATTAAGGCGTCTAGTTTCAACAAAAATAATAAGAAACATCAGTCATGCAAGAAGAAACAAAAAAAACAGAAGAAGACCAAAGAATAGGAATATAATTGGGAAATGCTACAATTGTGGTGTTCGTGAAAACATAGTAGCAAGTTGCTGAAATGGAAAGAACAATCTATCTCATCAAAAGGAGCAGCCAAAGGAGAAGCTACATCAATCATGAATGCAAAGAATATCTCCATCTGTCAGGTATAATAGGCCATTTTATGGTTATTGTTTCTCATGAATTTATTTTTTCCATAGGGTTATTGACTGTAGGGCACATGCAAGGAATGGAAATTATACGAATAGAAGGCATAAGACTATTCCTTTATTTCTTGGTCACATTAGATGTTTTGTGTGTGATAATATTGGCCATATGGCCAATGATTGCAAGTTTCCCATGTATTTCAGGATATCCAACTAGAGAGAGGGGAATATGGAAGGCGAACCGCATAAGAAGAAGAATGATCAAAAGATAAACTTATGGAGGAGAAAATAACAAGAAGGATGTTCCACCAAAGAATGAGGCCTACATTGTCACAGGGGGAGCATATGGTTGCATTATGAGTTGCATGCAAATTCTTAATTGTGCAGCCATATGGGAAAGAGTATTAGAAGACAAATCTACATTTCTAGAGATGCGTGTGTTCAGGGGGAGTGGTTGAGGTTTGAAGCATTATTTTCATTTTTGCTCTATTTCTATTCCACTATGCTTTTAGTTGGAGCAACCATGTACATTTGTTGATATTTTTGGAGAATCTATATGTTTCGGTTTTATTGATGATAATGGTGTTATGGAAGCTATATAGTTATTCTTATGTGCATTTTCTAGGTGTGATGGGGGATCACATGAGCAGGGGATAATATGTTCTTCCAAATGGATTTGGAATGTGTTCGCATTGTATTCAGGAAGATTTTTGCTGCTCCTACCACAAATTACATGTTGGATGAGATAGCATGGTTAGATGGAAAATTAGACATGTTATTAGTGTTTTCATTACTAGATCATATTCATGTGTTTTCATGAATATGTTTGCTCCCATGTAGATCAGATGATGTGTTGGAGATAGTTCATCTAGACAATACATATTATTGCTTGTGTTTTCATTTCTGGATGAATCATGCATGTTGTTGATATGTATTAGATGGGTGGATCATGTGTTGTAGCTGCATGGAGAGAATATGTTGCTGCCTATAATATGCATTTACATGGTTGAGAGACGATGATTTATATTTTTTCTCATGTGTTGTTGGATGGAAGAGTTATGATGATGGATGTTCATATGTTGAGTATACTTGTTTTGTTGCTCATTAATTTATTGATTATGCCTGATTGATGATATGTTTCTCACCTATGATGAGGATAATTATTTGTTGTTTCTTATGATTTTTTGGTATGATGGATGTTGTTTCTTAGTTTTTTCTCTCATGAATATGTGTAGGACAATTTGTGTCGATTTGGATGTTGAAGAGGAATAACTATCGGAAGAAAATATCTCAAAAAGTTAACATTACATCTAGCATTCAATTTTTAGTTATTGTTATTAGGAATTTGTTTTTTGGTTCTTATTATTTTAGAAACCTGTGTTTTAGCCCTTTTATATATTTTCATGTGTATCCTATTTCTTAGAATTAGTGATACTTTTCCTCTCTATCTATTCATTATTGCCTGATTTTCAAGCTGAAGTTTGGGAAAATGAAGGAGGCTCCAAGGAATGGTCGTTAACTTTAACAAGGTATTTTCCATTTGAAGTTCTGGAAAAATTGATTTCAAACTAACTCAGTCTAGAACTTTAATGTAGATGTATCCCAATTACTCAGATTATGGTTTAGGCAGCAAAAATCGGAGAATTTGTAATAGTCATGTGTTTCAATTCAAGAATTCGCTCAAATGAAATAATGTACATGGGATGCGAGGTTCAGCAATGTTGTTCCAGAACAGGATTGCACTGCAATTCTATGTAGATTTCATGTCAATTCTCTTTTGGCACAACATTGCTGAAGCTCGCATCCCATGTACATTATTTCATTTGAGCAAATTCTTGAATTGAAACACATGATAATTACACATTCTCTGATTTTTGTTGTCTAGACCATAATATGAGTAATTGGGTTACATCTACATTAAAGGTCTAGACTGAGTTAGTTTGAAATCAAATTTTCCAGAACTTCAAAAGGAAAATTCCTTGTTAAATTTAATGACCATTCCTTGGAGCCTCTTCCATTATTTTTCGATAATAACTTGTCGGATATTCGACATACATTTAACAAGTGTCGGATATTTGTCGGCCCTCATCAACGAACCAATCTCAGATATCCATCTCACGTTCGACGCAAAATATCATCGGATCCATAGCATCTTCGTCGAAGGAACAGAGATAACGTCGGTTATCCGACGTATACACAAATCGTCGAACTGATAGTTTGGTCGTTGAATGAAAAGTCACAAATTCGGCTAACTGACATATGATGGTTGGATATTCGATCAACACATCTGACAAATGGATGTCAGGTATTCGACCTTGGTTACAAATTAAAAATTTGCATATTCAACGACTATACGTCGAACAAATTCTTGGTTAGTCGATGGTTTATTTGGTATCAAGGATGACGGATATTCGACGAAATCCTACCGACAATATCTATGTCTCGGGTTCGTTGGATAGTAGACGAAGTTGAGTTGTATAACCGATGAAGTGACGTTATATTTTGGCCCCATTTGTACTAGTGGGCCCACTCGCTCTACCTTCGGGTGACAAATCCATAATTGGTTCACTGAAATGAGCTCCTCTGCCACTTGCACTGTCAAAATGGTTCTCACATTGTTAATTTTGACCTCCTGCTGTAGATAAAATCGAATTATTTTCCTGTCATTGAAACACTGGAAAATCTATGGAAATCCTCTCTGGAATTCTCCTCCCAAATCTTTGTTAAAACCCTTATTTTTGGCATCTCCCTCTGCTTCAAATACGCCCTTGTTGAATCACTACAACTAGGTAAGTCAAACTACTCAAGTGTGTCTCTCCATCCCCATTGATTTTCTCCTATAATCTCTCATTGAGAAATCAACAGCCATGATCTAATTACAATCGATGGCTAAGATCATCTTGACCCCATCAAGTGACTTTTCCGGAAGTATCTAGAGCAAAATCAATTTTCCTCAATTAATTTGATATAATTAACTAGTTTTCCTAAGTTAGACTTAGGGAAAGTTTAATAATTGGCTAATTAATCTAATTGAGGTGATTGATCACAAAAAAAAAATTGAGTGTTGGATAAAATGTGTTCCCTAGCCTCATAGACACCATAGATACTAGAACACCTATCCCTAAGTAGAGAAGCCCTCCTTAAGCCTATCTTAATAGATCTTGTGGATATGTGTTCTAGTCTCTATGGTGTCTATGAGGGACACGTCTAGAGTACCATAGAATCTACCTAATGGATGGTTGTTTTCACTAGAATCCTTGTATTTTTTGTCAGGTGCTTCAAAATCCTAGGCATTGGGCACCCTATCCATAGGTAACCAAGCCTTTCATAGAATTACATTGGCCAAATTTAGTGCAACGTTGAGAGACTAGAGCCTTCTAGCAGCACTAGCAGATGACACATGTCCCAGAATACCTCCAGGACCCGGGAATTGGTCAAATTTGGCTCGGTTTTGAGGATTATTCAGGATGACACCTCTGGACCCAATATGCCCCCAATATGGCCTTGACACAACTTGATGGGAAGGAGTTGATTCTGTTGAATAATGTAACTAGGCTCGGTCTTCGTAATTGTATTTGAGTCATTATGAAATGTACTTATCAAAATAATGAAAAAGAAAAAATTATTATTATTACAATAACTTATTAAAGGATGGGTTTCATGCTTGGTCATTATTTTATAGGTCAAAGTCTCCATTGATAACTTCTAGGATTTAAATTGAGCCATTAAATTCATTTTTCATTTTATGAGACCCTTCTTGGGCTTTTCAATCATGTAAAAAGAATTATTTTTTGAGTCAAATATGTAATTTGTCACCTCAACACCAAGTCGGCCCTTACCTGTTCAAGTCTTCCTACATGAAGGTAATTTGAACTATAGAAGAGGTTATATATACATTGTAGTTCGATTCATTTGGACATTCACTCACAAGTTCGATATACAAGCACAAGTAGCTGCAGTATACAAAATTGCAGGAGGAGAAGGAGGAGTACAAGATCGAAGTTTTCTGGGTCTTCTCTCTCACACGTGTGAACTTACTGGGTTACTGCATCAAGGTCGAAGGTACTGCACCAAGGTCAAAGTTATTGCACCAAGGTCGAAGCTACTGCATCAAAGTCAAAGTGTTATTGCATCAAGGTCGAAGTTGTTGTTGCGTCAAGATCGAAGTTGCTACTTGGTCAAAGTTGTCGTTGCCTCTAAATCGAGATTATTTCTAGATCAAAGTATTGTTGTTGTTCTGGGTCGAAGTTGTTGTTAGAAGGTTATCATCTGCAAAAGAAGGGAAGGCCTGACTTGGTGATTGGAGGAAGTTTGTGTCTAGGTCAAAGAGTCTTGGATTATCTTGTGAAACTATTGAAGGAAGAGATGTTCACTGGGTTTTCCCATAGATAGGGGTTTTTCCCTGAATGTCTGCCTGCATCTGGTGTCCTTGATCTTCGTATTATTGTTTTGGTAATTGCTTGATGAACTAAGATAAAAGAATAACACAAGAAAGTTAATAAAAACGTAATAAAATCACAAGTAATTATCAAATTAAAGAAAATATTTATGCCTTTCTTATTTTCCAACATGGTATCAGAGCTAAGGTGAAGAAGAGGAAAAAGGCAGCCTGAAGATCTATTGAAAGAAGAATAAGTAAATATCACGAAATTGAATAAGGGTCATCAATGGGGATCATATAAGAAGATAATTTTACTATCGTCAAGAACCATGTCTAACTCAATAAAGGGAGAGAACAATTTAGAAGGAGCATCCAATTACAGGGCATGGAAGAAGAGGATATATCTCATCCTCTAAAAGACTAAAGTCTTGGATTTAGTCAAAGGAAAATTGAATAAGCCTATAAATGAATCAGGAGAAGAAGATAAATCAAAGTTTAGATAAACGGATATATTTGCGATGAGCCTAATGGTATATGGAATAAAGGATAACCTCATCCCATATATTTCCAGCATAGATTCCACTCAAGAAGTGTATGAGGCCTTATCCAAATTGGCATCCTTCTTTGGATCGACAGTTGGTAAAATAAAGGAACCTTCAAGAAGTCCAAAGGGTCAAGGAAGAAGAGAGATACCTATCCAAGATTGGATGCTACAATTGTCACAATATGGGTCCCTATAGAAGTAATTGTCCTAAGAATCCAAGGAATAAAAGAAGAGATAGGGATCAAGAAAACATTGCCAACGAAGGTTCGCCAAAGAAGAATAAGATGGAAGGATTCAAAGTCAATTCCTACTTGATAGGGACTCTTAGGGAATCTATCCCTTACATATCCTTATATTCTAAGTTTTGAATTTTTTTCCTTTATGCTTTTATTTCTAGTACTTATAGGTCTAACTTAATTTGGTAGAACATTTTTGAATTTTTTTGATAAGGTTATAATTATCCCTAAAGATTGGATTAAGAGGGAGCCCTCACCATTTTACCAAATATAAGTATCTTAATTCTTGTATTAATCTTTGTATTAGATGCTAATAACATTTGTTTTGATATTTTCCTTTTTTAGGAAAGGCTTGCTGAATACTCATGGGTTATGGAGGAGACCTCACAAGACAAAGCATGATAGAAGTTGTATTGAAATTTATGTCCTACAAGGTTAGTTAAGAAACAACTCAAAGGTATGTCTTAAACCAAAGGCCTCGTTCTCTTCGTAATAAAGGTATATACATTCCTTTTAACAATTTTTTTTTACATTACTAACATTGTTATGTCTAGAACCTTTGAATCATAAAGATTCTTTTTTGGGTGATTAGTCATTAGATTGTATATACCCTCATTAAAATCATTTATCATTTTTTGTAACCCTAAAAGTTTCTTTGTAGAACCCTAACAAAAGGGTACGTCGATGCTTATGTGAAAACCTTAATCTATTTAGGATTATTGATGAAATATAGAAAATACTATTCTTTTGATGTTTGGGGTTTTGATGGTAATGTCATGTTTGGAGTTTTGGTATTGCTATGGAAACCCTAATCCTTTAGGGTTGGATAGTAATGTCTATGTATTATATTTTTAGAGGTTTTGGTAAATTAGGGTTTATAAGAAAAACACTTATGATATCTAGAGTAAGCTCTTAGGAATTAAACCCTAGGTGTATGCTTGTTTGTATGATCAAAACCCTAGCTTGATCAAGTTTGTTATATGTCTAACTTTAATGTATTGATATTTGTGTCTTGGGTTTGTCTGATAAATATTGTTATCATATGCTTATGCATGACTATGAAATCCCAGATATGTATATATGTGTTAACCTAATTGTTGATGTTCATAAGTTTTAGGGTTTGTTACTAAGCCCTAGTAGAAGTTTGATATTATAGGATATGATAATATTGTTTCAAATGTGATGATGAAGTATAGGGTGTACAAAAGGTTGAAACCTTAGATTGTGCTGTGATTTGTTGTTGAGTATCTCAAAGTTGAAGTCTAGGGTTTGCATTAAATCCTAGTAGAAGTCTAACATATGAATTCTAAAGTTGTTAGATGCATTGTAGAACTGCACTTGTTTGAATTGCTTCTAATGTTTGCAATGTCATAGAATATTCTTATCTTTGAAATTAATATTGAGACCCTAGATATATTGATATTGATATCTTAATTGAGCTTCTGATGTGATCTAGGGTTTGTAGAAAAAACCTAGCAAGAAGTTGAAGTATAGAAGTATGTGTCTCTTGTTGAGTATGAACCTAACTAAGTAAAAGTATTTGATGCTTCCATAACTATTGTATGATTATGATATGATTAACTTCATGCTTCTATATATGTATTTGGTTGTACTTGTTGTTTAAGTTGTGCAGGTACATAATATTCGAGATGTTGAAGATATTTGTAAGTAAAGTTGATTTGATTGATAAGCTTGAAAAGAGAAATTATATAAATGATAATGGTCAATATGACTCTAATAAGAAGGAATGAAGCCATGAAAGGTTCTCCGATGTTATGAAAATAAGTTGATCTCCCTAAGTTAAGAGGGAACCTGGATAGATGAAATATCCCAAGTTGAGAGGGACGACATATTCTATTCATGATGGATACCTTGAAGAAGATATTGGAGAATGTATATTGAGTTATTGATGTAGAATATGTTGTTGCATTTGAAGTAGGAAAGGAAGTTGTATGGTTGAGGAATATCCTTTCAAGATTCATTTGGAAGTCTCTACGTCCTACTGTGATAAATTGTGATAATCAAGGCAACATCAAGATGTCTGAAGACCCTGAAAGTTTGTGTTTATGTATTTAAAATTTTTTACTGATTGGGGTTTTGTTTGTAAAAGTAAATCTCTTGGATTTTTGGAAGCATGTTTTACACAGTTGTTGTTATCAATATGTTTGACTAGGAGAAATTTGTTGTTATCGATCTGTTTGATCAAGAGGATTTCTAATGATTTGAATAATCGAGAATGTTGAGGCTTTGTATGTGATACACATTTCCTGGGAGGAAATTTGGTCAACACTATTTTTTTTTGTCTAGTTCCCGATGTAGGGAGGGTGACGTTGGTCATAAATATTTGACCTTGCATTACGCACATGGATCCTTGGGTTGATGGTTAGTAAGTAAGCTTGATGGTACCTAGAGGGGCTAAAAGATTTATTCCATCTTAGTCCCACCTGATAGATTGCCCTGGTCAGGAATCTAGTCCGTGGCACCGTGAGTGCCTAAGCTGTTCAGGGACCTAAATAGATTGCCCTGGTCAAGAATCTAGTCCAAGGCATCACGGTGCCTAAAATATTCATGGTTGATGTGTTTTGAGATCTTCCTTGTACTTGTATATGTCATTATGAATACCTCCCTACTTAAGAGGGAGGGTTGAAAAATGTAACTAGGTTCGGTCTTCATAATTGTATTTGAGTCATTATGAAATGTACTTATCAAAAGAATGAAAAAAAAAAGTTGTATTATTATTACAATGACTTATTAAAGCATGGGTTTCATGCTTGGGTCATCATTTTATAGTTCAAAGTCCCCATTCAGGACTTCTAGGATTTATATTGATTCATTAAAGTCATTGTCCATTTTATGATACCCTTCTTGGGCTTTTGAATCATGTCAAAAGAATTATTTTTTGAGTCACCTCAACACGAAGTCGGCCCTCACCTCTTCAAGTCGGCCTACATGAAGGTAATTTGAACACCATAAGAGGCTATATATACAGTGCAGTTTGATTCATTTGGAAACTCACTGACAAGTTCGATATACAAGCACAAGTAGCTGTAGTGTACGAAATTGCAGGAGGAGTACAAGATCAAAGTTTTTTGGGTCTTCTCTCTCACACGTGTGAACTTACTAGCTTATTGCATCAAGGTCAAAGTTACTGCACCAAGTTCGAAGTTACTGTATCAAGGTCGAAGTTGTTGCATCAAGGTCGAAGTTGTTGCATCAAAGTCAAAGTGTTACTGCATCAAGGTTGAAGTTGCAGCTGCATCAAGATCGAAGTTGCTACTAGGTCGAAGTTGTTGTTGCCTAGAGATTGATATTACTTCTAGATATAATTATTGTTGCTACTGGTGCTACTTTGTTAGGTCGAATTTGTTGCTGGAAGGTTATCATTTGCATAAGAAGGGAAGGGTTGACTTGGTGATTGGAGGAAGTCTGTGTCGAGGTCAAAGAGTCTTGAATTATCTTGTGAAACTACTGAAAGAAGAGTTGTTGATTTGGTTTTCCCTTAGATAGGGGTTTTTCCTTGGTTGTCTGCCTACATTCGGCGTCCTTGATCTTCGTATTATTGTTTTGGTAAATGCTTGATGAACTAAGATAAACGAAGAACAAAATAAATTTAATAAGAAAATAATAACATCACAAGTAATCATCAAAGTAAAGAAAATATTTATGCCTTCCTAATTTTCCAACAGATTCAAAGCCAAGATGAGGATGGTCTCACCCTGAGAGACTATGGAGGGTTTGTTGCACCAAAGGAACTAGGCTTTGTTTGACGAATGGAAACCCATGAAGACCACTTTATGGCACCCCAGTTTGATCATGGAACCCCACAGGAGATGTTGAGGTGGATTTGGGGGCCAACCCTCAAATTTTGGATCTTCCAAGCATCTACACCTTCTTTGAAACCTCATCACCCTTTGACAAGGCATTTGGAGAGTATATGACGGGCGTCAACATTTTAGACGCTATGGGTCACACATGTGGGAAAATTAGGCATAATTTGTTGTTGGCTAATGGGTTGGCCTGTAACCCAAGGTTAATTAGCAAACAAACATGTTTTAGGGGCTTTGTAAATCATAATTAGGTGACCTAATCCTCATATAACTAGAGGATAGGCTCATATCATTTCATCATCATCACTTGTGAAATTTTCGACCCTCTCAGAGAATTCATTCTAGCTGAATTGTGACTTGTACCTTATGGAGATGTGATCTATGGTGGATTTTTGCTAATGGATCTATTCTTTGGCTTTGATGATTTCATTTTGGAGCAATAAAGGACTTGTTCATGCATTCTATTTTGTAAGTGTACTTGAATTTGATAAATATTTATTATTTTGTGCCTATTATATGAAATGTTGATTATCTAGGGTTTTTATGTGCAAACTTATGGTTGAAAATTATTGTATGGACTCTTTATGATAGTATTGCATGCATTACCCACACATAGAATGTGAATGGCAATCCCATGGGTGAACCTTTCAACTAGCTCTCCCTATTGACTTTACTCCCTCACAAAAGTGATAGTTACTGTTTTAAACCTATAGTTTCATATTCCCTTACTCTTTTGCCAAGGTTTAGTCATATTTAACCATCCCCTAGAATCCATCACCCAAGGTCAAGGCACTGACTTTTGTTACATGGTTGATCACATTGAAACACGCCCTAAATCTTACTTCTCTTCTCTAAACCCGAATTTCGGCCTCTTAAGGTAAGCCACTGGCTAGTGCTAGGGCATGTTTATCAACTAGGGTTTGAAATGTTCATTGGTAGAGGGATTCAACACGTGGAGGTGAGGTATATTCCTCAAAATAGTCAATCACGTGGCTAATCCCTCTATTTCACAGTAAACATCCCTTTCCCTAGGTATATTTTTCTCTAGAAAAACCTTAGTTTTCCCTAGGCTTCCACTTAGGGCTTATTGAAGGCAAATTATTCCATAAATTGATGGTATACATCTATTTGAAGCCTTTTCTTGGCCTTGTGACCCTAGGCAAGCCTATTTATTATCTTAATTCTCAATCCCTAGGTCACTTTGTGCCCTAATTAGCATTTTTGGTGGGTGTGAATTGCCTTTTTGTGTTATCTAAGCCTTGTCGCTATGTAGAGTGGCCCTCCTTAAGCCTATCTTGTCACCTTATCCCTTGTTCTTGATAGATCATTTAGGTGACCTACTATAGGGTAGCCTCCATAGTGGTGAAATCCCAGAAAAGAGCAAGAGGTAGTGGTTGTGGTGACAATGGGCCATGCCTCATATTGGTGTCCCTTGGTCTAGCTCTTGTCTTGTGAGCCACCCGCACAAGACCTAGTAGATTTTGAGGCAAAATTTCTGCCACAATTAAATTACTCGTTCTCAAATATAAACTTGACCACGAATTCAACCAAAATCGACCTCTGAAATGAAACAAATCGGCCTTTTCTTACAGGCAGGAACTCAACCCTCTAGAAAGAAACAATTTGTCTTCAACAGAATATAGAACTCGGCCTCCATGAACAAGACAATAGCAGCATCCTCAAAACTGGAATTACAGAGATATGAATCTTGACCCTGCCTAAAAGGAACTTGATAAGAGTTTAGATTTCAAGCCTACTTGTAAATCAATCTTCGAACCATACTCAACCCCTGCCAGAAATAATTTTGTGCTAGGGTTTTTCACTATGGTATTTGGCCTCCGAAAGAGCTAATTTGGCCATGCACCAAACTCGAATTCTAGATAAAATTTGGTTATGGTTTCAACCTGCATCAAATTTCATGCTCCTAGAATAAATGATAAAGTTTCCATTGCTAATTCCCTTAGGCTGGCAGGAAAACCAACTTTGATACCACTGTAATATTCCTTTTTAATATTTTAGGAATTTCAATAACTCTTTTGTTTTTATTTCTTCATACAATTTTCCATAGATAACTTCCACATAAAAATGCCATAGAAAAATATATCAACCAGATGCAAATATACACAAAAATAAACTCAACTAGTTATTTATTTATTATAATAAGAAAGTACATGCTAACAACTGTTCTAAATACCAAAATCAATTTACAAGAAACCTAGTTGATGGTGATGTGAGTTCTTGCAAAGTCTCGGACTCCTGGAGACTGCTACAATTGGAATATCCTTTCTTAGTTAAGCACCTGTTGCACCTATTTTTTATATTCAAGGGAAACATGATCTGAAGCCTTGAAGGAATTTTTTCAAAATCTGAATCATCAGCAAGCAGTTTGTTTTTTTTCATTGTAAACCCATTTTGCAAGTTTGTAATGTAGATGATGCTAGTACGATTGTTTTATTATCTAACAACCTAGGTAAGCCTATGATTTTGGTGACAAATTTTATCCTAGGAGGTTTTTCATCTCACTTATTCAGCTATGTTTATAAACACGGATGATCGACGGAGTTTTTCCCTCCAACCTCACCCCAAAGCTAAGGTGGTATTATCGTCGAAGTATTAGGTGAGTCCTAGTGTTTTAATCAAGTCTTTTGTAAAAGTGAATTGGGAATAATTTAAGTTATTTGGATAAATTATTTTATTATAGATCATTTGGTCTACTAGATCATATAGTGTCGCAAAATTGGGTAATTATTTGAGGGTCTATAATGAATGGGTGTTCTCCCTTTGAGGGTTGTATTTGTAAAATCTCATGTAGAAAATATTTAGTGCATGGTCTCTCATACATGGATATCATGGCTAAAATATTAGAGGGTGGAAAAATAATTAATCCCCTCAAGTGTCAACTAATTAACTTTTATGGCAAAATAAAATAAAACCCTAAGCCAGAAAATTAATTAATTAGAGTCGGAAATTAAATTGATAGAAATATGAAATTCTACAAGTGGAAAATTTTGTGGGTCTAAGAGAAACTAATTTTTGGAGGTCCCCCACCAAGGGAATACTGGAAATTTCAAGAAAAACTGGACCCTTGGACCTTGGTGGTTAATTCAAAGTCAAATTTTTGAGGAAAATAGCTTAAAATAATTTTTTTGGCTAATAAAAAATTATTTTAATGAGAAATTCGAAAATTCCTCAAGAATAATTATTTTCGGCAATGGAGATTAAAATATCAACAAATATTTATCGGCGATCGAGATTATTTTGACAGGGATCAAGCCAACTAACCATTATTTTCCACCTGGAGGATTTTCTCTAGAAATAGAAGGCATTTTTCTTCTATTTCTCATCTTTTGATGAAATGGGTCTGATGTAACTTTGTAAAAGCTGGGGTAAAACCAATGTTCTGTTGGGAACATTTTGATCATCATAATAAAATACTTTTGGGTGCAGTTCATGGTGTCTTTATCTCATTGATTTGCGGTACATGTTGGGTATGTACATTCCTGTATTATGCTTCAGATAATAATTAAACATTATTTCATTGTAGATGATAGGAACATTTTATTGATAAGTTTTGGCATTATCTTAGGTGATCTGGTTCATTGTGTGTTTTAATAGTTTATGCTTGAGAAAATTATAGAGTTTGTAGGTTCCCCGACTCTTGGGCTCCAAGTTCACAAACTGTGGGCACAAGCTGACCATTTGAATATTTTATATGGCTTTCTAACTTCACTAAGGTTTTGGTTGAACATTTATTTTTCCAGATACAACTATCCATCATCAAAAAAATTATTTAAAAAAATATTTCTCAAAATCTTTTCAAGCATTGTATTCTTGTATATTTTGTAAATATATTTGTATAATATATTTTTGCAAATAAATTTATTTTCTAACCCTTGTTTATAGTTGGGGTTTGGGTTTTTGGGATTTTTGAAATTTGAAGAGCCTAATTTTATAATATAACCAGAGACTAAAATTTGACAATCAAAATAGCAGAATGAAAGCCCTAATTTAACCATTTATCCATAAATGAAGCCCTAAATTTATGAATCAACGAGACATTCTTAAATTTTTACAAATCAATAACAAGTACTTACCTGAAATTTCGTTTGGATATGTACCTGAGTTGTTGTTGCTCCCACTCTTGCTACCAAATTGACCCTTTACCTCCCAACCTATCTCAGATTAACCTATCTAGTTCCTAGACCTAGAAGACTTTGTAATAACAATCTTCTGGCCCTCGTGCCCAAAACCAAAGAACAATTGCTCAAGCCTTTGTGTTTATACCCGTATGATTATAGTCTTGCTTCTGCCACCGTTAGAAATGAAACCCTCCCTCTTTGTTTTTCCTCCCCTTGTTATTCCCTTCCATTTTTCCTTATATTTATGAGGTTCCTCCACCGCCCCATCTCTCCAATGCCTTCCATTTAATTTTCTCTTGAATTTGCTGGCAGTTCTTGCCCTTAAATACGGTGGATTAATTATTTGAAGCCATTGCTTTCTTTTGACAGCATGGCTTAAAAATCTATTAAAGATTTATATTTATTTTAAATGTATTATCTTTAATTAATATAATATATTATGACTTATTTTAGTTTTAATTTGAATTTTATATATATATATATATCCTTTTTCATAAAATATGTTATATTCCCATGTAATATGTGTTATGTTATATATATATAATTGCAGATGCATATGATAGTTTCTTTTGTTAGTATATATATATATATATATATATATATATATATATATATATATATATATATATATATATATATATATATATATATATATATTATGATGGTGGTACACACATTAAGTACTCCACTTAATATATATTTTTGAGAGTTAGGTTTTTACTTGGTATTTCAATAACGATATCATATACTTTATATTTGGATATTTTCATAACTAGTTAATATATATATTTATATGCTAGTACAATACATGTGATACATGCATATGTAGCTATCATATGCATCTCTCGTATGTATGCTATAGTCATATTTTCCCTATAATACTAGGTGAGTCATTACATACACCCTTCCTTCAGAAAACTTCATCCTGAAGCTAAGGTTTATATAGTATATCAGTAATTATTTTAGCAATTAGAGTAATCATGTGATTGAGTACTTATTTAATGTAAGAACATTTCAAAATTTTTGTTTTGATCATTTATAGATTTACAACCTTAATAGTCATGTTCTGTCCCAGCTATTCTAAAATAATCTTATCCTTCCTAATCTCTTATGCTCCCATCATATTCGTCCTCTTCTGGAATATGTCATGGCATCAACTATACTATTCTAACCATATCGACCTGATTTCCCAGTAGGCATCCGCCTGTCATCATCACACGTCTAGAGGAGCGTGACTCGCATAGTCCTCCCATGACCTCATGTTTTAGCAGATAAATGGTGGGCAACACATCCACCCATCCTAGTATGACCAAGTTCAACACCTATCATGGAATATCATTGAGTCTCAATTGTTCTTGGAGTTTTTTCATCATGTTGGTCGATTTGGTAACAATACTAACTTCAATGTAAACACTTATCTACACACTATATCATATGCATCAATAGATTCAAAATCAATTGTATTAAAATAACAATTTCTATGCATTCCCAATATTTGGCATTCTATGATATTGATCTTTGAGTTCATATAACATACTTGGCTTTGTCATTTGTAAGTTCATTTTCTCATTAAAAAGTTAAGTGTAGTCGTTCTTTTATTTCCATCTTATAATTCATGTTGATATGTGAAAAAAAAATTAATATAGACATTACATCCATAACATAATTCATCATTAATATTAGTATCATGTATCAATAATGTTAAGAAAATAACATATTTCATATTGTCATCCATGTACCAACAGTGTTAAACAAATAATTTGAAGCATTCTTATGTGTAACCTTTCAATGTTCAAAATGACATTTTTAAGTATACATCCAAAATAAAGTAAAGATATACATGCTAAGGATTTAAGTGCTTCAAAATCAAAACAAGTTGGGGTATTTCTAGCATATGGCCTCTGTGTCTTCCCAGGTATCCGATCCAGGACTATACTTGTCCCATTAGACTTAACTTGTTCTACCAGGTAGTTCTCGAGCTGTCTAACTCTACATTCCAGTATACGTAATAGTTTGACGAAATGGCTCCCAGCGTTTCCAGTATACCAGCAGTTCCTTCCATTGAAAGTTATGTGATTTGTCAGCTATATAATTTCTTAGTACAGATACATGAAAAAACATTATGAAATTTATGCAAGTGGGGTGGCAGTGCAAGACGATAGGCAATAGGTCCAACTTTTCCCAACACTTTGAATGGGCCAGTGAACTGGGGTGACAACTTTGTTCCTTTTCCAAATCGGATAGTGCTTTTATTTGGTCTGATGCAGATGAAAACTCGATACCCTACTTCATAATTCTTATCTGTCCTATGAGCATCAACATACTTCTCTGTCTATCTTGTGTCTCGTTTAGCAGTTGCCTAATTTGCTTTACCTATTCTTCCATCTCTTGAATTAATTTTGGCTCCACTATCACTCGATCCTCTAACATCTCCCAACTTAATGGTGTTCTGCAAGGTATGTCGTATACTGCTTCAGATGGAGA
Organism: Pinus albicaulis; assembly: GCA_034641835.2. Classification (NCBI taxonomy): domain Eukaryota; kingdom Viridiplantae; phylum Streptophyta; class Pinopsida; order Pinales; family Pinaceae; genus Pinus; species Pinus albicaulis. Next base: position 569,522,417 of record CM076582.1, on the reverse strand, counting down.
CATTCTGATTAAGTTGTGGTAGTTTATATTATATGCAAATTCAACCAAGGGAAAATACTTTTCCCAGTCTGTCTGTTGGTCCATAACGTACATTCTCGGCATATCTTTTATAACTTGGTTCACCCTTTCCATTTTCCCATCAGTCTCCGAATGATATGTTGTACTTAAATTTAGTTGAGTTACTGAGGCTGACTGCATACAAGTACAGAATCTTAAAGTAAAACATGAATCACTATCTGATATGATTTTTTAGGTACTCCATAAAATCTAATGATTTCATCTATAAATACTCGAGCTACATCAGCAACTTCACTGAGTATCTCTTATGGGAATCAAATGGGCGTTTTTTCGTTAATTTATCCACCACAACTAGAATGGAATTATGCATTTGTGGTGTAAAAGGTATTCCGATGATAACATCCATAGAAATCACTTCCCATTTAGTCACATGAATGTCGTGAGGTTGCAGGATGCTTGCTGGGTAACGATGGTCAACCTTCACTTGCTGACATTCAATACATTTTGCAACGAATTGGACAATTTCGCGCTTCATGCCTACCCAAAAGAATATTTTTTATTTATTTTTATTTGTTTTATTTTTTTGTATCAACATACATTTTCTTTACACTAGGATGTGCACAATACAATGCTCAGTGGGCTTGCTTAAGGATGGTGTTTCAGATATCTCTACTATCAAGAATATCCATTCTTCCATGGAATCGTAGCAATCCATCATCCTCTAGTTCATATCCCTCAAACTTGGGTTCTTTTGGGCCTTTACTATCAGGCCTCGTTCTTACTTTTAAATACCATCTATCTTCTAAGAGATATTCTAGAACTTTCTCCCTCAAATCTACTTTGATGGGTATAAGGGAAAATATTCTCGGTCTTCTACTTAGAGCATTTGCCACTACATTTTCTTCTCCTTTAATGTATGAAATTCCAAAGTCATACTCGCTTAAGAATTCACTCTATCATTTTTTCCTAGCATTCAATTCTCTTTGGGTAAATTTTAAACAAATATTGCAAACTTTGGTGGTCGCTTTTAAGCATAAAACTTCTCCCTACAAGGTAGTTTCTTCATATATTCAATGTTAGTACTACATCAGCCAATTCTAAATAATGTGTGGCATAGAGTTCTTCATGAGGCTTTAACTTCCTTGAGGCATATGCTATTACTCCTCTATCTTGCATTAATATTGCACCTAATCCATATCATGTACTCGCAAGATTGGTGCATTAGTCAACAATCTTTTAAGCTCGAAAAATGCAATGTGACATTCCTTGGTCCACTCGTGCCTAACTCCTTTACGCTGGAGGGTTGTGATAGGTTTTACCATTTTTGTGAACCCTTCTACAAACCTTCGATAATAGCCGACTAAATCCATAAAGCTTCACGATTCATGTACATTCTTTGGTATTGGTCACTCCATGATTGTTTTTACCTTCTCAGGATCTACTGACATCCCTCCACCAAATATAATATGACCTAGGTAATGAATCTTCTTTTGAAAGAAGGAACACTAGGATAACTTTCCATATAAATGGTGTTCCCCGAAACAAGATAATATTATTCATAAATGTTTCTTAGATAACTTCATCAAACATACACTACCAACTTTGGGGATCAATCTCAGAAACTTGATTTCTTATCACCCTTGTCTCTTATACTTATTTTTTCAATATTAAATGTTTAGATAATCGACTTTATTCTTCTTCTTCTTTTTTTTAACTGAAGAAATCGTGCCTGGAGCAGCTTTCAAGCTTACATAGTCTTACCCGGGATTGGACCACATGACCCACAACTCACATAGTCTTACCCTGAATTAGACCACATGACCTACAGGACCAAATCTCCCCAATATACGAGTTGTCAACACTATTATATTAATGTTGTACCATTTTGAATCCCTACACCATATATATATTTCTCTTAATTTAACTAAATATATTTCTTCTTCTTTTATTATAATAAAAATATAATACAAAATTATAAATACATTAATGTAATTTTATAAATAAAAATGTATTAGCACACCTAAACATTAAATATACACAATACATATCTTCCATTAGAGAATTGAGGAGTATATTTAAACATCTTCACCTTATTATATTGTCATAATAAGGACGTCAAACTCTAATGTTAATGGTAAATCGTCCAGCTCACTCTTTTAAGAAAAGTCAATGCCCACTCATACAAGTATTGCATGTCTATCAAGGTCAAGGTCAGAGTATGGTATGAGTAGTTATATCATGAGAATATATATATATATATATATATATATATATATATATATTAACGTTTAAACAAAATTATGAAAAATTATTATCCGTAAAATAAATAGAGCCTAATATTATTATTTTTTGATTTTTTTAAAATCAAAATGGTAAAAATTGCCTAACTTAGCCATGGCAGGCAAAATGGGCATATTTAAACTGAGTTTAGAAGATTTCAATATATATTTTAACACAAAGATTATTGGTTGAATAAGGTTGAAATAGGAAATTTTTTTTTACTCTTTTTACATGTATAATGTTTTCACAACAATACCTTCTCCATGATTCACCTCATCATGTACTTTAACAATTACAAGCAGTAATCTAACTCTAATTGTTACACGTTATGCGCTTTTCTGGGTAACTTTTCCAATAAATTTTGACTAAAATAAAGCCTTGTCGGTGCGATCTGATATTTTGACTTTTTCGCGAGCCCGGTGGTAAACATAGTAACTTTTTAACTCTGAGAGATAGACACGGCAACTGAAATTTCTCGATACCTTTTCCATCAAATATTTAAGTGGCATTCAGCATAATCCAGCGAAAATTGTTGAAGTTGTTTACTGATGCAATAGAATAGTTTGAAGGTAGTTTTTTCGTTAAAATGTAAAGGAATTTAAAAATTTTAATAGTTGAAGTGTTTCAATTTCATTTTTTTTATGGTAGAAATGGATTGTCTATTTAACTTTATTACTAATTATACCAATTAAATAATACAACTATCTTTATCATGCCACTCTCTCGAAAGCAATAGGCATTGACCGGCCACATATAACATTTTATTTGACACTTCACATTTACTTGAAATTATTATTTTTAAAAACATATAACACATATACATGTGTCTTTCAATGAGTACATTTATTTTGTTTTGTATGTAATTATTATTATTATTCAATTTTAAATCAAGATCAAACCAAATATTAAATTGGTGTATAAGACTTTTTATTTTACAATTATTTTTTATATGATAAATATAGATTTAAAAAATACCACCATTCATTCACAACTTTGTCAAATTAGCTGTTATTCTCACTGTTTTACTTTGACATTTCTACATCTATTTAAACTCAACGATCGGATCTGATCTCTCACCTAGTCCTGATGATGAACCACACTAGTTGGTTCGAAACGCGTCAACTTTGTTCATTGTAATGTGATTATTACCAAAAGATTTCTGCATAATTTATCGATAGATCACAGAAGCCAAAAATCCATAAACTTTGTCTTCTTTAAGCAAAGTCATCTTCCGATTAATTGAACTCCCACATCCCAACACTTTCTCATCGTTCTCTAATCAATCCTCAATCCTGATGAAACAAATACTTTGAACTAAGTGATCAGACTTCTTAAGAAACAAAAACTTTGAACTAAGTGAACTATTGCTTGGAGATTGGATTGGAAATATAGATAAATACAACCGAAATTAATTTAATATTTAATATAGACTTTCAGAATATTCTGAAATGTAATTGAAAAGAATGAAATTAATTGCTTAATACAGTAATTTGTGGTTCTAGTTTAACGTTTTTTTTATAAAATCATAAATTTATCACCTTCAAATGAGTATCTTCCCATGTGACTTAAATTATTCATCTCTAGTATTTGTGAAACATTGAGCATGTATAGTCTTTTTTTTAATCAGTTTGATTGATTTCAAACCGGTCTATATGACAAGTTTATACAAAATATATTATTATTATTATCTAATTTTAAGGGCATAACTAAGTTAGACACCAAATTGTTATATGAGACTTTTTTGTTTGTAAAACAAGATATTATATGACAAGTTTATACAAAATATATTATTATTATTATATAATTTTAAGGGAACAACTAAGTCAGACATCAAATTGTTATATGAGACTTTTTTGTTTGTAGGATAAGAGACATTAAGGGAACAACTAAGTGAGACATCAAATTGTTATATGAGAATTTTTAGTTTGTAGGATAAGAGACAATTTCCACGCAGAATTTGATTGCTAAGTTTAAGAAGGCATACATACTCTACCCCTCTGGTTTTGAACCTATAACTTTTTAGAAAAGAACACATACTTATCACAAAAATGATTAAGTTCAAACGCCATATGTTTATCTATACCTATACCATCCAATTGTAACTTTGGGAAAGACGTGATGACTTGGATTAAATTATGATATCAAACGGGAAAGACGTGATGACTTAGGTTAAATCATGATATCAAGCGGAACGTAAAATGGAGTGTGTCATGTATTTTAATTCTTCTTAGGAAATAAAGTTAGAAAATAAGAAGAGTTTAAAATAAATAGATATATACATCATATATGATGTGGAATTAACAAAATCATTATGAATAATGATAGTATAAATGTAATTAAGAAATAAATTTAGTAATAATTTTTTTTGATAATATTTCAAAAATACCTAATCGCATATGCACTTTATATAACTATCGAGTAGTCTGTAGTGCGATTTTTTGAAGGCTTTTAAGGTAGTTTTTTCCGGTCTAATTTCAATAAATTTCGGCAGGGATTTATTGAAAATAGAAGTTTGATGGGTAACCTTGCACAATTGAAGTGCCCAAGGGGTTTTTTAAGGTGTTGAATCCATATATATAGTCAAAAAACCAGTTTAAATAACAAAAATCAAGATTTTACCTCAATTTTTTTCACCTGATTCTGGCACCCAAAACTTCAAAAATTCGCACTAAATACAACTCCTATAACTATAACATATCATATGCACTTAATTCACCAACACAACATAGTATTGATGAATGGAAGGCACCTGTCTTATTAGTAGGGAAGCGACCAATTCGCCAAATAAGCAAATATTGCCTCCTTGCTCTCCTCAGATTTGACTCTTGGGGTCTTCATTTTACTCAATTGTTGGGTTGGGACTCCATGCCTAATATCCCCACCAAAGTCCATTAATGAAGCTTCCACGATCTAAAAGAAAGAGTATGCCAAGTGTTGATGGAGAAATGAGGGGCAACCAAACATGAGAAACAAGTGGGAGTGCAATTAGAAGTTTGGAATTGTTAATATATATATATATATATATATATATATATATATAAAATGTGTTGGCTTATATTCCGTAGAAGTTGAATGTTTTGTCTACCTCACGGTTTTATATATGTTTGTTCATGATGCATCGTAAATAACAGTGTTCATCCACTTTGATTTTTGTTTGATGAGCGAATTACTTTATGAGAGGATTGACAATATTTTTCTATGAAGGTCTAATAACTTTTCCTCCCAACCTATTTAGGATCAACTTATCCAGTTCCCAAACCCAGAAAACTTTGATATAACAATCTTATGACTCCATGCCCAAAACCCAAAAACAATTGTTCAAGCCTTTTGTTTCGATCTATATGATTACAATCTTGCTTTTGCTACCATTGGAAATGAAACCCTCCCTTCGTACTTTTCCTCCCCCATGTTATTCCCTTCCCTTTCTCTTTATATTGTTGAGGATCCTCCACCGCCCCATCTCTCCATCGCCTTCCATTCAATTTTCTCCTGAATTAGCATGTGGTTCTTGCCCTTAATACGGTGGATTAATTATTTGAGATCGTCGCTTCATTTTGACAGTATGACTTAAAAATGTGTTAAGGAGTTGTATTTATTTTGAATGTATTACCTTCAGTTAATATAATATATTTGGACTTATTTTAGTTTTAATTTGAATAACACACACACACACACATATATATATAATTCTTTTTCATAAAATATGTTATATTCTGATATTTGTGTTATGTTTAATTGCAGATGCATATGATAGTTTCTTTTGTTAGTGTATATATATATATATATACACTTCGTATTTTGTATACTATATTACATTTCTCTTTTTATTTAATATAATATTTATATACGTTATGATGGTGGTACACGCATTAAGTACCCCACTCAATATATATTTTTGAGAGTTAGGTTTTTACTTAATATTTCAATAATGAAACCATTTACATTATACTTGGATATTTTCATAACCAATTAATATATATATTTATATACTAGTACAATACATGTGATACATGCATATGTAGGTATCGTACGCATGTTATAGTATTATGTTCCCAATAATTCTAGGTGGGTCATTACAAAAATTTTGTATATATTGGGGTTTTGGGAACTTGTAAATTTATTTGTGCAGGTGCAGTCAAAGGGAAATTGTTGGATTAGAGCTAGATCTAGGCCATTGAGAGTAAGATCTAACCTCACAATTTTTGCAAAGTCAGCAAATCAAAAATTTTGTAGTAAATTTGATGTAATATCCCTAAGGAAGTTTTACAGTAGTAAACAAAGCATCCACAAACATAAAACCCACAAAAAACACACACATAAATCAAACTATGAATTTGAACCATAAACTTCATTGCTAAGCCATTTTATTAAAAATAAATGAGGGTACAATGTGGTGATGGAAAGTGTGCACCTAGGCTTGCCCAAGGCAAGCTAGCAAAGCCCAAGTGAATAAGATGAAGTACCCCTCCAGTTTGTCATTGCTCTCTCATGGCTCTACGTTGAACTGCCCAGAAAATGTGTTGTTCGCTGTGAAGAATATCTATTAGGGCCTCCTCTGCTTCTCAAAAAAATATGGGAAACTAACTACGGGCTCTCCACCAAATACCCACAAAAACCCACGAAGGAATTGGCCTATGGTTAACCTTGGAATTTCGGCCCAATTTCCCTCATGGCTCCACTGCTGGGTATTTCAACCCACATGTAGCTTTTGCTGAGAAATGCCCCCAAAATGCCACCAATCACCAAGAAACCTAATTCTCGGGCTTCCCCACAAGTTTCATCCCCAAACTAGCTTCGCTCCTCAACCCCCACGTGTCACACTAGCCAAGATTGCACGGTGCCTACATAGCTCTTGTTGATGTTGGCCCCAAATCACAAAATGTTGCTCCTAGATCAACCTAAAATGGATGCAACTCCCTCCTTGCGCTGACACTCGAAGTCCACTAAACCAAGGGGTGATATTTTCGCCTGAAAATCTCGTGTGCAAACACACTTGCAAACTCAACCTCTAACTCAAGCGTGTTGGTCTAAGAGTTTGTTCAAATGATCAAGGATACCCCATAATGGATGTCTCCTCCTCTTTTGTCTAGGAGCCTCTCGAATTCCCATGGGGACCCAAACATTGACTTTCCCCCACCAAACTTCCTCCAATGAGAGTGTACTTCCTTGTGGGTCGTAATTCTCTAGGAGTGGCCCCCACTTCCCACTAGGATCTCGATTTTCTCCTTCTCTTTCTAATGTTTGGGCCTCCAATTAATCCCAAAATTTATGTGAGACCTCTAAACCCACTTCTCCTAAGTGCAAACATGAAATAAGACAAAACTGGGAAAATTTGATATTTCATTTAGCAATATTGCTAAGTGGGAATATCACAGTCCTCCCCACCAAAACGTTGCTTGTCCTCAAGAAACTGCAACGAAGGACGTTGAATTATTTGTTCCCCCTCCCAAGTGTCATCCTCATCCAGCAGGTTCCTCCATCTGATCAAAAATTCATTGATAATCATGTTTTGAAAGTGCCTCTAACGAGTGTCCAAAATAGACTCCGGCTCCATAACTAAGTGCTCCTCATCATCCATAGGTGGTAAATCTATAGTCGTGGTCACCTATTCTCCCAGTGCCTTCTTCAAGCAAGACACATGGAAAATGTTGTGTAGTCGGCTCCCTGGGGACAGCTCCATCTCATACGCTACCTCCCCAACTCTCCCAGTGACTTGGTACAACCCATAGAAGCGTGACTTGAGCTTCTCGACCCCCTTCTGCTTGAGTGTGTTAATTTTTGTAGCATCCGATGTGTTCTAACCATGAAATTTTGTGGGGAGGATAGAATACATGATTTCTCCAAAACACAGAAATCGTTTCTGGAAATTCTGCCTAGAAGTGTCTCAATTAGATTATTAACTGATTTTTAAATATTTCTAGTATAAGCTTAGGGAATATGGTTAATTAATAGGTATTAATTGAGATAAGGCGAGAATGATCTAAAAACTCACACGCATCGACTTCAAGTTTATTATTGCCATCTATTATGTTTTAATCTTGGTAATCGGTGCTCCAATAGAGGATTATATGAGGAGGTCGATGTGGTGATGGAGAACACACTTCAACAATTCGATTTCATTGGCAAATCGATTTCCAGAGTAAATACAGCCAGTTGTCGGAGAGAGAGTTAGAGAGATCGAAGCAGTGAGAGGGGTAGGGACAGTGATCTAGAGGAAATATTTTCCAGGTCCGGAGAGGCAGCAGCAAGAGGGTTGAGTTATCCCAAAGAGGCAGCGCTGAGGTACAGCACAGTTTCTTCAGCAAGGCAGTTCGATTTGGAGGAAGGAAAAATCGTTCTTACTTGTAGAGGTCGGGAAGAAGTCCCATAGGGTCAGAGAGACGATTTTCTTAGCATCCGAAGGCAGAACGACTTCATCAAAAATCCCAGTCTGAGGCAAGTTGTCCAACCAGCTACGCAGAGCAACGCAAAGGAAGACGCAGAGCTCCAGGGGGTCGAGTTTTGGTAGATAAAGTCGTGCCAAAAATTGATTGTGGGAGAAGGGTAATTTCCGTTCAGTATTTTTCCCAAATTTTCTTCTTGTTTGGATTGCCAATTGGGAATCCATAGATGTACTCAGCTTTCACTGCTGCATAATAAAAGAAAACTCTCATTGTTGCAGAGTTTTTCCCGCATTGGGTTTTTCTAGGGACTTTTGTCCAAAAATAATTGTGTAATTTTATGTGTGTGCTAGCATTTCTTCAGCGTCTATTCTTCTACAATTTTATGTGTATATTGCAATGTGATTTATTTAGTATTTGTCGTAGCAAACAGCAAATAAATTGTTAAATAAAATTAACAATTAGGATAATAATTTCCAGTTACTGCAATAGGATTCGGGTTTTGGAATTTTCACGTGGTATCAGAGCACAGTTGATCAGTGGGAGAGATTAGAGACAAAAAGAAAGAAATTCCTTGTTCAGTGTGGGCAGTAAATCGAAATTGACAAGGGCAGTGCAGTCAATATTCCATGAGACCGAGTTACTTGTGGTGATTCAATTTTTTCTGAGTGTGGGGCAGAAAAATTAGATCTCTCCAAATTGAATGATTCCAAAGGTAGAGGAAGAAACTCATTATTTTCATTGGGCAAATCTCTAGATGGACGCAAAGGGTTTCTACAACAGTTCACTAAAACAGAACTTGTATCGGGTGGAAGAAGAGCACACACACAGGGAAAATTTCTCTCAGGGAACCTCTAGTCTCGGAAGTTCGAATTTCCAATTGCAGATTGGCAGTAGCAGCGAGCAAACCCACACATTCTATAAGGGAGTACGAGTAGCAAAGCAGCAATCGAGCATAGGGGAAGAGGGATTTTTTTACATTTTCATAGATGGCCACTACTGGGCTTAGAGAACAGGACAGGTTGGATGGAGCTTCCAATTACGTCATTTGGAAGGAAAGGAAGTCCTTTCTTCTAGATGAATATGTCCTGAAAGCCTATATTGATGTAGTGGTGGTGATTCCCATGGATGCATATCATCTAAAGGAGTACAGAAAAGAGATGGCACGGGCAAAGCGGTTGATCCTAGATGGAGTCTGGGATCATGTAGTCTCGCATATAGTTGGCAAGGACACTGACAAGAAGATGTGGGATGCTCTCGCCACGTTATATCAGGTTACTTTCCAAGCAGTGGAAGATGTACCTCGAGGAGAAGTTGAGATGCATTTGGATGCAGAAAGGGGAAGGCATAGACCCCTTCCTTACCAGGATTCAGGGAGTCTTAGACCAGTTATCATTTGTTGGGGCAGCGCCTCAACCCACGGAACTAGTGCGATTGGCACTCAACAGTGTCTCAGAGGATTGGTAGGTCTTTGTCCAAAGCATATTGGGCAGAGATAGGCTACCACTGGGATAGAACGTCGGCTAATTTTTAGCAGGAGTTGAGACGAGCTCTATTAAAGAGATCCTTCAATGGAAGAAGCAGCAGATCGAAGACGGTGAAGAAGTAGGAGAATGTGGCCCTTGCATCTAAGAGTCACAGTCAAGGACAGGGGGAACAGAGGAAGAAGAAGGACTTGTCAAAGGTCAAATGCTTCAGGTGTGGTGAGCTAGGCCACTACAGTGCCTAATGTCCTCTTAAGAAGAAGGACAAGGAAGAGAAGTAGGACTAGCAGGAAGCTTCTCCAGAGATCGATAAGCCTTCCTCTAGGCTGGAGGAAGACTTCACTATATTCGTCGATATACCTCTAGGAGTGAGGTGGGGTAACATGGTTTTGTAGCCCCTGAGCGCTACAAATGGGAAGGATTATTAAGGTGTCCACCTCTTGGATCAGTACCTGGCTATGGGGGCCCACAATATTAAGTAGCAGGAAGGACCAGTGGCAATTGGTGCAGTCAAATTCCAAAGTGGCAATTGCAGAGACTAGTAGTAGTCATATGTTGGGAAGCGTAGTGCAGAGTTGGCAGCAGTGCAGGTGGCACAGTGTAGAGTTAGCAGAAACATAGATTCTTCAGTGACAGTGAAGATGCTAGTAGTAGTCAAAGCTCGGGTGATGAATGCATCATATTGAACACAGTTGGTTCAGTATTTTGGATGTTTTTTCTGTTGCAGATATTGCAGTGGAAGCAGCAGCAAATGAGAAGGATTCACAGTGCAGATGCAGTGTTGGCAGCAATTCAACAACAGCACAGATGTAGTTCATATCAGATTTGCGCAATGGTTGGTGGGCAGCAATAACCAGACATCAGCAGTGTGACAGGAGATGATGCAGAGACAGGGTGTTGTGGCAGCAGGTGCAGCACTAGAAAACATTCTTCGCTAAGAGGGAGTGTTAGTTTTGTAGCATCGGATGTGTTCTAAATTTTGTGGAGAGGCTATAATATATGAGTTCTCAAAAACCCAGAAATCGTTTCTGTAAATTCCACCTAGAAGTGTCTCAATTAGATTATTAACTGATTTTTAAATATATCCTAAGTCTAAACTTAGGGAATATGGTTAATTAATTAGTATTAATTGAGATAAAGCAAGAATTATCTAGAAACTCACGAATATCGACCCCAAGGTTATCCTAGCCATCGATTATGTTTTAATCTTGGTCGTTGGCGATCCAACAAAGGATTATAAGTGGAGATCAATGTGGTGATGGAGAACACACTTCAGCAATTTGATTTCATTGGCAGATCGATTTCCAGCGTAGCAGCAGTCAGTTGCCGAAGAGAGAGTCAAAGAGATCGAAGCAGTGTGAGGGGAAGGAACAGTGATTCAAAGGAAATATTTTCCAGATCCGAAGAGGCAGCAGCAAGAGGGCCAAGTTATCCCAGAGAGGCAGTGTTGAGGGACAACGCAGTTGCTTCAGCCAGGCAGTTTGATTTGGAGGAAGTAAAAATCATTCTCAGTTCCAGAGGGCCAGAGAGATAATTTTCCCAGCATATGAAGGCATAATGACTTCATCAGAGCCCAGTCAGAGGTAAGTCGTCCATCCAGCTACCCATAGCAACATAGAGGCTAACGCAGAGCTCCAGGAGGTCGAGTTTTGGTAGACAAAGTCGTGCCAGAAATTTCTTGCGGGAGAAGGGTAATTTCCCTTCAATTTTTTTGCCCATATTTTATTGTTGTTTGGATTGCCAATTGGGCACCCATATATGTACTCATATTTCGCTACTACATAATGAAATAAAACCCTCACTGCTGCACCGGTTTTCCCGCATTGGGTTTTTCCGGGGACTTTTGTCCAAAAATAATTGTGTAATTTTGTGTGTGTGCTAACATTTCTTCCAGAGTTTATTCTTCCGAAGTTTTATTTGTGTAGATTGCAGTGTGATTTATTTAGTATTTGTTGTAGCAAACAGCAAATAAATTGTAAAATAAAATTAACAATTAGAAGAATAATTTTTAGTTGCTACAATAGGATTCCGATTTTGGAATTTTCATAGAGTGATGACTTCCTGTACAGTTGGAGCCTTAGGGATACCAAATCCACAACCTCAAATTGCCTCTCTACTCTGTCCCTATCTGCATAGAGCTTCTGCTGGTTTTGCGCAATCTACAGGGTATCTTTGAGAGCCCGCAAGATGTTTTGGCTCTTCTTGGTCGGATAAATCGATCTTGTGGACAACTTTGAAAATAATAGAAGAACCTTACAACCTTAGCCTTGATGTTGAACAGGCCTTCCCAGGGTCTGAAGCAGGAGTTTCCTCTACTTTGATAAGCCTTGCACTCTTCCTCCAGGAGCACATAGAGTTATGTGATCTTTCCTCACAAAATCTTAGCAGAAAGGAGTCTAAATCTCAACAGCACTTCACCTGAATCACACACTAAAGCTTGAACTCATTTTGAGGCTATCCAATGCCTCTTTTTATAGTGCAGATGAGGAGGTTAGGGTTCCACCTATGAGGGGATAGAATCCTCCTTCAAAGGGATAGGCTCCTCACATCAAGGGGTTAGCTCCTTAAGGTGTGGGATGCATGAACCTTACAAGAGCGTACTCACCCCCAAAAAATCTCATCCAAAAGCTTCTAGAATTGACCAAAAATCAACTTTTTCACTTTACTTTCTCACCCTTTTGACTTTGATAGGGGTACGCAGGCATTACACAGAGAAATTGCGTTCTGGAACGCAAGGAAGCTTCACATTACCTGCGTACCCTAGCCAAGAACGCAGGTAAGCTTCACATTACCTGTGTACCCAGGGTTTTGGAGTTTTTTAGGGATTTTCTCTTGTTTTTAGGGCTTGACATGAGGAGTAGAGGTTGTAAGACTTGCAGAGGAGGTAAGTATGAGTGATAATGAGCTCATACAGTCAGCATAATGTCAAGGTGACAGTTTTTAGTGCAACAGATTGCCTCCTAAAGTGCGAAGTCTAGAATAGATGAAGATGAAGTCTGTCATATATGAAGAGTGAAGTACTTTATCATTTCAAGGATCATCCTGTGGACACCCCAGTCGGAACCTGTAAAAACATTCAATGCAAAACATATATATGTAAACATATCATCGCTGAGGTAGGCATTCCCATACTCAGATTAAAACTAACTAGAAAACCGATTTAAACTGTTCTGATACAGGAATGATTTTCAATACATCAACAATATAGACATGTGTAGACACAGTATGGACGCAGCCATCTGTTTATGAATAGTCCACTGTATAAATGAATAACAAAATTCCTCGACTTGGCTCCTCTGACATAGATCCAAGGTCTTGATTTAAAAGCTTCTCGAACTAAAATGCGATTCTATCCATGTGAATGAATGTGATCGAACATGGTAGAAACCACTTGATTACCCGATCGATCGAGTTGAGGCGATGTTAAAAGTGTGTCTGAACCTGGTAATGTCAATGGTCCTCAAAGTACTCAGTGCAATCCATGAAATGTGAATGAATGAGCTGAAGTCGAACATGTCACATAATCATTCGATCGAAGGTCATTAATGCAACCTGTCGTCGAAGGCGAGAAACCTGCCATTGAGGCATGCAGATTTCAAGGTACTGACGATTTCTAGGTCGACTTCCTAGATAATGAGCTGTCGTCGATAGAAAGTGATTCGTCGTAGGCAAGCCCACAACACGAAATCATAGATCAAGTTTTGAAGAAATATATTGGCAAGGACTGACTCAGGGATGGTCAAAATGGAAGACAAATATTTCACAAATGAATGGTTTGTTTGAACTGTCCTCTTGAACATAAACACTGCAGATGGTTTGGTGACAATTGACCCAAAGCTAATACCCAGAAACCAGCTGAAGACTTTCAATATGGTTTGATTAACTGTTAGGCAAAGGATTTTCCCAACCCAGGTGAAAAAAAGTGTCGTGTTCAAGAGTGGTTAACGGTTTTTCGAATAATCAAAATACAAAAGATAGGTTCATTTTCCTCTCTTTTCCCCCACCATTTTTGGCAAGTACCTATTTATTTTTGACAAGCTTGAGGAGGATTAAATTTGCTTGCTATAATCTCATCCTTCGGATGAGTCCAACTTAGTTTACGATTCGAACCCTAAGAAGGAGTGGTTCGTTCCTGCTTAAAATTGAATAGGTCCTTTACTGTTACATTTTAACGAGTCCAGTATAGGAGAAACTCGGTGTTTTTTAATTTTAGAGAGTCAGAAGAAAAAACTTAAGAAGACTCCATGGGGGTACTTTTTCGTAAATTTAGTCTCTCGAGCCCGAAAAAGGATAAAATAATGCGGGAGAGAACTCTATTGACCGTAATTAGTCAACATATACCTTTTTCGTAAATATTCCATTTCATTCCGTAAAAGGGATAAAATTATACTGAAGGGATGATCATTCATTTATTTTAACGAGTTCAAATAATCAAGTGCTTGACAATATTTTCATGTTTAGAGAGTCTGAAAAGGGCTTAAAAGAGGACTCCATGTTTCGCTTTTTCGTAATTTTTTTGAAAGAGTCCAAAAAAGTGATAAAAGTATGCTCTTTGTTTTCACTTTTTCGTAAGTTTTAACGAGTTCGAAAAAGGGATAAAAATATACTCCTGTGGACGACTTTCAATTTAATTTACGAGCAGGAAAAGACTGAAATAACTTGACATTTTCATGTGTTTTACGAGAATGAAAGATAGCAAAATAATCTCGGGATTTTCATGAGTTTAACGAGTCTTGAAAATAATAACCGAAATTGACTCAAGATAGGTTTCATTTTCACAAGCTTGAAACGAGAGAAAAACTATCTTGGTGGTTTCATTTTTGCACAAGCTTGAAATACAGGAAAAAACTGTACGATGCCCAGCGTAAGCTGTGACCTTGCCCAAGCTTTATTTCATTCAACTAAGTACCACTGGCTTTGGTAATTAATAGCTAGATGAGATGAAGGTTCATTCGAGATCATATGAAAGACCCAACCTAAAACTGTAAGAAAATTATGCAAAAACTGAAATAAATAACCTAAATATATAACTTAACATTTACGAGATCTAGTGAAAGACTCGACTCAATTAGGGGAGGATTTGTTTCATTTTTGAACGAGCTTGGCACAGGAAAAGAACTATGCTCATGACAACGTGTTTCATTTTTTAACGAGGTCAACACAGTAATAGGAACTATCCTCACCTAAATGTTTCATTTTTTAATGAGGGTAAATTAAAATCAAAGAAAACTGATCTAAATCTACGATTGATTTTTTCAGAATGTAAACTATGCAATTGTAATCTATGCACAATTTACTTGAAAAGTATGCAAATGTAATCTATGCACATTTTCATTCATATTCTGAAAATGAGAATTATAATTATGCGAATGTGATCTATGCAAAAGAATTCTCAAACACAAGATGATTCTAATGTAATCTAAGAACCAATCAAGTGTAAGTGAAGAAAATTGGGTGAGAGTTCCAAAGCTCAAAAATAAAAATACTCAAAGGTGATTAACATATACAATTTGGCCCCTGTGAATGGGGGAATCTTCTTACCCAAGCAAAAAGATGCAAAATTGTGAAAAGACTGAGACAAACCTCCAAGTAATGACCAAAGGAAATCAAATTAAGAATTTCTCAAAAAAGATACTCAAAACACCCAATTAACTTAACGGAGATTGATGAGATGAAAAATTTGCTGAAAAAAACTCATAAACAAGGCTTTTTGACAGAAAAATACAGATCTGGGTAGATGCTAAGAATCCTAAATCAAATCTAAACTAAACTGAAAGAAGAAATCTAAGATTTTCAAGACTTTTAACAGGGTTTGCAATAATGTGCGGTCCCCAAAAAAGTTCAAGAAAAACAAAAAAGACTTCAAAACTTTTCAAAGCAAAGTAAATCTAAGTTACCCAAACCCGTACAAATCAATCAAAAATCAGAAAAATAAAAAATAAAAAATAAAAAAGCATTTTCTCAAATCAAAACAAAGGAAAATCAAAACAAGTTCTTTCCCCAGCGGAGTCGCCAATTTGTTGGCCGGATAAATCGATCTTGCGGACAAGACCGATCTCCCTAGTATCAGAAGATAGTCTAGCAACAAACGAACAACTAAGTTTATATTTCTTTAAATATATTCGTTTTACAAGTAAATGCTATAAAGGTGTTGATCCTACCTTAGATCCAAATGCTTATTTGCAACCGTAGTTCTTCCGTCGCAACAATAATTCTTTCGTCGCTTGAAAGTGTCGTCTTTAAAGACTTGTAATAAAAAACAAGAAAATATTAAATAGCACTTGTATAACAAATAATTATAAAACATACCTATCATAGTGATCAAGGAATCTATGAAATAAACGATCAAACGACAGCTTATTGAAATAAACAATCGAACGACAATTTATTGAGAAAAACAAACTTGATTGTATTAACTTTGAAATAATAGAAGAACCTTGATGTTGAACAGGCCTTCCCGGGGTCCGAAGCAGGAGTTTCCTCTACTTTGATAAGCCTTGCACTCTTCCTCCAGGAGCACATAGAGGTATGTGATCTTTCCTCACAAAATCTTAGCAGAAATGAGTCTAAATCTCAACAGCACTTCACCTCAATCACACACTAAAGCTTGAACTCTCTTTGAGGCTACCCAATGCCTCTTTTTATAGTGCAGATGAGGAGGTTAGAGTTCCACCTATGAAGGGATAGAATCCTCCTGCAAATAGATAGGCTCCTCACATCAAGGGGTTAGCTCCTTAAGGTGTGGGATGCATGAACCTTACAAGAGCGTACTCACCCCCAAAAAATCTCATCTAGAAGCTTCTAGAATTGACCAAAAATCAGCTTTTTCACTTTAATTTCTCGCCCTTTTGACTTTGACAGGGGTACGTAGGCATTACATACGTTCTGGAACGCAGGTAAGCTTCACATTACCTGCGTACCCTAGCCAGGAACGCAGGTAAGCTTCACATTACCTGTGTACCCAAGGTTTTGGAGTTTTTTAGGGTTTTTCTCTTGTTTTTAGGGCTTGACATGAGGAGTAGAGGTTGTAAGACTTGCAAAGGAAGTAAGTATGAGTGATAATGAGCTCATACAATCAGCAGAATGTCAAGGTGACAGTTTTTAGTGCAACAGCTCTCCTGTATCCAATCCTTGGCCCTAGGGTTATTGTTGTATCCAAACATTACCTCATCAAAAGATAATGCATCGTAACCATACAAGGCTCAGAACGGAGACATACCTATGGACATGTAGTACGTCGTGTTGTAGCAATACTTGCCTCAGTGCAACCACCGTATCCATGCTTGTTGATGGCCCATCACATAGTTACGCAAGTAACCCTCCAGCCACTTCTTAACTATCTTCGTCTTCCCATTAGTCTAGGGGTGATAATTAGCGCTCGGAGTGAGCTTTGCAACGACCAGTTGAAATAGCTCCTACAAAAATCCCCTCATGAACCTGTTGTCTCAGTCACTGAAAATGGTATTCGGAAGACCATGTAGCCGAAACACCTCCCTAAAAAACAATTCGGTCAACCTTGAGGTCGTGTACCAGGCTGAGATGGTGAAAAGTATGCAAACTTTATCAACCGGCCCATCACCATGTAAATGCAGTCCTTGCCCTGTACTTTGGGCAACCCGGATAGGAAGAGGTTGTAGCAACCCTACAAGGTGTGACTCCTCACCCTTGCTCCTCTGTCATGTTTCACACTCTTTGTAATATCCCCAAATGGGAAAATGGCAATAATAAAAACAACAATCGACTAAAATCGAGGTAGGCTGGAATAATTCTCAACCCAAGCTGAAATAATTATCTGCAACTATCCATGCGTGGCTCTGGTGTTGTGCTACTCCGCTCAGAAATGTTGTTACTGGCTAACTTCAGACTACTGGTTCGGCTACTACCACTGCTCATAAAATTTTGGGCTTTTAATCTCGGACTCTACTCACAAAACCCACAAAAATCCACAAAGGAATTGGCCAAATGTTGACCCCGAAATTTCGGCCGTATTTTCCCCTAGCTCCACTAGTTACTGGCTGAGTTAGGATCTCTGTTTGACACCTCAAACCTGCCCAGAAAATTGTACCAAATTAATCTTGGCTTCTCCTCAATAAACCCAGAAAGGGTTCGTCCTAGTTTTGACCTCAGAAATTGGCCCTCTTGGGCTTTGGCTCACCCAATTGTTGGGAAATTCGACTCCTGCCTGGAACTGCTGGTATATGTCTCCAAAATGCTACCAAAATCCTTGGTAGGAGGTGGCTAGCCTCCCCTCAAAATCCTTCAGTTGAACTCCTTTTCTCTCCCACACTCCTGATACTTCCTCTAGACTGCACTGCGCAATCACTGCACAGTCTCTACTCCCTTTACGTAGTCCTGAAGGGACTACACACTCCTGCTATTGCTACTATGTCAACTCCTCACCAAAATTGTGGATCTACTCTCCTGAGCGGGCACTCAAAGTCCCCCGAGGTAGAGGTTGAGATCTCTGCCTGAAGTTCTCGTGTGCTAAACAGCACGACAGACTTGGCACCCAGCACAAGCGTGCTATGTCAAGATGACAATTAAAATAGAAGATGAATGAATGAGGAAATAAGCTGCCTTTACTTACTTTTATCAATTGAACCCCCAACGTTCCCTTGGGCCCACCATGCACTGCACAGTCCCCTAATCCAGCCACTCACTGCACTACCCCCATAGAGCCTCTCCCACACTGCCACCTAGGGAGCTACCTCCAAATCGAATGTTGGCCACATGGACCCCACTAATGCTGCAATTTTTCATTGTGAACTATAGGAGTAGGTTGTAGTTTTTCCCTTAATTATTAAATGTGGGTCTCAACCCACCTTATTTCTTCTTGACATTAGAAACATAAAAATTTATCAAAATTAATATTCTAATTAGCAGAGTTGCTAATTGGGGATATTACAGTCCTCCCCGCCAAAAATTGTTTGTCCTCAAGCAATGCCTGAACAAGCATCCTCTCTAGCTAACGCTCCCCAGTGTCACTGCAAAAATGTGATAGGGTCCCAGATGTGCCACTGAATCATCCTTGACCTCTGCATCTCCCTGATATGAAGGGATCCCTCAATACCCGGAGCCCAAGCCATCCTTTCCAACATGAAGCTCCCCCTGCTCCACTCACCATCCTACCAGGAACAAGTAGCAGAAGCCCTCTAAACACCATCAATGAGTAGGGAATCATGATAATATGACACTATGCCCAACTCCTCTTGAAGTTTCCCTAACAAGTAGTCCATCCCATGCACTAAAAGATTAAACCCTCAAAGATACCACCTAATCCCTACAGAGATAGCATCTTGCTCACATGAGCCCCTCCTATTATCATCCCTCTTACCAACCTTCCATGCTAATGAAGTACCCCACTCCATCAGTGACTCGCTAAAGCCAAATGGTAGATCTACATGATCTCCCCATGTAGTATACATCTCATCCCTAAAGGTTATTGATTTGTGCAAAGTTGTAATGCTCGGGCCCCCTACTAATCTCGAAGAGGTGCCACCATGCCGACGCTGCGCCACTATAACTATGAGATACTCCCCATCGTGCGCAGACTGTATCCCTCTCTCCTAGGGCCTTGTGGCGAAAAATCTGTGAAGGCCAAGCTCATCCTGCCCGGGCATCTCCATGATGCTGATATATACCCCTCCATTGTCAATCATGACCCTGAGCAATAACATGATAAGTCTGCCTCGCCATGTAGTGGAGGTCTCAATGCTCCCTCACGTGTCAAACCCAAGGTGGACTGGATCACCCTCTGCCATGTCCCTGCTCATCACAAAGTGGAGTGATCCACCTGCACAACAAATATTTGGATTCTCCAACCATACTGGGAGCTCACAACTCCCACTCCTCACGGGATTTCGTTGCGTAGCGCTGCTACCTGCTAGAACCCATCTGGCCCTCTTCTCTGACCCCTATATGTATCCCCTAGGTGGACCCCAAGTATCAAGAGTCTGTCTCACGCATGTGTACCTTCCCTTCTCCTGCAAGACCACATAGTGAAATCTACCATCCCAACTCCTGATGATACACCTGGACATTGCTCGAAATATGGGTACCCTCCTGTAGACGAAGTCTACCATCCAACATCCCTCAAATGTGAGCCCAGGGATGGAACATATACTACCTTGGAAATCAACCATGCCATCCCTATGAATGTACCCTTCAACTCGTGCACCTACCAAGTGTCTCAACTGGAGAGTCTCCTCTTGACTCATGACATGCGGTATCTCATCCAACTGCCTAAGCTGAGCCTCCCATGCCCTGCTTCCTGAACGGAGAGTGTCAAGGGGCACCAACCAAACACTCTACGACCATAAGAAGCACCAGACGATGATGGGTGGGTATGCCTCAAAGGGTATGATCAAGATTATTCCTAAATGCTCAAGAGTAATCCTTCGGACGACACTCGCTCTGCTTCGGATCTGCTGATAACACCCTCGTAGCCCTGTCCCCGCTAAACGTGGTGTCTCCATATGCTCAACAATGTCCTCATCGATCCTAGGTGACATGAATCCCATGGTATTCCTAATGCCCCTGTCCATAAGTCCCCTTGGAGGCAATGCTCCAAGAGCCCGTATCATGTGTCACTGCAGACCACCAAGTGTCTCTGCACTTCTCGACATGCCATTGTATGTTGCAACCTATCCCTGTTCACCATCGGATACCCCCGACTATGTCTATACCATCTTGTATCACCATGTATCCCTCCTGTGTCACTGCACCTATCACTCCCCACATTTACCCAATGCGATGTGAGGCACTCCTACTCCCCAACGCGATCCGACATACCACAACACACCCCCAATGCATCTCCATGATGTGGGCTACAACTCCCCATCAGCAAAGCAGCCCGACTCCTCACATGCCAATGAAAATGACAGGACTGCACCTATCCTACAAGCTCAAGTGTCCCATATACCGATGAGAGAGCATCGTCTCTATGTAATGCCCTGTCTAGTGACCTGCTCATACCACCTCCTGCCAAAGTAGGTTAATCACCCTGTGACTCCACACACAGTCAATGTGTTGAGATAACTCATGAAAGGTGTAATCCCCCCAATCGAACCATCCTGTCACTAGGGTTGGTCAAGGCTCTAATAGAGATCTGAAAATGTGTGTGCACCCAAACATCAGGTCCATCACGCAACTACTACCACCACCTACTGACTCTATGATGTGATTGGAAACCGCACTTGGATTCCAACAACAATCTGGCCCTCGTGTCCCTCTAGTGATCCATGGACTCTGCTGAAATATGGCCATGGATGTATCCAACTGCCTAACCTGCTCCATGGGGTACCATCTCAGTACCTCTTTCCATCCAATCCTAAAGGAAGGATCGAATGTGCAATCCTCTGTGGAAGGAACAAGCCCTCCAATCTGGTGTGGTGCCATGCTCAGCTTATGTTGCTAAGTCCTGCTCTTAGCCATCCCCTCAGGTATGTCTAGACAACTTTGCCTCCCTAAATTAAATGTGTAAGGGTGGGATAATATTGTTGTAGTCCCTGCCAGTGTGCCTCTGGAGCGAACTACGTTGGAAACCCAACGCATGGCCTCTTTGTTTCCCCTCATCAATGGCTAGTGCAACGGATGGTTGCACATCCTCCTCCACCATGGACTCAACATGAGCCTCCCACTGCTCAGACAACCCAACATGAAAGACGTGATCATCGATCAATTGTAGATGGTTGTCGTTCTGAAGCTCTGTCATAGATTGATATTCCTCATCAATGGTTGTGTGCTCCACTACCTCCTCCAATCTATCCCTTAAGGCTACCAAAGGGAACTCCATCAGAGGTGACTCCTGCATCACACTAGGTGTATCTACGAGCTCCCCACAATCTTATGTGCCCTCATCGTCCAAGTGCAAGGTAGCCATTTTGATGGTTTCCCCCTCTGTTATTTGTTTAAGCTGGAAAAAGGTATCCAACTTTTACACCAGATCCCAAGTCGTGCACTCGATGGATCCATCATACGTGGGAAAATGCATCCTCCCAATGGTACACTGCAACTCTGAGCTCTGCGTGCTAGACCTTCACCCCTCCCCCCCCCCATTAGGGGAATTTTGAGGTATAAAATGGGCCTCCTAAGGAAATTATAAAATAATAGTGGAAACAATAAAATAAGATTAGGTTACATCATCAAATTTAGAGGGAAAAAAAAAAGAAAAAACTATTTTTTCAACACTTATTTTCAACTTATTTCCCTATGGGTTTACTCAAATTTCAAACGAAAATTTTCGTTGAATGAAGAATTTAGTTCCTTGTCCAAGGAATACCCATATTGCATAATTTTTCATGTATTTATCATTTTTCGTGTAGCAAGGTCCATCGAAAGTATGCAACATGGGTACTCATTGGATGAAAAATTAAATTTTGCATCCAACAAATACTCCCGCTCAAACTTTCAGTAAAAACTTTGGGAGATAATTTGAAAATACAAGTTGAAAAGTAGTTTTATTATTTTTTAATTTTTTATTATTTTTACTTTTTTACTTCAATAATGGTGAATCATTAATCATGGTTGACATCATCATATTGAATCTTATTGGTTCCTATAAAGTTTGTTTTGGTTGTACATTTTTCTTAGGAGGCCCATTTTAGACCTCAAAATTCCCCTAATGCATTGTTCCTACCTATTTCATCCTGCTTGAGCTAGCAGTAATCTCTGAAGGACAAATCTACTCTGAAGTTTTCCCCCATGGACTGCAACTCTCGAAAATAATCTCCCATGGGTATATGATGATGTCGCCTACCTTGCTCACTTGGTATTGAAGATAAAAATGTAGGCATCGTGGTTCTGGTTGGTCTACTGAAGGTTGGCGGGTGAGTGGCTAGTAAAGGGTGTTCACACTGTTGTGAGACCCCTGAAGTCTCCCCAAATAGGAACTCATGATGGATGCTCTTATCCATATTCTGTTGCTTGAGTCCTTCCAACATTCCCTTATGTACTTTGGCTAAATCATTTAGGGCCTTTAAGATGCTACCAAATGTTGCTTCCCCTTCTCTCCTTGACTCCAACATATTTGCCATTTCTACTGCCTTTGGTGGGTAATGTTCTGCCTACCCTCCTCGTTCATAGGAAAAGATCCCCACGGCTGAGCCAAGAACAAAGCTCTGATACCACTCTAACATCCCCAAATGGGAAAATGACAGTAATACAAGCAACAATCGACTAAAATTAAGGTAGACTGGAATACTTCTCAACCCAAGCTAAAATGATTCTATACAATTGGCTCTGTGTGGCTCTGGTGCTGCGTTGCTCTGCTTAGAAATGTTGATGTTGGCTAACTTCGGACTGCTGGTTTGGCTGCTTCCACTACTCAGAAAATTATGGGCTTTTAATCTCGGACTCTACTCACCAAACCCACAAAAACCCACGAAGGAATTGGCCAAATGTTGACCCTAGAATTTTAGCCCTATTTTCCCCTAGCTCCACTAGCTGCTAGCTGAGTTAGGATCTTTGTTTGACACCTCAAACCTGCCCAAAAAATTCTGCCAATTTTATCTTGGTTTCTTTTGAATAAACCCAGAAAAAACCCAGAAAGGGTTCGTCCTAGTTTTGACCTCAGAAATTGGCTCTCTTAGGCTTGGCTCACCCAATTGTTGGGAAATTTGACTCCTGGCTGGAAATGCTGGTATATGTCTCCAAAATGCTGCCAAAATCCCTAGGAGGAGGTGGCTAGCCTCCCCTCCAAATCCTCCGGTTGAACTCCTCTTCTCTCCCACACTCCCAACACTTCCTCTAGACTGCACTGCGCAATCACTACGCAGTCTCTACTGCCTCTACGCAGTCCTGAAGGGACTACGCACTCATGTTGATGCTACTATGTCAAATCCTCAATAAAATGGTGGAACTACTCTCCTGAGCGGGCACTCGAAGTCCCCCGAGGTATAGGTTGAGATCTTCGCCTGAAGATCTCGTGTGCTAAACAGCACGGCAAACTTGGCACTCGACACAAGCGTGTTATGTCAAGATGACAATCAAAATAGAAGATGAAAGAATGAGGAAATGAGATGCATTCACTTCCTTTTATCAATTGAGCCCCCAACGTTCCCTTGGGCCACCATGCACTGCGCAATCCCCTCATCCAGCCACTCACTACATTGCCCCCATAGAGCCTCTCCCACGTTGCCACCTAGGGAGTTGCCTCCAAATCGAATGCTGGCCACATGGACCCCACTAAGGCCGCAATTTTTCCTTGTGAACCATAGGAGTAGGCTATAGTTTTTCCCTTAATTATTAATTATGGGTCTTGAACCACCTTATTTCTGCTTGACATTAGAATCATCAAAATTTATCAAAATTAATATTCTAATTAGCAGAGTTGCTAATTGGGGATATTACACTCTCTGACATGCCTCAGAACGTCATCCTCAAGGCCCCTCCATGTAAAACGCTCTTTGATGGCCTTATACGTCTTGCTAAACCCTTGGTGCCCTGCTAGTGGTGAGTCATGGGCAAACTATAAAATATTCTCCCTCAATTGGGAGTTGGGCACTAAATAAATCTGGTCCCTGAAGTAAATCACCTCATTCATCACCCTGTACCGGTCATCTGCCGCTACCCCATCAACGATCTCACATGCAAATCGGTACTGGGAGTACTCTACCAGTGACTACACCCTCCAATCAGGGCCAATGCTCATCAATGAAAAGGTAGTGGACCTCCTGGACAATGCATTGTCCACCACGTTGTGCTTCCCTTTGACATACTCAATGTCAAAGTCGTATGCCTGGAGCTTACTCACCCATTTTTGTTGCCTCTTCTGTAACTGCTTCTTCTCTAGGAAAAATCTGAGGTTGTTGTGGTATGTATTGACCCTAAACCTGTTCCCCACCAAGTATTGTTTGAACTTGGCTAGTGCATGCATGATGGCTAGCATCTCCTTGTCATAGATGGAGAACATCCTCTCGTGAGGCAGTAGCTTCTGGCTCTGGAAAGCTATAGGGTGCCCCCCTGCATCAAAACTAGTCCTACCCCCTCTCTGGATGCATCACACTCAAGTACAAAGGATTGGGTGAAATATGGAAGTGCCAACACAGAACAACTGCTCATGACCCGTTTGAGGCACTCAAAAACCTCTTGCGTTGTATTTGTCCACGCAAACGCCCCCTTCTTCGTCAAATCGGTGAGGGGAGCGGCCAACTGAAAGAAGCCCTTCATGAACTTCTTGTAGTAGGTGCAAATGCCCACAAATCCCCTCAACTTTGTCACATTCTGAGGCTCTGGCCAATCCCGAATGGGTCTAATCTTATCCTCATGGACCCTCACACCGTCCTCCCCAGTAATGTGCCCTAGATAGACAAACTTTGTCAAACCGAACTCACACTTGGACAATTTTGCGTAGAAATCCAAAATAGGCAACACTGTCTCTCAATGTTGCAAGTGCTCCTCCCAGGCCTGATTGTAGATCAAGATATCATCAAAGAACTCCAGCACAAACTTCTGCAACTGCCCACGAAACACATGGTTCATGCAGGACTGGAAGGTGGCGAGTGCGTTGGTTAGCCCAAAGGGCATAACCAGGAACTCGAAGTGCCAATAGTGGCACTTGAAGGTCGTCTTAGGGACATCCTAGTCCCTCACCCTGATTTGGTGGTACATTGAACGCAAGTCAATTTTGGAGAAAAACTTCACCCCCCTCAACGCATCCATCAACTCATCTATGCAGGGAATGGGGTAACAGTTCTTCATGGTCTTCTTGTTAAGGGCTCGGTAGTCAATTCACATGTGTAGGGACCCATCCTTCTTCTTCACTAAGACAATTGATGAAGCAAAAGGGCTGGAGCTAGGCCTGATGTGCCCAAGTGCCAACAACTCATGGACAACTCTCTTTATCTCACCCCAACATTCCTTGGGATGTTGGTAAGGGGTAGTAATCACGGCATGTACCCTTGGCTCCAGCTCAATGGTGTGCTCAAACCCCCGGGTAGGTGGTTGACTCAGCGGTATGTCTCTAAACACTACTAGGTCCCTGTCCAAAATGGCATGTATCTCCGAGTGTGGTGGTTTGGGCTAACCCTGAGCCTCAGAAACCCTCAACTCCACAGCCCACTCAATGTCTCCATCTCTCATATCAGCCTCCATCCTGTGGGCCAAAACAATCCATGGAGGGTAAGAGTGCATACTCTATAGAAAAATTGGTTTGACATTCAGCCCTATAAACTCCATCTCCAACCTCCTCCAGTCAGTAGTGACTCGGCCAAGTGAATAGAGCCATTGGACACCCAACACCACGTTGGTGTCTGGTACTTCCACCACAAAAAAGTGATTTGTCATGGAGTAGTTCCCCATGGTCACTGTCAAGGCGGGGACATAGCGTGTGCGCTTCATGGTTCTGTCCCGAGGCACAAGAACCGAAAATCCCTCAAACTTCTCAGTTGTGATGCCCCTCCTCTAAACCATATGTGCATCAATGAAATTGTGGGTAGCCCCACTGTCCACCAAAACTGAGACTCGTCCCTACACGGTGCCCTTGATCCTCATGGTCAAGCACATGGGTACCCAACGTAGAGATGCAAGGACCCCTCCTAAAGGTGCAAACATAGCTCCCCCGACCTGTGGTGGTTGTCCCCTCTCCGTGTGCACTACACTGTCATCTTCACCCACCTCCAAATCCGTGTCATCCTCCAAGTCACTGTCAAAGAAAACCTCAATGTAGTGGGCCTTTCCTGTCGCACATCTGTGGCCCGGTGCCCATGGTTCCTGACAGGTGAAACACAAATTCCTCCTTCATAGGTTCTCCGAGTCTCCTCATCCATCAGTCCACGCCCCTCGTTGGCTCTCAGTGGTAGAGCCCTTGTGTCTCTTCCCCTCTGCTGGAAGCCCTGTCTAGGTGGTAATGGTGCTCTAGCTCTGGGTAGAGCATCCTGCAGATCCCGAGTCGTCCCCACTACATCCTACAAAGTAATGGGCATGTTGGACCTCACCGACCCCCATAATGGCTCTACTAAACCCTCTACAAACATGTAGACGCTCCTGGCCTCCAATAAATTTGGCACCATCACTGACAGCCTCAAAAACCCTGAAATATAGGCCTCAGCGCTCCCGGTCTGCTTGAGCTTTGTCAGCTCCCCAAAGTTCTCTTCTGAATCTTTCCTCTCAAAATGCTCCAGCACCTTCCTGGTGAAATCCTCGTAGGTTGTCACTTCGACATGTCCCATCATGGTTAGCCCATGGAACCACCAGTCATGGGCTTCCCCCTCCAAATGCAGCGTGGAAATTTGATTGCCTATCCCTCTGTCATCTGATTTAGCTGGAAGTAGACATCCAACATCTCCACCCATGCTCAGGCCGAGCTCTTAGAAGAGCCATCGAAAGTTTGGGAGAAATAACCTCCCCACGGTACGCTGCAAATCTGTCCCATGTGTGTAGTTTCCCCTGCTTTTTCTCTTGGGCCTATTATTTCCCTTCAACTGGAAAAAGTCCCTGAAAGTAATGGCTTCCCTAAAATTAGGTCCATAGGACTGATACTCCACGAAATAGTCACCCATAGGTATATCCTCCTGCCCTTGCGAACCACCAACTCCAGATGTCAAGAACGTGGGAATAGTGGAACTGGGTGGTGTGTTGGGAATAAGAGGCATGTTGGAGTTAAGGGATGCGTGGTGTTGTGAAATACCGGAGCCTTCACCCAATTGGAATTCCCCTTGAACTCCTTTTCCCTTATTGTTGCTACAATTTTGTTATCTTGGCTCTTCAATGCCCTTGGACAGGCCTTGTACTGCCTTCAACAAAAACTGGGAAAACTCCTCTTCCTTACTCCTTTTGTCTCCATCATTATCTGCCATGTTTGTCTCCACAAACTTCGGTTCAGTTATCACTGGATCTGGAGTGATCTGCAACAGCCTTTCTCTACTCCTGTACCTCTGTCTCTGGTAAGTCACGTTTTGTCGATCCTTTGGTGTCATAGACTGGTGCTACTCTCACAGGCTGAGCCAAGTCTATAAGCTTTGATACCATTGTAATATCCATAAGAAAATTTTACAGTAATAAACAAAGCATGCACAGACATTAAACCCACAAAAACACACACATAAATCAGACCATGAATTTGAGCCAAAACTGCATCGTTGAGCCATTTTATTGAAAATAAATGAGGGTACAATGTGGTGTTGGAAAGTGTGCACCTGGGCTTGCCCAAGCCAAGCTAGCAAAACCCAAGTGAATAAGATGAAGTCCCCCTCAAGTTTGTTGTTGCTCTCTCCTAGCTCTGCGTTGAACTACCTAGAAAATGTGTTGTTGCCTGTGCCGTGTGAAGAGTAGCTGCTAGGACCTCCTCCAGTGCTCAGAAAATTCTGGGAAATTAACCCCAGGCTCTCCACCAAATACGCACAAAAACCATGAAGGAATTAGCCTATGGCTGACCTTGGAATTTCGACCCAATTTCCCTCGATTTCTCCACTATTGGGTATTTCGACCACCTATAGCTTCTGCTCTCAAATGCCCCAAAAATGCCACCAATCACCAAGAAACCTTCCTCACGGGCTTCCCCACAAGTTTCAGCCCCAAACTAGCTTCGCTCCTCAACCCCCACGTGTGACACTAGCCAAGACTGTGTAGTGCCCCAAATCACAAAATATTGCTACCGGATCAACTTGAAAATTATGAGACTCCCTCCTTGGGTTGGCACTCGAAGTCCACCGAAGCAAGGAGTGAGATTTCTGCCTGAAAATCTCATGGGCTAACACACTTGCAGACTCAGCCTCCGGCTCAAGCGTGTTGGTCTAAGAGTTTGTTCAAATGATCAAGAATACCCCATAATGGTTGCTTCCTCCTCTTTTGTCTAGGAGTGTCTCAATTGCCCATGTGGGCCCAACCATCGACTTTCTCCCATCAAACTTCCACCAATGAGAGCGTACTTCCTTGTGGGCCGTAATTCTCTAGGATTGGCCCCCACTTCCCACCAGGAGCTCAATTTTCTCCTTCTCTTTGTAATGTTTGGGCCTCCAATTAATCCAAAAATTTATGTGGGACCTCTAAACCCACATCTCCCAAGTGCAAACACGAAATAAGACGAAACTGGGCAAAATTGATATTGATATTTCACTTAGCAATATTGCTAAGTGGGAATATCACATCTGAAGATCTGAAGCAAATTCAATTTTTGGGTGAGGGTTTCAATTTTTTCAGGGCTCCAGGCCCAACATCCTCCCTCAAGCCAGTCGTCTAGCCCTCTTTCCCCCAGCGTTAGCCATTTTTTTGGCTTTTTAGCCCTTGTCGTCGCCATTTTTGGGCCTCTTAAGCCTAGCTATGAGGCTTAAAGGCCTCGGCCTCCTTCCCTCAGCCCTCTGATGCCTCCTTTAGCCCCTTGGCCCCTCCATTTTGGCCTGTCGCAACCTTGTTTGGCCTCTTGAGCCTCCATCCAGCCCTCCTCGGTCATCATTTTCCTTCCATCGTCCCCTTGTAGCCTAGTCGTGGCCTCTAGGGCCTACAAGGCCTTCCTCACCCCAACGCCTAGCCTTCTAAGGCCTGGCATTGCCTTTCCTTAGCCCTCATTTGTTTTCATCTTATCTCTGTGGGTGTATTTGATCTCTAAACTGAATAATTGGTGTGTTTTGCAGAGATATTTGGCCCAAGTTTGGTGTTTATAGGTGTTTCAGGCATTGGAATTTTTCTGGCAAATTGGGCAAGTGATCTACTAGGCCTAGGGCCTAAGGGTTTGGTCTCTAACCCTTATCATTCCTCACTTTTTGCTACAACAACCATAATACATTCATAACCGTGATAAAACACACTCTAAATCATCATAAAATTAACTCATACCTTGCTTAACATCTTAAGGGATCAATTGCATGAGTTGGGCTAGCCTTGTTTAAACAAATTTCACATTTCTATTTAACTGCCATAAGTGTTGTCAGATATAATTCACTCATAATTTTATTGGCAAGTTTGGTTTGGCATTTAGAAGTTGTTTGGCACATCTTGGCACATTGGTAGCTCACTGTTTTCATAATTATATAACTGCTTTCATAAGTCTATCTATTGCTCACATTTGGATATCATAAGTAGCATAAAAATTGCTCATTGTGGAAAGGTTGTACTTACATTATTTTATAAACTTGGGGATCTAACATTTGTTGTTTGGTGAAAGTTCCGTAAGCTTCAATTTGCACATAAGAACCACTCAATTTCATAATTGTGTTGAATGATTTAAGTCTCTTTGGGCATATTGATATCTTGTCAATTTATCCAAGTCATATTGTCTCTCTCTTGATATCTAATTGTGTTGGCATTTGACACTAGGCAAATAAATTGGTGAATGATAAATCTACATTGGCATTTGAATTTCTAAATACTTTAATCTAATTGGAACATCTCTTGATAGTTGGCATCAAAGCACATTGTCTAAAGAGCATAATCTTGTTATCTTCATTGGAACATCTTGGAAAATTGATAATTGTCTCAAGTGATTGTTATTGGCATCTTGTATTGGAAACCATTAGCTATTTGTTATGTGGATAAGTGCTATAAGTTTCCTTAATTGTTATCTCTTGTTGGTCAATATCTTTGTGGAATTATTGTGAGAAGATCTCTTGTCTATTGTTGGCACTTGTATCATTAAGCACTTGGTCTTGTGTAAGATTGTTTTTCAATATATTGTTAAGTACTTTTATTATAAGATAATTAACATCAAGTACTTGAATCACATAAACAATCTTAACTCAAGACTCACTCATATCCCCTGCACAAGCATTCTAAGTCTAGTTGCATTAATAACTTACCTCCAAGCATAAGCTTGGTTGATAGACATTTAGGGCCACCCTTTCTCAATTTAGCTTGAGGAACTGAGACCCTTTTTAGTGGTTAACACGGAGACCTTGCAGTCGTCAGAGCCAGTCTCTGCAACGTCGAAGGCATCGGGCAATTGGAAGCTGGAATACAGGGGGAGGTATCATTAATCAAGCCTCTGCTTGCTTCCCATTGGCTTCCATCCCGCAACGTACTCTAAAGACTGGTTCCAAAACAGTTAAGAGGAAGGTTATACTTGAAATAGGCATTTAACTTAAAATAAACCCAGATTCTGCATTTCACCTAGCTTGTAAGATTTGTACTTCATATAGGATAGTCATTCATCCAAGCAGCGATTGTTCATTTGGTTACTTGGCATTTAATTGATAATAAGCAAGAAGTTGACTCCATAAGGCACTGTTCTCACAAATTCAATGTAATCTAATCTATCAATCTTGCTAAAATTAACCAAGTAGCTAGGGCACTCAATCGTGTCTCCCGAACCTGTTGGTTGCCAACTTGTCCTTCATCTTCATATTTCCGTAGGGACTACCCCCCATAGCCTGTTGTTGGCAGACAGCTAGAACAAAGAGCTCGAGGATCAAAGTGACAGCCCCCAACTTGAGTCGTTGTCGTAGTGTCTGTACAATCCGAGCGACAACAATGCCAATGGAGAATCTGAAATCATTTTCCCATAAGACTAGCTAGGTTGAATGTTTCACCGTTGAAACCAGAGAACCGTTAGAACCTAGGGAGGATAGTCTCACCCCCAAAGATGATCCACATTCAGGGTTACAAACCCTCACACAATGCTCAGAGAGCCACAAAATCAATTTACCAAATCATTCACACATACATGCCCTCCTATGAGATCATGCTTCTCTTTTTTATTATGATGGCTTTTCGAAATACCATGGACAATACCATGGGTCGCCCAAATACCATGGATCATTTTTTCTTATTTTAATAATTGACTTTATAATATTTATTTTTCTTTAGTTACTTTTACTTAGCTAATTCCTTGATATTACATCATTACCTTTTTAATTTGTAGCCTACAGGAATGGATAGGCTATTGAGTTAGTTTGTTCCCAATGCTCGGAAAAGGGACATTACAAGGATGCCACTATCTTGTACCAGCTATGAAATTCCAACATCATTGAGCATTATGATGTGAAGAGGAAGTAATCATGGGACCTGAGTTACTCATTTCCTCGGCTTACTTTTACCACCCCTCAGCGGAGCAACCAGAGACTTATCCCAAGCTTCATTCCCTTGGCCTCAAATGTTAGGAGTATCCCTCACTCCTACATTCCCCTAAGGATCATGCAGCTAGACTCCTTGTTAGATCCAAGGGACTCAGATAGCGAACCAACACCATTGTTGCCCCCCTCGTCGTCAGCTATCAGACTCCACTCCAGCCCTAGACTTATTCACTTAGCCTTCGACATGATCTGGTTCTATACATGTTTATGAGGTTATCCTATTATAGTATCCTCTTTTCCTTAATTTCATTCTATCCTAGATTTAGCTTTGGCATTTTTCTAGGAGTTGCATTTGCACTCCCACATTGTACTCATACTGGTCGTATCCTTCAGTCCCATTGACCTATTTATGGTCATTCATTGGACATTAATAAAATTACCTTATCTTATTGACCCTAAAGATATTTAAATCGTTATATTTACACAACCTTGTCATTGGCATTCTGTAAGATACCCTATTGTATCTTTACAGAACACCGTTGTAACACAGTTCACAATAATAATACAGCAACTATACATATTCAGGGTACTTCAACTACAGATCTTGGTACAGTCAACTAAGAGTAGGTTTAGGATAGATGACCCCCTGACAAGTAGTGTTGATGGACAGCACAATACAATTTATATTTGAGACTACAGTAGACTATCTTCTCCAAATTAAGACTGTTATTAAGACATACAAGTCACTCTCTACAAAACCATGGTGACATAATATGTTGAGATGTCAAAAGACATAACACAGTTTTGGTACAGCTCTGGGACTCATGGTCAATGTTTCCACAAGTTAAATTCATAAGTGAGCTTGTTATAGGGGGATGGAGATGGTGATAACTGTATTAACTTGTATTCAAGATTAAAAAAAAAGTCAGTATGATGAATCAAAAACACCCATGGGAATTTGGGGAAATGTGTCAATATGATTAAGATGAAAAATCAATTGATAAGCATACCCACCATGGAATGGATTAGTGTGGATGACCTGAAAGTTGTGCCAATGTATAGCCCCTGA
Organism: Pinus albicaulis; assembly: GCA_034641835.2. Taxonomy (NCBI): domain Eukaryota; kingdom Viridiplantae; phylum Streptophyta; class Pinopsida; order Pinales; family Pinaceae; genus Pinus; species Pinus albicaulis. The sequence goes on along the minus strand of CM076582.1, from coordinate 569,489,245 downwards.
CACCATGCATAAATAAATAGTACAATAAATTTGATAAGCTTCAGAAAATATTAAACTTGAAAAGTAGACCTTTGAAAAGAGTGTTAAAATTTTACACAGAATGCTTGCAATGCGACACCAGGTAAAGGTTACCAACTTATCCCGCAATGAATAAATCTAACAGGAGAGCGACAAACCCCCATTTAATGGCAGTGCTCAATAAAGATTTTCAAAATCTGAATTGATTTCGATACACATGTTCTCAATGTTACAAGTAATGCCAGTGACGAACCTTGATAATTGTCTCAACTTCATAACTCATCCAAGCAAATTTATTTTTCAGGCCTATAGCCAACTAAAACCAATGATGTTAGGGGTCCCGTGTTCAGGTCCCAACTGTTTTATGTGACATAAAAATCCATGAAGGGCCTTCTTAAAAAGCATGGCCCACAAAAAGAATATAAAATATCATTATCCATTGTAAACATAAACGAATATACAATCTGTTGCCATATACATATGAAACATCAATGATACAGCAGTAAAACACTGAGGATCTTCTCCTAATATTGAGAGCAGCTATGCTTGAAGTCATATCAGATGAATATCTGCACTCCTTAAAAAGAAGAAAATCCGATTCATTTTTTCTTGAACAACTGCATCATCCCATCATAGTGGCAAGTCTTGAAAGTTTACAAATGATGATATCTTGGTGTTTGTTACAAGCAATACTTTAGCAGCACAATAACTTTGTGCATAGCATAGGTGCACCAAACATATCCTCCGGTAACCCTGAAATTTATGATAATGCACTTTGATTTGACTGTTTTGGAATCATTGGCCGACATTATGGTACAAACCAGTTGGAATTGAGGTTGTATCAGGCTCTTCCTTTGGCCTCACAGTCCTTAAGGGTATTGCTCCTGAAAAAGTGAATGTATAGTCATTTGGAAAAGGCCTTTCCATATTAGTTTGATATGATGCTATATTTGAAGCAGCTGATGAAGTAAAATTTTCCTTATTACCAACATAGTTTTGGGCTATATTGACAACAGAAAATGGACCTTTAACTCCTTGACTATTGATATCCTGACCTTCAGTTCTACTCTCAAGAGTCCAACCAGAAGAAGAGGGACACTTGCCAGCCTGCTGTTCCAGTAAGGAGATAGCGGAAGGCTTAGGAAGACTGCTGCTAGTAACGGCATTATTGCCAGCATGAAATTGTGACCCGGGGCCTGCAGAATCATGGCTGCTGTTCCTTGCTGCTGGAACATCATGGTTGTGCTTTCCCTCATAGGTTGTAATGACAGCTTTGATATCATTTGATGCCCTCTCAACATGCTTACGTACACTGCAGCCCACATTGGTGCATTTGTAATAACTCCTGCATGCAAAGAAACCCACCAAATGAACTAATTTGAAAGAAATGATTGACATTACTCTCCAACCTAACATAAAATGAAGAATAAATCCCTAGGTCATTTGAATGCATTTATCATGGCATAAGAAAATGTATGGATCTTTTATTTAATCGATGCCAGGACAATAAACCTAAAAACGAAAAGAAAAGAAATTTCATTGTACCAGTGAAAGCAGACTCCAGAGCCCTATTGAAAAAGTCAAATGCTAAGAGACATCATAATTCACATAAACCACAGAGCCCTTAAATAGTACGCTATTCAACAATGTCAACAAGGACCCTTCCATTTCAAGTGTATTTTGACAAGGAAAGACCAGAACGTATTGTCTTTCGTTTTGCTTGATGCCTAGCATAAATAATGTGAAGCCAACTAGAGGAAAATGCTAACACAAACTCCAAGAGATAAATACTCAACAAGGCATCATCAACTGTCAGGAAAGAGTTATGTACCTAGGATGAGGATTCCCCTTGACCACTTTCTGTCCATATTTACGCCATCGATAACCATCATCCAGAATGTCCACGTCACTTGTTGTTTGCACAACAACGCGAGGCTCTTTAATTGTTCTAAGGGGAGCAACCATTTCTTTTATATTCTCCTCCTTCTTCCTGTTTCAGTGTCAAATCAAAAGTCAATACAGGCCCAGGAAAGATTCCAAAACTTATGGTCAGACAAAATACATTTCTCCATTAAATCCATTACCTTCTTTTCACCTCTGACTCATTATCATCTTCATTTGCATTATCTGCCCTGCTAGCTTGATCATCATCTTCACCATCATCACTTGAACCAGATGACTGTTCAGCACTCCTTTGTCCAAAATCATATTCCCTAGCAGATGTTGAGGGATCTGAAATATTTGTATTTATTCCACTTCTTCCCCTTGGATCTCTAGAAAAAAGCTGAATAGATCCATCAGTTTTACCATCCATATTTTCATTCTTATCGTCAGACCCACGTGTTACATATCTCCCATCCTGATCAGAGAGATATGGTGGCACAGCATTAGACATACGTCTACTAGATTGGGGTTTTGGATCATGATTGTGATCGCCTTTGTAAACAATTTCAGTCACCTGCCCATCATGCGATCGTTCAACCTTTTTCTTTACAGGACATTTAGGATGGGTACATTTATAATAGCTGCGAGGGTACTCACTACCCTTAACCTGCTTCTGCCCATACTTGCGCCAATTAAAGCCATCATCAGAAGGCCTTTCTGCAACAGGATAAACCGGTGGTAAAGATCTCTGATTGGATTCAGTAGATTGTGAAACCACTTCAGGACACCGAGTTGTTTTATTACTTTCTGGTTGTGCTGGCATCTTCTGTTGACGAGAAACTCCATAAGTATTGCCATCAGCTCCTGCAATATATTCCATCTGAAGTGGCATCATTGCTGTACTTGTTGAAGACATCAAAGGTGGGTAAGATGATGCCTCAACTTGCATTTGTGGAAGGACGTGGGCCTGCGCTTGTGCCTGAACCTGTGCCAATACTTGCTGATGAGATATACCAAATGGCCCCTGACCAAAGAGAAAGCAAATCAGCCACAAATACTGTTATAAAATGTGTTAAAAACTTGAGCAATCAACAAAAATGAAAAATAAAGACCGAAGAGAAAGGTCCATCAAATGCTGACGTTCATTCAATGAAGCTGTGGAAGTGATCACTTCATAATGTGATCAATAGAATGTAAAATTAATTAATTCCCTCAGATACATCCACAGTAATGGAAATCAAGAAAACAAGCCTACAAGGAAGTTATGTCATCTATTTGACGTAAGAGACAACTTCTTAGGCCTGTGATGCAACAACAATGTGGTTAACAGATCAGATGGATTTTTATCGTAGATTGTTGATTCTAGTAAATAAGAAAGATTACACTGACATCTACATACATGAGGAAAGCAGCTAATTACTAGAGGGAGGGATGCAGGTAGGTAGCGAAATATGAGACAACTGAAAGAGCACATAATCATTGGATGAGTGAAATTTAGCAGAAAAAAATAGAAAGGATCTCAGCGAAGTGAGAATGTTAATAGGCTGTGGCAGATTGTGATAATGAAAGCTCCCAACAAATCTAAAGCAGAACTCAAAGCAAAATCAACAACAAAACAAATAGAACAACCCTTCTAAGGTTCAAGTACTTCTCCCAAGCACACTACCATTTCACAACCAATCAACCAATTGATTATCTGGCATATCAAACTATACTCAAGCATTGTAGCATCCCTTCATCAAAGGCTGTGATATTTTATCAAGGAGGTTGATCTGATATTAAAACGCGTAGTCTAAAAAAGCAGCATTTTGGCCCAGAATCCAGCAAAGATTTTGAAAAAATCTGGCAAAGATTTTATCAGAATCTTGTTTACAGTTGTTAAACTTTAGTATTTTGAGTGCCCTAAGGGTTTTTGAAAGCGCTGAATCCATTTCCACTATCAAAAATGGATTCCAAACACTCCAACTACCTGATTTTTTGAATTTTAGTTGACCGGATTCCGGCAAAAAACTGCCGTCCGGGCTATTCCACTGTCTGGGTAGACAACTTCGATATTAAAATGCAAATTCCAGGCAGAGGACAAATGGACTCGTTCCCCTTGTATCAGCTGACGTAAATTTCAGGTGTTGCCCTCCTTTTTGCATTGTAAACATTGATGATTGTTACCAATAGAAATCAGTTTTTGCCTCAGATCTTGGCTGGAGTTATTTCTCTGAGTTTGCTTTGAATTGTTTATTTCCCAGAATTTGCACTCTAATTGTTTGTAGAAATGTGTCAAAGGAAAAATGTCAAATTTTTTGAGACATTTGCTTGAATTTTGCTTAGGAATATTACAGTGGTATCAAACATGATCTTGGTCAATTGTGGGGAAGCCAGCAAAATCGTGGAAGACTGGATCATGCATGCACAGTAACTGGTGGAACTAAATGTGAAAATTCCTTGAACTGCAGCAACTGGATATTATTGTCCTAATTTTAACAATTCATTTGTCTTCTGTAATTATTATTACAGCAAATAGTGAATAATTCACATTGCAATTCTTCACAAAAAAAATATGTTGCGGAAACAAAATTACAGAACAGAGAATAAATGCACACACGCAATAAAATGACAGCGTTGTTTTTGGTCAATTGTTCCTTCAAAAACCTTGAAGGGAAAACCAGTGCAGAAGATGAGGTTTTTATTATTATGCAGCAAAAATAGAGAATTACAACTGCTAGGCTTTCTGGCTTAGCTCCGGCAATTTATCTCAACTGGAAATATACTGGGAAAATGTTTTTCCCTCACAGCAACTCGATCTAGCCTCTCTGGCAAACTTGCACTCCGCAGCAACTCACTCTACTGTTCTGGAAATGTGCACTACTTGGCTCCAAAAAAATTGTTCTACCATGAATCTGCCTCTAGGTGGGGCGTCTAGCCTCCCTCTGCCCATGGAATCAATTCACTCTGCCTCCTAGGAATAGATGCATTCATTAGCAACTGAATCGACCCTCCTTCCGGCAACTCGCACTAGGAACTAGTAACTTGCATTGCAGAATACAGCCTCCTCTGCTGGATAATTTGGCCTCCCTTTCCTGACTCTGGAACACTGGAAGACTTCCTAAGAATTTTTCTGAAAACTTCTCACTGCTGCAACCCCTGCTACGGTCTCTTCCCTGGCTTGAACTACGCCCTGTTGAATACTGTGAATTGGGTAATTCGAACTGCCTTGCTCACTTGATGTGTCTTCTCCAATCCCTTCGACCTGCTCTTATAATCTCCCACAGGAGCTTCAACGGCCAAGATCTAATCATGATTGATGGCTCGGATCATCTTAGACTCTGTCAAGATACTTTTTTAGAAGTCTCTAGAGCAAAATCAATTTTCCTAAATTAATACCTATTAATTAATCAATTTCCTAAGTTAAACTTAGGAACTTTTTAATTATTGATCAATTAATTTAATTGAGAAGTTTCTAAGTGTTTTCTCTTAAAAACCTTTTATGGGCTTTGGAGATCTCGTGTTCCTTAGCTTCTCTGACACCTTAGAGACTAAAATATTTGTCTGATGCTACTCCAAAAATCAACACTATAGATATTCTAGTGACTCCAGGAAGGAGTACACAAGGAATCATGGCCAAGATCCTCAAGAATAATGAGAAGCTAATAGAAATGTTGGCCCGGTTGAGTAACAGGAAGATGAAAGACTAGAGCCATCATCATCCTTATGATAGAGACCCTAGAGGTGTGCATGCCACAGGGGTGAAGCCATTTACACCATATAGGGGAGGTCAACAGAATTAGGACATACAGAAGACAGTGGGAAAAATAACCCTCCCCAGCTTTGATGGTTCAGCTAGGAGCTCTGCCAGAAAGTGGGTGCAAAAATTGGACACATACCTCTAGCAAAACCCCGTGAGATAGGTGGATGTTATTAAGTATGCCATCTTACATTTAGATGGAGTTGCACAGGAGTGGTGGTACCTATGAGAATTTCAAAACTGAAATCCTATTGCAGCAACTGGAATTAATTCTCCTAATTGTAAATTAATTTAACAATTTATTTGCTACAAAAAATATCAAATTAATCACACTGCAACCTTCACAAATAAAATTTTGTGGAAATAATAGCATTGAATACTGAGAAAATACTAGCACATACACATAAAATGACACCGTTATTTTTGGATAATTGTACACGGAAAAACCCAACTTGGGAAAACCAGTGCAACAGATGTGGGTTTTATTATTAAGGAATAGTGAGAAATTATGAGTACAATAATCTGGATGTCGAATCTGGAAATCCTACAGAGAAAAATATTGGTTAAATTCTAGTGAGGAATTTTCCTCACCCCACAAGCAAATTCGGGCTCTAACTACAGCACCAAGTGAGCCGTCCAAACTGCCTCTACGTTGGCCTGCATCACCCTAGCGCAGTAACTGCCACACTCAACTTGAATCAGTTGCTCCTGTAGCTGTCTTGTCTGCCATTGGTTGAGAAACTATCTCTCTGGCCTTCTAGAACCCTTTCCCGACCTCTAGACCTGAAACTTAACTTATCTCCAACTAAATCGAACTAGCCTCTAGAGGCTTCTACACAGCCCCTGCATTAGCCTCAGTGTGGTACTTTTGCCTCTCTGCAAATGCACTTGCTAGATCTAGAAAACCTCCTCCAGCCTCACTGTCCCTGCCCCTCACTCTCAGCTTCTTCACTGAAGCTCGAACTCTCTGGAAACTAACTGCTGCTACTCTGGAAAATCGAATTCTCCAAGTGTCTCTGGTGTATTTGGTGTGTCTTCTCCAAGTGCCCATCGACTTCCTCTTATAATCCATTGTTGGAGCACCAACGACCAAGATTAAAACTTAATCAGTGGCTAAGATCATCTTGGAGTCGATCCGTGTTAGTTTCTAGATGATTCACAACTTGACTTAATTAATTTTGATTAATTGACCATATTCCCTAAGTTTAGACTTAAGAAATATTTAAAAACTGGTTAATAATCTAACTAAGTCATCTCTAGGTGGAATTTCCATAAACGATTTCTGGGTTTTGGAGATCTCGTGTATTCTAGCCCCTCCACCAAATTTCGTTGCTAGAACACATTCGATGCTACAGAAACTAACAATCCCTCTTAGCAAGGACTGTGTTCTCTCTAATGTTGCACATTCTACCACAACGCCCTTTTTGTATCACCTCTTGTCACGCTATTGATGTCTAGCCACTATGACTGCCTGCCACTGCCCACCAACCAATGCGCAACTCTGATGTTGCATTTGTGCTGTTGCTAACCTCGTTGTACTATTGGCAACATTGTATCTACACTACAACTCCCTCTCATTTGTTGTTGCTGCAACTGCAACAACTGCAACTGAGAAATATCCAAAAAATTGAATCAATTGTGTTTAGTATGATGCGTCTGTCACCCGAGTCTCTAACTGCTACTAGCTACTGCACTGTCCACTAAAGACTTTGCGTTGTCGCTGACCCTGCAATGTGCCCCCCAACATCTGACTACTACAAGTCTGCAACCGTCACTTTGGTTTTGACTGCATCAACTGCCACTGATCCATCCTACAACTAAATATTGTGGGCCCCCATAGCAAGGTAATGATTCCATGAGGTGGACTCCTCAAGGACCCTGCCCAAATCTGTAACTCTCTAGGGCTACAACTCCAAGTCACCCCACCTCACTCCTGGAGGCATGGTTGCACACATGGCAAAATATGATCTACTCATATTGTTGTTGCTACTACTTTGCTGCTATATCTGCACTATTGTGGCAACTACTGGAATAATGAGTTTGATCTCCCCAAATCCTGAAGTACTAGCTTTCATAGGGTTAGCCCCTCTGAAACTAGACTCCCTCTAAGTCTCGATCTCCCTATGGGAAATCTCTCTGCTCCCTCCTGGGAACTCACTTTGTCCTCCAGCACTAGAAACTGGACTGCGAAGTTCTGCACTGGGAATCTTCTGGCTGCAACTAGGTAATTCGCACTGCATGTGTCACTGCAACTAGTTCTTCAACTGTCTCTCGGGTACTGACTACAACTAGCTTTGCAACCTTCTAATGACAGATTGTGTCTACAAACACTAACCCTGCTACAATGATATTGTGGGCCCCTGTAGCAAAGGTGATGGTCCCACTGCAACAATCCAGAACTAATCTGACTGATCTCCTTGTTGCAACAACGCTGGACCCTACCCATCTAGCACACTAGAGCCTCGTACTACTCCTCCGCCTGGATCTAGTGCCCTACTACCTCCTTTCAAGCCTTGTCCCTTACTAGAACCTTTCTTCGCTTTGCAACTTGCACTAGACAACTCATACTTCCTCAGGCACCTGTCTCCGGCAACTGGAATTCGATTTGTTGCCCAGATCTGCATTCTAGCTAACTTACACAGCCTCCTATGGCAATCTCGTACGACCATCTATGCAGAGCTGCAAAATCTGCAAAACTCGAAAACTGGAGAAAATAAACATGAAAATCTCCCTCTTTCCCGTTGCTCGGTCGTTGAATCTGCTACTCGCACTCCCTTCTGGAGTGAGAGGCCCTGCTCACAATTACTGCCAATCTGCAACTGGAAAAATTTGATATCTAAATCTCGAGATCCCTTGAGAGAAATTTTCCCTCTGTGTGTGTTTTCCTCTTCCACCCAACGCAAATTCTACCGCTGCAAAACCCTTTGCATCCAACCAAGGAATTTTCTTAGCGAAAATCTGAGTTGCTACTACTCCCTCTGACTGCAGGAATCACTAACCCAGGCAACTCGACTTTTCTGCAACCCTGCAACTGAAAATCAAATTTTTGCCCCAGTAAGTTGAACTACCTGTCAAGGAAGTGCACTACCTCAAGAATTTTAGCATGTTTCTCCCACTAAGCAGTGAAATGTTTTCCTCCACTTCTAAGCTTCCCGGTTGATCACTTACGCTCTGATACCATGTGAGAATTTCAAAACTGAAATCCTATTACAGCAACTGGAATTAATTCTCCTAATTTTTAATTAATTTAACAATTTATTTGCTATGGCAAATATCAAATTAATCACACTACAACCTTCACAAAATAAAATTTTGCAGAAATAATAATGCTAGAAATTGAGAAAATACTAGCACACACACACATAAAATGACACCGACATTTTTGGACAATTGTCCCCAGAAAAACCCAACTTGAGAAAACAGGTGCAACAGCTGAGGGTTTTATTATTCAGCAGTAGTGAGAAATTCTGAGTACAATAATATGGATGTCGAATCTGGCAAATCCTACAGAGAAAAATACTGGCAAAATTCTAGTGAGGAATTTTCCTCACCCCACAGGCCAATTCAGGCTCTAACTGCAACTCCAAGTGAGTCGTCTAAACTGCCTCTACGCTGGCCTGCGTCACCCTAGCGCAATATCTGCCATGCTCAGCCTAAATCAACTGCTCCTGTAACCGTCATGTCTACCACTGGCTAAAAACTGTCTCTCCGGCCTTCTGGAACCCTTTCCCGACCTCCAGAACTGAAACTCGACTTCTCTCCAGCTAAATCAAACTAGCCTCTAGAGGCTTCGACACAGCCCTTGTGTCAGCCTCATTGTGGTACTTCTACCTCTGCAAATGCACTTGTTGGATCTAGAAAACTTCCTCCAGCCTCACTGTCCCTTCCCCTCAATCTCTGCTTCTTCACTGAAGCTCGAACTCTCTGACAGCTGACTATTGCTACTCTGGAAAATCGAATTCTCCAAGTGTCTTTGGTGTATCTAGCGTGTCTTCTCCAAGTGCCCATCGACTTCCTCTTATAATCCACTATTGGAGCACCGACGACCAAGATTAAAACTTAATCAATGGTTAGGATCATCTTGGAGTCGATCTGTGTGCGTTTCTAGATGATTCACCCCTTGACTTAATTAATTCTGAATAATTAACCATATTCCCTAAGTTTAGACTCATAAAATATTTAAAAATTGGTTAATAATCTAATTAAGCCATCTCTAGGTGGAATTTCTAGAAACGATTTATGGGTTTTGGAGATCTCACGTATTCTAGCCCTTCCACCAAATTTCATGGCTAAAACACATCTGATGCTACAGAAACTAACAGTACCATGGGCTAATTTTTGAGAAATCTGGGGAAGACAGTTAGGGTATTTATTTAATTTGATTTCTCTTTAATCCTTGAAATTTTCTTGTGATTTATATTAGGACATTATCATCATAGTTTAGTTATGTTCATCATCAAGACATGACAATAAGAAGATCACAATGCAAACACAAGAACACCAGATGTAGGCTACAATTCAGGGCCAAAACCGCTCCTAGAGAGGAAAACCCACAAAATCTCTTCTTATAAAATTTCAATGAAGACTTCCAAGACCTTGACCTTGACCCAAGATCAAACCCCAAGTGATGAGCCAGCCAAACCCCAAAAGATGTCTCTGCAAAAACAATATTGAGGAAACGCTAGTTCCTCCTTCAAACTCGCACGTTTGAGCAACAAAGGCACAATTACGCTTCCTTCCATAGATTTGTTGTCCTCCCAAGAATTCGCTACTCTTCCCACACAATTTTGTTGGATCAAACCTCTCTCTTCTTCGTTGGGATCATAGATAACCCTTTTGTTGGATGTGTGTATCAAATGAGGTGAGGTTCCTCTTTTTATAGGCCGCCATGAGAGCGAATTAGGCCTCCCTAGGCTGACTTGAAGAGGGTTGGCTGACTCATCACTTGTAGGCTTATAGATAATACAATTTAAATTTATTATTTTTCTTTCTTGTTACATGAGGCCTCCAAGGGCTAATACATCATAACCTTGACCTTTTTACTTGTCAACAAGACTCCTAGAGCACTCAATGGGTGCTTTGACCTATGACCACAACATGATGGGCAAGAAACCCATTTCAATAAAAATAATTTTGTTTTACAAATAATTTTTCTTTTCTTTTTCTTTTGACTAGTACATCAATAATTACATCAAAGTCATGACTCAAGTACAATTTATGAAGACCGACACTAGTTAAATTTCAACACTCCCTCTTAACTAGGGAGGTAATTCATAATTGACCACATTTACAAGGAAAGTACTTCCATTGAAACATTCTCATAAGAAGAGTCGGATTGGTAAGCCATGTTAAGCATCAACATTATGATCAATATACAACCATCATTGTCAACATAGCAAGGCCTTGACTAACAAGCTCTATCTCTCAATAGATCAAAGCACAATGTTGGGAGGTTTTACATGGGACACCACATTACCTCTTAAGGTGCATACCCCATCCGAATCTTCACAAGGTATGTCCTTTTAGGACCATCCCTGTCTTGGATTTACACATCCTCAAGGAATTTCTTCTTCAACTACTCTTATTTATTGGATGCCCTACCTCATCCTCAAAGAGTATCGATCACCAAACTACTTTCTATCTCGGATTCCAAATCCTCAAGGAGTATTTGTCTCAGATGCTTACCCAATCCACCGGACACCATTCTCTCCTCATGGCCTTCACTAAGACTTACTATTGTTAGTCTCGGTCTAGTGCATGACACATGAAGCATAGAACCATATTTGTCACTCCCTCCCAACCAGGGAGGAGCTCCCTCTCAACTAGGGAGAAGTGTCAATCATCAGCTACTATGGTAGTAGCTCGCAGGGCTCTATCATTATCATCACACGTGCGAGCTTTCTTTGAACCTTATAGGGCCCTCTATATACAACATCATCATGTTATGAATAAACTTCAACTTCTTCATCATGGAGTCTTTCTTCTTCATAACTTCTTCGTAGGGCATAGGCAATCTTCTACATCACTTCCCTTCAACAAACCATAGTGTTGAAACAGCAATAATGTCAACATTTTTCTTACTCGGAAAGTGATCCTTCAAGTCCACATCTGGTTATTCTTCATACAACTACCTCTTTCAAGTAATGCTTCCTTCAAGATCTTCCATCCAATCACATGAGTACTAGTTGTGGGTGACTTTCTACAAACCTCTTTTGGTAGACCTGTTTCAACTCAATCATATGAGTTCAAAAATTAAAATGAACATCAAATGAAAATTACCTCTATATGATGGCCCTTTTTCACGAACTAATCATCATCAAGCTCGATCATGGCTCCCTCTTGAACATCCGGAAACTGATCCACCAAAACCTGATCATCAAACAATCTGCAACCTGCTATCATATCTGTCATTGTGGTGTACATCAGCTCCTCGTACTTGTTAACCACACTTTGTCAATAGTCCAAGGAAGCAGAGTACAAAAAAGTAGAGGAAAATTTTTCAAAGATCAAAGCCATCAGCCAACATGATTATATCATTGTAAACCCAATTTCTGCAAAGTTTTATTGTAAATGATGCTAGTATGACCATTTAATTATGTAACAATACCTAGGTAAGCCTATGATTTTGGAAAAGGATTTCATCCTAGGAAATTTTTTAACCTCCCTGAATTATGTGTGTTTGTAAACACACATAATCGGCAGAGTTTTTCTTCCAGCTTAAACCCTAAAGCTAGGGTGGAATTCGTTGACAAGGTCTTAGGTGAGTCTTAGTGTTATCGAGTTTATTGTAAAAGTGTGTTTAGCGATAATTTTAGTGCATGGTCCCTCGCAATCAGAAACCATGGCTAAATTATTTTATTACAAGCACACTTTGTTTCATGCTAGATCATATTGTGTCACAAAATTGGGTAAATTATTGAGCATCTAAGTGTAAGGATGTTTTCCCTTTCAAGGGTTGAATTTGTAATTATTTGATGTAAAAATATTTTAGGACATCCCAAAACTATCAAGGCCAAATATGCATGGTGCCTAGATAGATGTGCATATAAAGAGAGTCCAAGAAATCCTTGAACAAAGTAGATAAAGTCTTCAAAATATCTAGCTAAAATACCCAAAGAAAAAAGTTGAGAGACATCTAACTATCCAAAAGAGCACTCAGAAGATGCATCAATAAGAGGCGGTACATCAAACTATGAGAGAGAAAGATCCACTATAATAGGTTGGGAGTCGGCCATAGAACAATCCTAGCCTCTAGGTAAGAGGTAATGGAAATGAAACCAACAAACTATGAATAGAGACTATTAAAAATTGAATTTCTTTTTTCAATAACTTCATGGGTAGTGGGCTCATATAGACAATATATTGGAATATGGACCCATGTACTTGATCCAAAAAAGCTTAAATGAAAAATTGATGATGCATACCTTGATCAAGGGTTTAATGCAATAGATCAAATGGATATGTAGAGTGCATGACCTCATCTACATTGTTGATTGTTTAATCAGTATTAACGAAAACTTCTATGTCACGACATGTTACTCTTGTATGTTCTTTAATTTACTATAGACGAACCATAATAGACCCGAAAATATATCCCTCATGACAAAAATTACATCTAGGCTTCTTAAGTTCTTCCTTATCCAATCATGCCAAGTACAAGTAGCCCCATTTACTAGCGCAAGCATCCATTTGGAATCCATTAGGTTCGAAGATGATGCAAATAGGTCGGCAGAAACTCACCTTGATTAGACTCTATGAAGATAATTAGTACCAGCTTCTTCCAAGAAATTTGTAGGGTACAAAATCTGCACTATAATTGTGTAAGCCTTAGTTAAAAATAAAAAGCAAAGTCCCAAAGAGAGAAATTTTGCTGCAAAAATGAACAAGAAGGATAGCATTGGGTTTAAACTTGGTTTTTTTTTAAACCCAAAAGGAGATATGATCTAAGAGCCCTAGTTCCACAACTCTTAAGGCAATGTCACCAGCCAAAAATATTTGAATCAACCGTTGAGAAGTCAACAATTCCCACCTAGTTAAACTCTTAATATGTCTATAATTTCCACTATATACATGAATAGATAATCTTACTCTCACGTAATGAAAATGGTCTCTTATATATACTAGTTCTCATCCCTTGCCCATGTAGGCCCACTACTAGGTCAACCCACTGTTTGCATATGCATTTGACCCCTTATCACTTTATATATCCCCATCGGGATCATTACATACATTGTGCTTGCTCTTTGGTATCCTTCCTTTCAAGCAGCATTTTTATTTAGTTGTGTTTCACATAATCAAGAGCTCTCACCTACCTTGGGAATCAATTCACCCTCTCTCTCTCTCTCTCTCTCTCTCTCTCTCCACTTGCTTGCACAAAAATAGGAAAGTACGCATAAACCCCTAATGCTTCTAGTTTGTTGTTTGCATTCAAGTTAAAAAGGGAAAGAGAAAGATTGTAACTCTGTGATTTTTCTTTCATTTACAACCTTCATAGTTTAATGGGCTAAGTAGGAACCTAAGAAAAGGAGGTAAATGAGCCATATTTGTATATTTCCCTTTCCTTGTTCATTTCATTCTTTGTTTAGTTTATTACACATAAAATTAGCTAGTAATTAGGATAAAATTAATAGCCTTTTCTAGCGACAAATACATTAACGAATAATTAACAACCTTAATAAACTTGGTGTGCCTTCCCTTCTTCCTTTCCCTTACTTCCCAACCGTGCCCATAAACTGAGTGGTGACTCCACCCTACCAAATGTAATCATCCTAGCTTGACAAGCATTATTTTGGTAGTGAGATGGCTTGCTACCCTATGGGTTGTCCTTGAGCTCCTCACCCCTCTATCCTAGGGTCAGTTGGCCTCCTAGGTGGAATGCAGTCATCCTAGCCAACGTTACAAATATCGGTGATATATCACCAACATTGCTATATATTGTGATTCTTTCTTTTAGCTTGGCAATAATAGTGTTGTTAAAAATCGCAATTTTCTCCAATTCTGAAAATTATCACAATATACTGGCAATATATTGCTGAAAAATGGAAAATATTGGTTGAGTCAAGAGAATTTTGGAATTTTTTTGGATTTTTTTATATTTTGAAGATGCAACACAGGGGATTGAGAACAAAGGGGTTACTCACAATTTCATACGCCTAGAGGGAGGGGGTTTCCTTAGATGTTTTAATAAAAATGAATATTTTTGTATTTTTTATGTTTGTCGACATTTTCCAACATTTTTCCAAATGTTTCCAATAAGTTGTTTTCTAAATTGTCAGTTGGATCTAGCCCAAGTTGTGGGGTGGAGTATTATCCTCCCCTCCCAGATTCTATTCATGTAAGTGACATGTTAAGCTCATAATGAGTATATTGTTGTAATATCTTAAAGCCATGTTGTTGACCTATCCTTGTACCCTAAAGAATCCATGGTTTGACTCAGGTACCATCCTTGAAATGATGGAATGTACCCAAGGATTTTCCCTAGGCATTGTAACTTGAAAAAAGTTGTTTCCTGGACCTTCAATGTGTCGACGAAATGTTTGCAACATTGATCCTACCTCTTCATCTCAAGTTGGGAACACTTACTTCCCCTTATATGTTACCCAAGCCCATCTATACAATCCAAAAGCTTATAAGAAGTGAGAACACCAACAAATTTATATAGGGGCAACTTCAAAAACAATAATCGACTAAGTACCAGCATGAGAAAAAATAACTAATTAGATAATATATATATATATATATATATATATATATATATATAGAAAGACCATTAGTGTACCTTGGTGGCATTGATTGTTGAACTCCTCTATCATGACCATAGTAAAAATGCACTTATCACTCAAACAGAATCTCAATTTGACATGCTAATCTTTTTCTATTTTATTGTAATGGTTAGAGAGCGATGTTGATGATGAGGATCCCAATATAGTCAATGATTTTGATGATATATAATACTAGTTATTTGTTGTAGCATGATTGTTTTGGGACTATACAATCCATTTAGGGCCTCTTTGTTGATTTATTTTTGGTTCAGTGATGGATTGCATTTGCACTCAATGTTATTTCGGTTATATGCATTAGGTGTATTGAATTTGTATCATAATCATCTAAATGTTTTATATATTTCATATTTTATATGTATTTCACTAAATTTTTATAATATTTAATATATAATGTATAACGTGTCCTCCATGCCCTGTTCCAAGGGGTCATCGTGTCACATGTCAAATACTCGTATTTTTGTGTCCTACATGTCTCTTGTCCTCATGTCAGGTGACTTAGCCTAGAACCAAATAGTGCTAGATAAGATAAGATAGTTTTATCAATGTCCAACAAACGACCAAAAAAGTAGGTCAATTGGACTATAATGTACCCATCATGACCATAGCAAAAAAGCACCCATCACTCAAACAGAATCTCAACTTGACATGTTAAGTTTTTTCTATCTTATTTTAATGCTTAGAGGGCAATTTGATGATGAGGATCCCAATATAGGCAATGATTTTGATGATATATAGTACTAGTTATTTGTTGTAGCATGATTTTTTTTTTAACTATGCAGGCCATTTAGGGCTTCTTTGTTGAATTATTTTTGGTTCTGAGTGTTGAAATATGTAACTAGCTCCGGTCTTCATAATGACATACGTAATCATGATTTTCTATATTTAAAGTAAAGAGAAAAATAAATTTATTATTGTTGTTCTTGAGGCATGAGTTTCATGCTCAAGTTTATTTTATAGGTCAAGTACCCATTGACTGCTTCTAGGTTTTTCATAAAGTCAATTGAGTCATTGTCATGTATTGAAGACCCATTTGAGCATGTTACCTATTGTAAAGAAAAATTTATTGAGTCAAAGTAGAGTCAAAAGACCCTCCAAGACCTTGTCATCGTGCAAAGATCAAGTAGGCCTACATGAAGGGACAAGTCGGCCTAAAGATATCAATTCGTACTCCTCAAAAGCCTATATATAAGAAGGAACTCGATCTCATTTGGACACACTCTCAAGCAAGTTCGATCTTCTCAAGATAGATGCTGGAAAAGAAGAAGAACAAGAACAAGATCGAAGTTTTGGGCCTCTCTCTCTCTCTTTCTTTTGTTAGGGTTCTACATTTATTGGGCAAGACGAAATTATGAAGCTGCATCGAAGCTGTGAAGTTGCTTATAGGTCGAAGTTGTGAAGTTGCAAGGTCGAAGTTGTGAAGCTACTTCTAGGTCGAAGTTATGAAGTTGCTTCTAGGTTGAAGCTGTGAAGCGGCAAGGTTGAAGTTGTGAAGCTGCTTCTAGGTTGAAGCTGCGAAGCTGGAAGGTCAAAGTTGTGAAGCCACATCAAGGTCAAAGTTGTGAATCTACTAGGTCGAAGTTGCAGAAATTGTTGTTGGAGGTCAAAGTTGTTGAAGAAGTTGTTGGAAGGTCGAAGTTTGTTGCTGGAAGTTGTGGAAATCAAGAAGGAAGGTTGACTTGGTCTTGGAGGAATCCTGGTCAAGGGTCATATGTTTTGGAATTCATCAATTGAAGTTCCATAAGAAGAGGAGTTCTTGCGGGTTTTCCTCTCAAAGGAGAGGTTTTGGCCCTAGCTGATAGCCTATATGTTGTGTCCTATTGTCTCATTAATCTTGATTATTTGGTAGTTGTTTGATGATAAGAACACAATAATAATCAAGTTGAAGAAGAAGTTAATCAAATTGAGTAAAAAGATATCACAAGCAATTATCAAAGTAAGAGAAATCACCTAATCTAGCTGCCCCTAGATTTCTCAACATGGTATCAGAACAAAGGTGACAAGACAAGGAAAGGGAGCTTAAAGAAGGACACTCAAGGGCCGAAGTACTAAATGATCATCAAAAGCATCAATCGTCGAAAAGATAAAAGGATCGAAGTAATTTTGGATTTTTTTTGGGCTATTCTTGTTCACACATGTGAGGAGATTAGGGCTCATTTGTTGCAACGGAAGCCAAATTATTACAGGCACCTAAGGAGGTCAAAAACAAGTGAAAGGCAAGCCATCTTGCAAGTCAAGTTAAAAAAGAAGCAGCCTTTATCCAAGCAAAGAAGAGAGAATGATAAAATCTCTATCTTTCTCCCACACTTGCAGAAACTAGGGTTTCTACAGTGACTGAAAATTGCAGTCATAAATTGTAGGGGTCAAAAAAAAGGTCAAAGAATAAGCTGCAACTACTGGAAGGCAATTTTGGATGAAGTTGACTTTGAGAAAGGGAAGCTCATCAAGGAGAAAGGCGTTGTCATCATCATCAAGGAACCAAGGTGATCTCCCTCTCTTTGAAGGATCACTTTTGAAGGAAGACATCTTCATCAAGAAGACATCTTCTATTATTAACATCATCGTCAAAATCAAGAAGGCATCAAGTTGAAGATATTGTCATCAATGAGTATCTTCACAAGTAAGTATCTTTATGTCCACATCTGAATCTATTAAAATGACTTCATTTTGCAAGGAATGCAACAAATTGGTTGGGTAATCAAACTTTCTTGCATGGAAGAAGAGGACAGATTTGATCCTCATAGAAAACAAAGTCATTGATCATGTTAAAGGTTCAATCACTAAACCTCCAAAGGAAGAAGCTCAAGCTCTAGCGAAATACATGAAAGGGGAAGTAAGGGCTCAAAGAATCCTTATAGAATCCATCAAAGATCCCCTCATACCATATGTATCAAAGTTGGAGACATCAAAAGAAATATACGAGAAGCTAGTAGAATTGATCTTTGTAAGTACTGTTGGAGAAGTGTTATCATTAAGACAAGAACCATACAAGATGAAGATATCAAAGGAAGATGGAATAGCATCATACTCTATGAGGGTATCAGAAATAAGAGACCAAAAAGAGTTGGGAGAAATAAAGTATGATAAAGAAATGACCACCATAGTGCTCAATGCACTACTAGAGGAATGGGGCAACTGCATATCAACCATCTATGGAAAGAAGGAAGCTACCCCATTCTATGAACTTTGTTAATTGTGCAAGATTGAAGAAATCAAGTTGAAGGCAAAAAGCGATGTAGGATCAAATGAGCAAGTTCAAGCATTTGCTATCATGGCTAAGAGGAAAGGAAAGTTTGGGAAGTTTGGTCCTCAGAAAAAGAAGAATATGTCAAAGATCCAATGTTATGGTTGTCATGAATATGGGCACTACAAGAGAAATTGTCCTAAGCTCAAGAAGGACAACAAAAAAAGAGGAAAGCATGAAGCCCATGTCGTCGAAGAAGTGGAAGAAGTTGAAAAGAAGAATTCAAAGATGGAGGAAGTGCAATATCTCTACTATCACTGAGACACTATGCTCTTTTTCAGTATTTCATGAAATATAGCTATCATGATAGAAAGCAATATAAGCATGATGGGATGCATCATTTTAGGGATGGCATCATAATAGCATACAATTAAAGCAAGAGCTTGTGACATCTTTATAGAAGCTTGAAAGACAGTTGAAGTAGAAATCTACATAAAGAGGAAGTAGCTCTTGGCAACCTCATTGAAAGCATAAGTAGTACCTATGGGTAGAAGAAAGTCATCTAGCATAGATTTCATCATGCATCATCATCATTAGGAAAGAGCATTTGTTGGATGAGGATAATCAAGGTTCTTCGTTGGAATCTTCATTAGAAGGTTCACCTCTCTTGAAAGAAGCAAGTGTCTCGATGAGAATTCCACTATGCATGGGATTCATTGTTTGGAAGAATGATGATATGGTGACAAAGGAATGCAGCACAGTTGAAGAATTTTCAAGCAAGGAAAGGAAGTTGCTAAAGGAAGCCTAGATGACCAAAAGAAGGAAAGAGGTATGTATGTATTTGATTGATTCATGATGTCAAATGATCAAAGAAAAGGGATCTCTTCCTTTAGAAAGACGCATGAAGACATGGTTCACATATTAAAAAGATGAAATCAACATAATATGTTCTCATATGGAATATGAGGTGGTTGACAAAGATAAAGGAACTACAAATGGGAGTTCCTGAGAAGCAATTTGTGAAGAAAGAAAGAAGAGATCATGAAAGATGCAACTATGATCACATAAGGAATCAACATCTGATGACTAGAAGGATCTAGTATGATATCTCCATGGGAAAGGTATGAAGGCCTTAATAAAGTCTGAAAGGAAAGAAGACCCTTGACATTGAAAATATTGGAGATATGTCTATGACTATGCAGGATGTTGCAAGACACAGATGTCATGATGAAAGGTCATCACATAAGGTAACTTTGATTTTATGTTCATTTTTTATTTTTGAACAAAATCTGGATGGGTTGATATAGGGCTACCGAAAGAGAGTTGTAGATGTCACCTACAACTAGCACTCATATGGTTGGATGAAAGATCCTAAAGGAAACATGACGTGGAAGATGTAGTTGTATGAAGAAAAGCCAAATGTGAATTAGAAGATCACTTTCAGATGAAGAAAAGGATGACATGATTGACATGGTTCGTGAAGGAAAGTGATGGATGGTTGATGCCCTACAAAGAAAAGATGAAGGATCCATAATGATGAAGAAGAAATTCATGACATCGAAAGAAGGAGCTCTACAAGCAACTAAAGGTCCCATGATCTCCACCAAAGGCAGAAAGTTGTTGTTGGAAGCAAGTCCCTGGATAAGAGAGAGCTTGGACAAGTCCTTGGTTAAGAGGGAGCTTGGGTACATTCCTTTTATCGGAATGGGTATATAATATATTCCCTAGTTAAGAGGGAAAGATAGACACATCATTCTTGTCTTCATATTGTGAAGAAAGAATGGAGAATTGGGTAAGCATTTGACATATGATACTCTTTGAGGATGTGGTAGGGCATCCAAGATAAGAGTAGTAGAAGAGGGCCAATATCCTTTGAGGATTGGGAACCCAAGATAAGAATAGTCCTGGGAGGACATACCCTGTGAACAACCGGGTGGGGTATGTGCCTTGAGAGACAATGATGATGGTGTCTATTAGTCATTAGTCTCGCCAACATTGTGCTTTGATCTTGTGGAGAGATAGAGTTGTTACTCAAGGCCTTGCTATGCGACAATGCTGGTTGATATGATGCTAAACAAATGGCTTGCCTTTCCGACACTTCTTATGAGAATTCTTCAGAATGAGAATGTCCAAGTACCTATTATGGATTATGAATACCTCCCTAGTTAAGAGGGAGCGTTGAAATATGTAACTAGTTTGGTCTTCGTAATGACATGAGTAATCATGATTTTATGTATTTAATGTAAAAAGAAAAATAAATTTATTATTGTTGTTCTTGAAGCATGGGTTTCATTCTCAAGGAAATTTTGTTTATAGGTCAAGCACCCATTGAGTGCTTCTAGGTTTGTCATAAAGTCAACTGAGTCATTGTCATGTATTGAAGACCCATTTGGGGATGTTACATATTCTAAAGAAAAAATTATTGAGTCAAAGTAGAGTCAAAAGACACTCCAAGACCTCGTGATGGCACAAAGATCAAGTTGGCTTACTGATCTCGACTTATGTAGGAACACAATAAAATACAGAAATACACATAAACGCAAAGATGCAGCAAAAATAAGACTTCATCTCATTAATATCACATAATTGAAATATGCTTACAGACATAATGGAAATAAGCTAGCTAGGGCGTTGGTAGCTAATCTCTGAGAAGAGAAGTGGCAGCTACATGGCTTTGAACTGTGTTACAATGAGGCTTGAAGGCCTATTTATTATTGAGAAACAATGAAAACCCTAAACATCCAAAAACCTAACCCTAGGAGATGAAAATCCAAACTATGGGCCCCATTGGGGTAAATTGGTACATTAATTTCCTGGGGTCGTAACTTTGGCATACGATCTCCATTTGACGCACATGATACCTTGTTAGAAAGATCTATTCGAGGACTACAACTGTGGAGAGCAAATGTCGAGTCTTCGACTCACATTTGCCGAGAGCAAGATTTCCCAAAACATCGTTTAGGGCCTCAAAACAGCTCCGGAAGTTTAAGACCCAAAAAAACTGCCAAAAATAGTAAATTGTGCTACAATTAAGGAAACTGAAAGACTAAAAGAAACAATGGTGGGGATACTGGTGGAATAGGTGGGTAGCCACCAATATCCACCTAGATCATTCCTCCCCCCTTAGGAAGCAATGGTCCCCATTGCATTGAATTCCTCCATGAGATGAGGAAACTTCTACTGAACTTGGTCCCTTGTGAGCCACTTGCCCTGGTGAAGGAGTTGGCCTGCTTTGACAACTCGATATAGCTGGATCCTCTGCAGGCGTGTGTTCTTGATCTGTGTGTCCATGATCCGATCGAT
The DNA here is from genome assembly GCA_034641835.2 of Pinus albicaulis. Lineage (NCBI taxonomy): Eukaryota > Viridiplantae > Streptophyta > Pinopsida > Pinales > Pinaceae > Pinus > Pinus albicaulis. The sequence goes on along the minus strand of CM076582.1, from coordinate 569,467,338 downwards.
TGTGGCTTGTTCCATGCAGTTTGGGTTTAACTCTGTTGGCGTGAGTTTTTCTGCCATGTCGGATGTGTCCAGTAGAGGTGGAAAGTAGGGTCATAGGTGGTCCACATTGAACACTAAGTGCGGACCAAGGAATGGTGGAATACTGAGCTCGAAGACATTGTCCCCTACAGCCTTGGTGATGGTGTATGGCCTATATCGGAGGGGGAAAAGCTTGCGGTGGGGTCCAGCGAGGCGCTCCTTCTGCAAACGTAGGCACACTCTGTCGCCCACCTGGAAGTTGTGTGGCACCCGATGTTGATCATGTCGCTGCTTGTACTTAGCATTGGCTCTATCCAATATGTCATGAACCTGTTGGCGAATTTGCTGAATGCGCTCAAGGAAGTTGTTCGCCTTGTCAGCTTCAGACTGGACATGAGCCGAATCGGCTTGAGTAGTTGCAAATGGCATGGCTATGTCAATGGGGCATAGTGGTTGGAATCCCAAGCCCACCTGAAAGGGGTTGTGGCTGGTTGAGCTGTGGAGGGCCCAGTTATAGCTGTGATGTACATAGGGGAGGCTCTCATCCCCCCATGTGCATGGATGCTTTGAGTTGTACATGTGCAGAATGTGTATGATCATCCGATTGACGACCTCTGTCTAGCCATCAGTTTGGGAATGGAAAGTTGTGGACTTGGTGAACTTGCGGTCCAGCATTGACAAGAGGCTTGACCAAAATGCACTGAGGAACCTGTTGTCTCGATCTGAGATGATAGACTGTGGGATCCCAAAGTGTACCCACACTCATTCAAAGAAGAGTTTAGCAGTGGCTTCTGCTGTGATATTCTTCTTGCAGACCACCATAATGGCAATCTTCGAGAATCTATCGACGACCACGAAAACACAATCGTTGCCATGCTTAGTAGAAGGAAGGCCCGACATGTAATCCATGGATATGGATTCCCAAGGTCGACTAGGGGTAGGCAACGGAGTATAGAGGCCTTGCTTCTTGATGGTCGGTTTGGCAATGGCACAAGCACTGCAAGATCTGATGTACTTCCGGACATCCTATCGAAGGTTTGGCCAATAGAAATACTTCTACAGTTCTGCCATTGTTTTCTCGACCCCGAAATGCCCAGCGACCTGACTGTAGTGCGCTTCCCAAATCATCTTAGCACACTCGCTTGAAGGAACACAAAGGTGTCCCAGGTGACATAGCAGTGTATCTTGGAGGTGAAAATTTGGAAATTGGTTACCCTCCAAGAGCGTCTTGTATGTGTGGCCAAATTCTGGATCACTCTTGTAGAGAAGCGGCCAATCAGAAGTTTCGTGCCCACAAGAGTTAAGCACGATGGTTAGCCCCACGATCGGTGGTCGGTTGAGGAGGTCTGGAACATTATTGGTGTTGCCCTTCTTGTACTTGATGTTCAAATGAAACTGTTGCAGATATGTGGACCACTTCTGATGGCAATCATTCTACAATTTCCCTTGTGTCTGTATGAACTGCAGGGGTCGGTGGTCTGTGTGTATGACTATTTCCTTCCCCAAAATGTAATGCTTCCATTGTCGACAAGCCTGCACAATGGAATACATCTCTTTGTCATAAGTGGGATACTTTCGGACTGTGTCGAACAGTGTCTCACTATGAAATGCCACTGGATGCTCCTGTTGAGTAAAAACTGCCACCATAGCATAGTTAGAGGCATCTGTCTCGATCTCAAATGGTTGTTTCAAGTCTAGTAATGTCAACATTGGAGCAGAGCAGAGGCGATGTTTCAGCTCTACGAATGTCTTCTGTTGAGATTCAGACCAAAAGAATTTTGCTTTCGCTCCTCCCTTGGTGACTTGACTCAAGGGCCAAGTGATATGAGAGAATCCCAACACGAACCTGCGGTAGAAATTAACAAGACCTAGAAAGCTATGGAGCTCTGTTAGAGTGGTTGGGGCTGACCAATCCCGAATGACTTGAATCTTGGTTGGATCCACATGCACCCCCCGCTCATCAATAATGTATCCTAGATACTGAACCTGAGTCATGCCAAAAGTGCACTTCTCCAAATTGGCACACTTGTGTTGTCGCAGTGTTTGGAGGACCTATCGGATGTGGTGGATGTGCTCTTCCCAAGTCTGGCTGAAGATCAGGATGTCATCTAAGTACACTACTACAAATGAGTTAGTGAATGGCCGCAATATGTCGTCCATTAGCCTCATGAAGGTTGCAGTAGCATTCTTCAACCTGAAAGGCATGACCAGCCATTCGAACAGGTCCTCCTTGGCTTTAAAGGCAGTCTTCCACACATCGGAGGGTTCGATTGGTACTTGGTGATACTCGAACTTCAAGTCGATCTTGCTAAAATATTTTTCCCCCTTGAGTTGTTCCAAAAGGCCATCAATCTGTGGGATCAGGTACCTATTCCGGACAGTGATCTTGGTCAGCACCTGATAGTCAATATAGAGTCTCCAAGTCCCATCCTTCTTCTGCACCAACACGATCAGACTCCCACCTTTCTGTAGCAACTCCTGAATGTGCCTCTTGATTTCATCGTTCTCCAGAACAGAGTGTCGATTGATTGGTCCATTGGGCAACGGCGCACCTGGGGTCAGATCGATGGGGTGCTTGACCTGACAATGCAGAGGCACCCCTGCGGGTGAGGTGAAGATGTCCCCGTACTCCTCCACGATTCTTGTTGTCGTGCGGAGGAGCCATGTCTAGAGGTTGTGGCCACAGTCTTCTTCTTGCCCTGAGGCCGGATCATCAGGAAAACAAATTTCCCGGTTTTGGAAATGAGCTTACTGCATTGTTTTGCAGTAACCAAAGAGATGGCAGCTAGTGGTGCTACCTCCAGTATCCTGTACAACTTATTGCCCAAAGTAACAATAACAGCACGAGGTCGGGACCCATACACAGCATGTCGCTTCCACAAGTATGGTTGGCCTAATAATACATTGCAAACATCAAGTGGGGCAATGTCGCATAATACCTCATCCGTGAAGGGCTTGATGTTGTAGGGAAGGCAGCACTGTTAGCTGACGCGAAGATCCTGTCCTTGGTGAAGCCACCCGATGGTGTACGATTGTGGGTGTGTTGTGGTCAGCAAGCCCAACCATCACGACCTCTGCTGAAATGAGGTTCTTTTGGCTCCCGCTGTCGACAATGAACTGCAACGGGGAACCCTTTACCCACATCTGGGAATGGAAGAGGTGCTCCTCCTCTGGATCTTCTAGTTCCTCCTTCTGGATCTTCGGGGTGGCAACGGTGGCGTTGGGCTCTGCATCGATAATTTGCTTCCCTTTGTCACTCCCCTTGTCGGGTTCTGATTCAGAGTCAGAGCATGCATCCGATGTGAAAATTTTTTAATATAGAAACCCTACTGCAATATATTGATTTACTTCTCCTACTTGTTTTATTTATTTAACAAGTTATTTAACTAAAATATTCAGAAAAAAACATCAAAGTAAACACAGCTGCACCCTACACATACATACAGATCATTTACTGAAACATAGAGCACATATGACAAAGGATACGTGATTTTTCAGACAAATGTCCCCGGAAAAACACAATACGGAAAAACCGATACAGCAGCTCTTTGAGGGTTTTACTATTAAGCAGAATATGAATACATCAAGAGCACCAATAGTGGTTTGCCCGACAGAAAATTTCACGGCAAATGTTCCTTATCACTCGGAGACAGAAAATATGGCTGATTCAAACCCTCAAGGGAATTACTAAATACAAGCCCTTTCTGCCCACTTAAACCGCAGCGTTGTCTCTCCAGCCTCTGCATCAGCCCTTGAAGCCTCATGCTGCCCCTGCGTCACCCTGAAGGGCCCAGCGCTACCTCTGCGTCACCCAGAAGGGCCTGCGTCAGCCCCTGCGTTGTCTCTGCATCAGCCTGGCTGGGCTGCGTCCCTCCTGCTAGCCTCTGCGCTATTTGGTACGATTCTTCTTCTCTGTTTATGTATCCTCGGCCTAGGATCAAAAGATCCCTTGCCGATCTGCCTCTCACTAGCACTGCAAGCTCACTCGAAATTTCTCAGCAAACCGCGCCCCAGAATTTCGACTTAGCTCAAGTGCTACCGCTCTATGTGTGTTCTCCAATTGACCCCAAGCCTTCCTTTAATACTTTTCTTGTTGAACAATCAACAACCGTGATCTAATCTCTAATCAACGGCTAAGATTAGAAAAAGCTTGATCCACATCACTTAGAACATTCTCACCCACATGTGTAAATTAAGTCACTTCAATTTTTTAAGTTCCCTACGTTAGACTTAGGGTCCTCATTAAAAAATTTAATTATTTGAATAACTTTTACACCTGGTGGAATTTCTCCAAACGATTTCTGGGTCTTGGAGATCTCATGTGTCCTAGCCCCTCCACAAAGTTTCGAAGCTAAAGCACATCCGATGCTAACCAAAATCTCAACATCTGACTTAGAAGCCTTTAGCTCGGCCACTAGTGACTGCTTGGCCCGACACTCACTTGTGTTGTGAGTGGAGCTCTTATAGAACTCACACCACTTTCCCATGTCCTTCTTTGGCTTCGCGGTGTTGTTATTTTCTTGCGGCCTTGGAGGGCTATCCTGGGTTGCCCCGCCTTGGCTTTGTCCTTTGTTTTGCAGTTTAGGGGCACCTTTCCCTTGCTTCTAATTCACAAATCCAAAGTCTTGCTTCTTCTGTTTGAACTTTTGTTCAATCTTGGCAACATATCGGCCTGCTGCACCAAGTGAGGAGATGTCGAGGAACTCCATTTCCTCCTAAATATATCTATGCAAAAAATTGCGGTACTTCAACACCAAATTTTTCTTCGAATCTTTGATACCCAATTTTGTGCGCAAGGTATGGAACAGATTTGTCAGCTCATGCATATCTTGATCCCTTTATTTCCGCAGCGTAGTCCATTGTATGTACTTGTCCTCATAGCTCCCCACGGGATAATATTGTTCCTTGATGGCATCTCGAAAAGAATTCCAAGTAGATGCGGCCGAAAACAAAGAGGGTTCCCTCCCTTCCTTTTGCTCGCAGTGTGTTTCCCACTAGTCCTTGACATGGGGGGCAGCTTTGAGGAGTGCAAGAGTAATCTTTTCCCGGTTGGAAAAGTCATGAACCGAGAAATACCCTTCTGATCGATTCAACCATCTATCTACGACGTATGAATCTATCTGGCCCTCAAATATGGGAATGTCAAAGTTTACTTGTACCTTAAAAGGAGTTACGCCTCCAGAGTGGCAATTGGATGCAGAGGTGCCGTCGTTGGGTAGTAGTTGAAGAATCTGGGCAAAGTTATCCATCATTGCGTTCCTTTGTTTCTCAAGGGCCTCCTCGAGCAATATTTTGATAGAATCTCCTGCTCCCTCGTCTTTCTTTTCATCCCCCATGGGCGGTCGTCGAGGTTTGCGAGGCTGATCTTGCAAAGGTTCAACCAGATCGAGCCCTAACTCCTAATACCCCGACCTCGTTGGGGACATGCAAAGAAGGATCGAGAAAAAGCAGACCGCTCTGATACCACTGATCTGGACTTATGCAATTTTGAGATTTTGTGTAGTTGGGGTAGCATCTAGTGTGCTCTAGCCCTGAAATTTTATGGAGGGGCTAAGACACACTTGACCTTCAAAACCCAGAAAGTGTTTGGATAAATTTCAGCTGGTGTTCAAGTTATTCAAATAATTAATTATTTTGATGTATTTCCTATGTCTAAACTTAGGAAAATTAAATAATTAAAGTGAATTAATTAACACGTGTACTGAAAAGTTCTAAATGACGTGGATCAAGCAGTCTTTTAATCTCAGTCGTTGATGAGTGTTTTAATCTCGGTCGTTGATGTGTTCAACAAAAAAGTATAAGAGAAAGGCTTGAGGGTCAGTGACACACACATAGATGTAGAGCTGAGAGACTAATCTGGAATTCTAAGGCAGGGTTTGCTAAGAATTTCCGGAGGAGTTTTCTGCAGCGAGGGGTAGTATTGGCTGAGGGGATGATCTAATCCCGGAGCCAAGAGTCAAAAAGAGGCAGAGGAGCAGTTTTCAGGGACAGCACAGAGGAGCAAGGGTAGCAGCAGCTGCGCAGCGTAGAGGCTTCAGCTACTACGCAAGCCCAGGAAGGGGCAGCGCTGCAGCTTCAGAAGGCTTTAAAGTTACTCAGAGGCCTCCAGAGGCAACGTAAGGACTGCATCACCCACTCTAGGGTTACGCAGTCCCTCTATGAGCAGCGCAGAGGCACGCAGCGCCTAGCAAGGCTGACGTTGGGGCTTAAGGGGCAGCGCTGGGGTTTTTAGGGCCAGATCCGGGCTGAGTCTTGTAAATCACATTTGAGGGTGTAGATCAACCAGAATTTTGGTCTCAGAACAACAGGTTAGTTGCAGATCTATGTTTTTCTCTGTTGGGTGAACCAGATTTGGTGCCCAGATTTGTTGTACTCGGAATCTACTTAATAATAATAAACCCTCATATCTGTTGCACCGGTTTTCCCGCTTTGGGTTTTTCTGGGGACTTATGTCCAAAAATCAGTGTGTCACTTTATTTAAATGAGCGTAATATTTAGTAAATGATCTGCATGTGTAGGTTGTTAGTTGTGTTTACTTCGGTATTTTCTGAATATTATTTCTGAAGATAACTTGTATAATTTAATCAAGTAGGAGAAGTAAACCATGATACTACAGTAGAATTTTCACATGGTATCAGAGCGATAGCAGATCAAGCTGAATCTCCAGCAAATCAGCTAAAGAATATTTTTTCTGCAGGACAGCAGTAGAGATCCAGAAGGGGCACCTTGGCAGCAGGAAGACACAGACCCAGGAAGGGGCAGCGTTGTAGCTACAGAAGGCCATCAGGCTTACGCAGAGCCTTCCTAGGCCAATGTAAGGACTGCGTCACCCAGTCTGGGGTTACGCAGTCCACTTCTGAGCAACGCTGAGGCTACGCTGGGCTAGTCAAAGAGATGCGGTCCAGTCATTCTTCCTGTTGCAGAGAAGTCTTGCCAGGATCAGGAAGCAGTGCTTCAGATCTTCAGCAGTGCTGGTGTGGTGGAGATTCTGCTGGTGCAGAATTGTTCCTAGCTAAGTCAACAAAGAGCGGGAGGAAGATAGTCACTCAATAGATCTAAGATTCGATCAGGAGGGTGATCGGAGAGTATTGTCCGATTGTGTTTGGGTGAAGATTTCCGAGAGGGAAATCAATTGTCAGAGGGAGCAGCTACTATAGAGGGTTTCTAATCACCAAGAAACCCAGATCCAGCATTTTCTGTTGAGTATTGCAACAGAAAGAGGAAGAGAGTATTTGTTCTGACAGATCTGAGCAAATGGCGCGATATGGACTAAGAGATCAGGATAGGTTGGACGACCTGTCCAACTTTGTTATCTGGAGGGCCATAATCCTGCCAGTTCTGGATGAGTATGGTCTCAAAGATCATGCAGAGAAAGTTCTAGCTGTACCAACCAATACAGATCCTCTAAAGAAGTCCGAAGAAAATCAAGCATGAACTAAGCGTTTCATCATGGACGGACTCAAAGACCACGTCATACCTCATATTGTCGGAAAGAATACGGCATTTGAGATGTGGGTGGCATTGGATACGATGTATCAGGGAGGCTCGGTCCAAAGAAGGATGCTTCTGGAGAATCAGATACGGTTGTTCTAGATGATGAAGGGTGAGGAGATAGATCCATTCATCTTCAGACTTCAGAATATCCGGGATCAACTGATTTCCATGAGTGCAAATCCGGATGAGGGGCTCCTAGTGAGGACTGCCCTAAATGTAGTCTCAGAAGAATGTGAAACGTTTGTCCAAAGCATTCTGGACAAGGTAGCATTACCATCATGGGCAGACATGTGGGCAATCCTCCGTCAAGAGGAAATCAGGAGAATCACGAAGAGGCAAAGCAGCGGAAGCGAATCAGCAAAAGTGAAGAAAGAAGATGAGGATGATGCGGCCCTTGCATCAAAGGAAAGGAAAAAGCATGGGAAGAAGAAGAGGGACCTATCCAAGGTCTGATGCTTTAACTGTGGCAAACTTGGACACTTCGCCGGCACTTGTCCTATGAAGAAGGACAAAGGATCTTCTGATTCCAAGGCTGCAGCAACAAAGGATGATGGCTCTGATGGTGATGCAACCATGACGGCTCATGTGCCTCAAGAGAAGAGGTGGGGTGATATGGATCTGTAGAGAAGCTACAGACAAGAGTGGTAGGATCCTTGAGTCAACCCTACTCTTGGATCGCATACGAGCTACGGGAGCCTTAAGACAGTAGCGGGATGAGTCGGGAGATGGTTGCAGAAGGTCACATTGAAGCAGAGGGGAGAGCTGAAGAGCTGAAGATGGAGCAGCATAATGTAGAGGCAGCAGCAGCGTGGAGGCAGCAGCGCAGAGGCTGATGGGACTTCAGCAGCGCAGAGAGGTTGTGCTCACGCAGTGCAAAGTTGCAACAGCGCAGTGGCTTCAGGGGGACGGCGTAAATCAGCAGCCAAGCGAGCTTCAGTGATGGGAGGCAGCTTGACTTGTCTATCAACGATTGGCAGGAGTCATTCAGTTGCTTACTTCTCGGCAGCTGAGTTGCAGTGCAGCAGTTAGCAGTGGTAGTGCTATGGGCAGCATGATGCAGCAAGTTGAGAGGGAGTTGCAGTACAGATGCAGTAGTGTCAGTGGCAGTGACATGGGCAGCAGTACAAAGAGCAACAGTGCAGTGGATGGAGGGCAACAGACAAGCATCAGCAGCACAGAAACCAATTCCAAGATCTTGTGATACATGGTGTGGATGTATTGCTAGAGCACACTTCGTGCTAAGAGGGAGTGTTGAGATTTTGTGTAGTTGGAGTAGCATCGAGTGTGCTCTAGCCCTTGAAATTTTGTGGAGGAGCTAAGACACACTTGACCTCCAAAACCCAGTAACCATTTGGAGAAATTTCAAGTGGTGTTCAAGTTATTCAAATAGTTAATTATTTTAATGTATTTCCTAAGTCTAAACTGAGGAAAATTAAATAATTAAAGTGAATTAATTAACACATGTGCTGAAATGTTCTAAATGACGCGGATCAAGCAGTCTTTTAATCTCAACCGTTGATGAGAGTTTTAATCTCAACCGTTGATGTGTTCAACAAAAAAGTATAAGAGAAAGGCTTGAGGGTTAGTTGGAGACACACACAGATGCAAAGCTGAGAGACTGATCTGGAATTCTAGGGCAGGGTTTGCTAAGAATTTTCGGAGGAGTTCTCTGTAGCAAGGGGTAATATTGGCTGAGGGGATGATCTGATCCCAGAGCCAAGATTTAGCAAGAGGCAGAGGAGCAGCTTTCAGGGACAACATAGAGGAGCAAGGGCAGTAGCAGCTGCGCAATGCAGAGGCTTCAGCCGCTATGCAAGCCCAGGAAGGGGCAGCACTGCAGCTTCAGAGGGCTTCAGAGTTATGCAGAGGCCTCCAGAGGCAGCGTAAGGACTGCGTCACCCACTATGGGGTTACACAGTCCCTCTCTGAGCAGCGCAGAGGCACGTAGAGCCTAGCAGGGCTGACGTTGTGGCTTTAGGGGCAACGTTGGGGTTTCTAGGGCCATATCCGAGCTGAGTCTTGTAAATCCCATTTAAGGGTGTAGATTAGTCAGAATTTTGGTCTCATAACAGCAGGTTAGCTGTAGATCTATGTTTTTCTCTGTCAAATGAACCAGATTTGGTGCCCAGATTGTTGTACTCAGAATCTACTTAATAATAATAAACCCTCAAATTTGTTGCACCGGTTTTCCTGCTTTGGGTTTTTCCGGGGACTTATGTCCAAAATCCAGTGTGTCACTTTGTTTGAATGAGCGTAATATTCAGTAAATAATCTACATGTGTAGGTTGTTAGTTGTGTTTACTTCAGTATTTTCTGAATATTTTCTGAAGATAACTTGTATAATTTAATCAAGTAGGAGAAGTAAACCATGATACTACAGTAGAATTTTCACATGCAGGAACGCAATAAAATACATAAATACACATAAACGCAGAGATGCAGCAGAAATAAGACTTCATTTCATTAATATCACAAAACTGAAATATGCTTGCAGACAGAATGGAAATAAGCTAGCTAGGACGTTGATAGCTTATCTCTAAGAAGTGATGTGGCCGCTACAGGCCTCTGAACTGTATTACAATGAGGCTCAAAGGCCTATTTATTATTGAGAAACAATGGAAAACCCTAAACATCCAAAAACCTAACCCTAGATGAAACACCAAACTATGGGCCATTAATTGGTACATTAATTTCCCGGGGTCATAACTTTGGCATAAGATCTTCGTTTGACACACATGATACCTCATTAGAAAGATCTATCTGAGGACTATAACTGCTGACAGCGAATGTCGAGTCTTCGATTCACATTTGCTAAGAGCAAGATTTCCCAAAAAACATCATTTAGGGCCTCAAAACGGCTCTGGAAGTTTAGGACCCGAAAAACTGCCAAAATAGTAAATTGTGCTACAATTAAGGAAACTGAAAGACTGAAAGAAACAATGGTGGGGGTCCAAGTGGAATAGGCGAGTGGCCACCAATATCCACCTAGATCACCTACATGAAGGGACAAGTCGGCCTAAAGATAGCAATTTGTACCCCTCAAAAGCCTATATATAAGAAGGAACTCGACCTAATTTGAACACACTCTCAAGCAAGTTTGATCTCCTCAAGATAGAAGATGGAAAAGGACAAAGAAAAACAACAACAACAAGATCGAAGTTTTGGGCCTCCCTCTCTTTCATTTGTTAGGGTTTCTACAGTTACTGGGAAAGACAAAATTTTGAAGTTGCATCGAAGCTATGAAGTTGCTTCTAGGTCGAAGTTGTGAAGTTGCTTCTAGGTCGAAGTTGTGAAACTGCAAGGTCGAAGTTGTGAAGCTGCAAGGTCAAAGCTCTGAAGTTGCTTCTAGGTTGAAGTTGTGAAGCTGCAAGGTCGAAGTTGTGAAGCTACAAGGTCAAAGTTGTGAAGTTGCATCCAGGTCGAAGTTGTGAATCTACTAGGTCAAAGTTGCAGAAATTGTTGTCAAGGGTCGAAGTTGCTGAAGAAGTTGTTGGAAGGTCGAAGTTTGTTGCTGGAAGTTGTGCTGTGAAGCTACAAGGTCAAAGTTGTGAAGTTGCATCAAGGTCAAGTTGTGAATCTACTAGGTCAAAGTTGCTGAAGAAGTTGTTGGAAGGTCGAAGCTTGTTGCTGGAAGTTGTGCAAGTCAAGAAGGAAGGTTGACTTGGTCTTGTAGGAGTCTTGGCCAAGGGTCATACGTTTTGGAATTCACCAATTGAAGTTCTATAAGAAGAGAAGAGTTCTTGCGGGTTTTCCTCTCAAAATGAGAAGTTTTGGCCCTGGTTGATAGACTATATCTTGTGTCCTCTTGTCTCATTGTTCTTTATTGTTTGGTACTTGTTTGATGATAAGAACACAATAATAATCAAGTTGAAGAAGAAGTTAATCAAGATAAGTAAAAATATATCACAAGTAGTTATCAAAGCAAGAGAAATCACCTAATCTAGTTGCCCCTATATTTCTCAACACAAAGATAGATTGCATTTGCACTCAATGTTATTTTGGTTATATGCATTAGTTGTGTATTGAATTTGTATCATAATCATCTAAATGTTTTATATATTTCATATTATATGTGTATTTCACTAAATTTTTAATTTTTGAAGCTATATTTTATATTTTTTCATATATAATATATAATGTGTCCTTTGTGTCCTGTTCTGGGGGGGTCATCGTGTTAGGTGTCAAATGCTCGTATTTTCGTGTCCTACATATCTCGTGACTTAGCCTAGAACAAAATAGTGCTAGATAAGATAAGATAGTTTCATCAATGTCCAACAAATGACCAAAAAGGTAGGTCAATTGGACTATAATGTACAACTAGAAATGAAAAAAAATGGCCGACATGAGAGAAAAGACAAGTAAAAAGAAAGAAATAAAGAAAACTCTACAAAATCATTCTGTCGGGATGAGGAAATAGAAAGGAGGAAGTAAATGTTGTTGCATCCACCACTAGGAGGGAACCAATGCATTATCCAATGACGTTGGGAGAAAATCCAAGTGGGTGACCCTAGAAAATAACTAGGGACCACAAGCAAAGATTCTCCTAGCAGTCAAGGCCAATGGAAAAAATGCCATGACAGTGGCCTAGCCCAAGTTAGACCATTGAGACGAGTCCATGTTAAGAGCATGTCCTCCTCTATGATCATGTGGTACCTCGAATGACCCTAGAGGAAGTCACGACTCACAACACAAGGTCTTGCAGATCTAAATCCTGTTGTGTTGGTCAAAAGAGGATTTGTTCATCATTTAGTGCTACTAGACACATAAGTCGGTTGAAAAGAGGTGGTGAGTACCTTGATAGGTCTAGAGAAATGTCAAATGCAGAAAGTTCAAGAAACCATATAGGACTTGAGAAAAACAAACATCAAGAAAAAAGAGTACATCCCCCTACTATAAGCATAAAATTATTAAATGTGTTAAATATTGAAGCGAGTTTAATACAAAAGGGCAATAGAAGCAAAATGAAAATAACTTTTAGCTTTAAATACTAGATGTTTCCTTCCTTATCCTTTCTTAGTGAAGATTTTATGCAAAAATTCAAAGAATAAAAAATTTAAAATAGGCAAAGAATATTCGATGCAAGGTATGTTTGTAAACCTAGGGCTATTCCCAAATCTTAGGGTTGTCTCATAGGTAAGTAGGGGATATGCCACAACATCCTTCCCTAAGAAACAAAGGAGGTGAGATCCCATGCACAAGGATGTATTAAATTAATAATTAACAACAATAGATAGATAGAAAGAAAGAAGTCAAAAAAAACCAAGTCTAATTGAACACACGTATGCTTCAGCAGGAAGCAAAATAGAATGGACCGGAATCACACATACCAGCACAAGTAACTTGTGCAAACATAATAACATCCAAATTATTCTTAAGTCAATCAAAGCTCTTTTTGTTTCTGGTCCATGTGAGATGGCTGGCCTTTTTAATGCCAAACTGCAAGTGGGATAATGTCCTTAATAGTCAAGAGTGCCCAAGGGGGGTGCAAGGCAACTTAAGATCCTTGGAAGAAAGATGAGCATGTGATTTAATGGCAAATAGTTGGGAGACACCAGACTCGTGTTATAAGTTTCATTGTCATATGTTTCAGGCTTGTTGGAGATCAACAGTCAAGACCAAGGCAACTGCTTAGAGAATTATGTTCTTGGATCTACCATTTTGATGTGTGTTCTCTAACTGCACCTAGGAGTACGATGGTTGATACTACTTGTGTAATTCTATCAAACAAATAACTTCCCTCCTCGATGGAGCCTGTGATCCTAGAAGCAATGGGATCAAGGCATGTAAAGCTTTATAACATGTTATGTTGTGTTGTAGACAATAACTGACTCTTGTGAGAAGGAGTTATAGTACACCAAAGAATCCTAGTAGCAGGGTAGTAGCAGGGTATACTTGCTACCTTGACCAAGATGAAAAAGCCCATTGGATGAGATTCTGGCTCTGGTTTTATTCCAGAGCATCCATCCATTCTATACCATTCTCAGTGCAGTAGCAGTAACAATTTTGGACGAGGGTAGAATTCCTCATTTCTGTGGCTGGAGAAAAAGGATTGGTATATTGTTGTATTGCTGTATTGCCTTACTCCACCAATCCAATTGAATTTTCATTTTCTTTTATTTTGTTTTCTTTAATGAAAAGAATATAATTCATTCGTTCAACATATTGCGACAATGATAAAAATCCAAAAGACCAAAACCCACCTGGCCGCCTGACAGAAACCCGGGCGAATCCAGCAGCATGGTGGGGCTGAAACCGGGCGGAATAGTGAAAAAGGGCGACATCGGAATGGGCGTAGGCGACTTGAACGACCTCAACCCCCTGCCGTTGCCGCTGCCCAGCCCACCTGCACCACCTTCATCGACAGTGTTGTTCTGGGCACCCAAAGTAGCTTCAGAGGGGGAGTACATCATCATCATCATCATGGCAGAGGCAGCAGTGGACTGAGCATTTGGAGAAGTCATGGCGCCGGCTAAGAGCTGCGAGAAGGACCTGCACTCGGAATCGGGGTCAGGGTCAGGGTCAACGTGGTCAGACATGAGGCTCGAGAAGAGCGTCGTCATGGGACCGGGGCTTCTCTTCAAGGGAAACGCTTGTTCTTCACTGGAGGCCAGACGAAGCGGCAAATTCAGCCTCGGCTTCGACGTGCTGGAGCTCGAGCTGCTGGGCTGCCAAATCACAGCGCCTCTGCGTCTGTCCTCAACAGTGGTCGCGCTCTGCTTCCCCTCCATACTGTTTGCTACAAAATTCAAATTAGGTATTGCCTTGGGCAGAGCAAAACTGCTGCTTTTTCTGCAAATCAGGCGGCTATAGCTTGAGGAGACGCTGAATTGACGCTGGAAACATGGAATGGGGGGGCGGAGGAATTGTATGCAGGATCCTGAAGCTGAAATTTGGGTCCAAATGTAAATGTAAATGTAGTTTGGAATTCGTTTTCTTGGAATGAAACGCAAACAAACAAACGGAGGCATGTGCCCCTTTGACTTCAACCTGTGTGCCGTGTTCACGTAGGAAGGAGAAGAAGCTGATTGTTTGGACAGATGTTATGAGACGGGAAATCCCCAAATCGTGTAATACCCTCACTCGCTCGCTCGCTCCGTTAGCTGACGGTAGATGGGGCCGAAGCTTCGGAATACATGGGCAAATTAGATCGGGAATAAATAAAACTAATCTCTCTCCATTTAATCTAGAAGTCTAATACACGAGAGGTGAAGAATGATTAACTCTGTTACTGACTGGCTGTTGAAGGCTGAGGGAGCCAGCAGTCCCTGTCGTGGCCTGTTTCCTTTCGCCCTTCCGCAGGGGATGGAAGTTGCAAGTTTCGCTTCAATTCCAACAGTAAGTCAATAGGGTGGGCTCCATTTCCAACGCTTATTTCGTTTGATTACAATATCTTCCACATCTGTCACTCGCCGCCTCCTGCACAGAGGGAGGGACCAACTAATTTCAAACCTCCTCTCCTGCAATTTTCAATGGTCAAACATACAAACATATCGGCATTCACACTGGATCACATTGGGCTGGGCTGGACTGCTTTGCTTGACTTGACTTTCTCCATGACTTTTGTACACTTTTAATTAAATTGCATCTTACCTTATATTCATACCATAACATAGATTACGATCAACTCTCCTTCTATATATTTCCATGGTCAAAAGACTATATGTCTCTCTATCTTTACTTTTCTTGACTTTGTGCATTTTACTTTTGACTCTCCTCATTAATGTTAATCCTTAAGTAATCTTGATATTAGTGTGTTATGATTATCTTATGATTGGGCAGTTGGAAAAGTTATTGAGAAAGTAGTTGGGATTATTATTTGATGTATGATTGGGAAGTCGGAAAAGTTTTTAAGATTTTAAATATTTTATTTATTTATGTGAAAGACGTTGTGAGTAAGGTGTGGAATTTTCATATTGGTTAGATTTGAATATTTTTTCTAAGATAGTTTAGGAGTTATTATAATGGTAATTTAATTTTAAGTTTGAGGTTAAGTTATATATTAGATTGGTGTATAAGATTTTTGTTTGTGGATAAGGGACTTATTTTTGGATAGTCATTTTGGTTGGTAAAGTTTATGGAGGGCACTTATTCTACTTTTTTGTGACTTCTTACGAGAAAGTACATGTTCTAGATTTGAACTTGCGACCTCTTACAAGGAAGCACATGGTTTGGATTTGAACCTTGTTGTATTACAAGGAAGCACATGTTTTAGATTTGAACCTTTTGTATTACAAAGAAGCACATGTTCTTATTTACGGAGGGTACATATTCTACCCCCTTTGGATTTAAATTTGTGACCTTTTATGAGACACATATTCTTAACCATTAGACACACTCAACGGCCAAGGGATTATAGTGTTAACGATGTAGTGTGATTCATGGTAATGCAAATGATTGTTTGTTTTAGTTACTGATTTCCCCATGTGTGTGTGTGTGATTCATGGTAATGCAAATGATTGTTTGTTTTAGTTACTGATTTCCCCATGTGTGTGTGTGTGTAAATTAAAGGGGTGAAAGTCAATTTGTTTCATCTAAAGTGGTTGGGAGGAAATATTCTTATCCTCTCCACCTAAGTTCAATTCCTACAAGTGGCATGATGAGCTTTGTTGTAGTAACTTGAGACTTGTTATTGAGTCAAAGCCTCGAGGAAGACCAAAAAATGCATATTACTCATATGGGATATAAAGATATTTTTCATGAAGAAATTAAGTTCTTTTTTATGTTATTAAACATTTGTTTATACTCTATCTATTACTTTGTTCAAATCCATATCTCCACATATATCCTCTGCTATCTAACAAAAATGTATATTCCTCATATAGAATATAAAGATATTTCGCATGAAAAAAATTAAGAATAAATATAATCCATTTTTTTCATGTTATTAAACATTTGTTTAATCTCTATTAATTACTTTGTTCAAATCCATATCTCCACATAAATCCTCCACTATCTAACCTACATCAATGGTCTTTGTGTCTATCTCCTTTGTTTTCTCTTTTTTGTACCTTGACATGTTATCTAGCACTCATGGCCACATTCATCCCATAATCTTATTTATAACATAGTTCAATATCCATTAGATCCACCACCAAAGCTATAATAGGTATGTGCCTAAATATTCAATTGTGTAACAAAAGCATAGGGGTATAATAATTTTTAAAAAGTATAGGAGTATAATCATTTTTAAAAATTATGAGAAAGTAGTTAGTTACAACTATCTCTCATGTAAATGGTCATAGATGAATTACTTAGTTAACGCAATTGAATCCCAAAAAATGATATCTAATTTTAAAAGATTTAAATATTAAATCAAATATATTATTTCACATAACTGCTTTGATTTGAAAAAAAAAAAAAAACTCTTTCTTTATTATCTATCACCCATGGCCACCTCCAATGTATAACATAGCTCAATTTCCACTAGAGCCACCACCAAAATCATAGTAGTTATATGTTTGAATACCCAATTGCATAACAAAGAGATAAAAGCATAAATAATTTTAAAGTATTTAAATATTAAATTAAATAATTTATTTTAGAGGATTATTTTGATTTGAAAAAATCATATATACTTAATAAAAAAAATGTATTTTTTTATTAAAACTTGTAAATTTTAGTTAATATATCAATCTAAGCATATATTATGTCAAAAATGGGTGAATTTTAAAGAGAAAATGGCTAATTAAATTACTATTTTTTTTTTTAAATCAAAAATAACTTACTAACAAAAATTAGTCACTAAAAAAATTACCCTCAACAAATTTAACTTGCTACCATGAACATTCCATACTATGCTCGAAAATTTGTACAAATTCATGTGTTTATAAATAGTGAAATATTGCTAAGAAACCAGTTCCAAAAATAGAAGAAAAGAGAAATGAGTGCCTTAGAAATCAGCCACTTCAAGGGGGCAACCTCCAATACATTACATAAATGAACAATTCTTGGATGATGCAAATGACCAAAACCTCCTTCCATATATAGGAGTCCATGGCGCCACAATATAATCCTAGCTGACCTAACAATAATAATGTAAGGGCACAATAATAACAATATTGGGGTTACAGGGGTACAACAATAACAATAAGGGGGCTACACTAATAACAATAAGGGACTAAACTAATAATATAGGGACCTAACATGCCCTTCTCCTTAAAAAAGGTGTTGTCCTCAACGCTTGAGTAGCTCTGGGTGCTTCTGTATAAAATTATCATCCTCCCATGTAGAATCTTCAGTGGGTAAGTTCTTCCACTTGATGACATACTCTGAAATTGATCGATTTCGTAGCTATCGAGTTCTTATTTCCGTGACCGCTTCAGGTTCCAATATGATTTTTCCTTCCTCATCAAGTTCTGAAAATATTGTTTGAACTGAAATATTTTCACCTATAACCTTCTTTAAGCATGAAACATGGAAAAATGGATGCACTCGCGAAGAAGTAGGAAGCTCCAATTTGTATGCCATAGTACCAATCTTTTGCAACACCTTGTAAGGACCATAGTACTTTGGCGATAATTTATTATCCTTCTTAGCTTGCTTGAGGGACATTTGTTTGTAAGGTTGTAGATGTAAAAATACCCAATCTCCTACATCAAAACTTCTCTCGCTGCGATGTTGATCTGCCTTTTGTTTCATTCGATTTTGTGCCAAATTCAGGTTATCCTTTAAGAGTTGGAGAACTTCTTGCTGATGCTCGATGTGATCTTCCACTGCTTGAACCTTCGAATTTTCCCTCAAAGATGATGTGATGGATGGTGGATGATATCCATAAAGTGCCATAAATGGGGTCATTTTTGCTGCAGTATGGAAGGAAGTGTTATACCACCATTTAGCGAGAGGTAACTACTTGACCCATTGTGTTTGTTTATCAGATACAAAACAACGAAGATATCCTTCCAAACATTTATTTACTATCTCAGTTTGACCATCAGATTGAGGATGATAAGATGAGCTATGAGCTAATTGAGTACCCAAACAAGAAAATAACTCCATCCAAAAATTTCCAGTAAAAATGGGATCTCCGTCGCTCACAATAATCTTTGGGTTTCCATGTAGCTTTTGAATTGTGTCCATAAATGTAGTAGCCACTGTACTTGCTTTAAATGGATGAGATAATGCACAAAAGTGTGCATACTTGGTAAGTCTATCAACTACCACCATGATGACACTCTTTCCTTCGGACTTAGGTAAACCTGTGATAAAATCCATTGAAATCTCCTCCCAACGTCGACTTGGAATGGATAAAGGTTGTAGAAGTCCCGGGGTCTTAATTGTTTCCACTTTATTCTGCTGGAAAACCAAACATTCCGCCACAAACTTTTGAATATCAGATTTAAGGCCATCCCAAAAAAATTCTTTCTTCACCCTGTGGTAAGTTTTTAAAAATCCTGAGTGTCCTTCTAAAGGAGAAGTGTGCAATTCCAAAAGAATCTTTTGTTTTAGTTGGGAATTCTTACAAAGATATAAGCGATCTTTGTATCATAAGGAATCATTTTTCCAACTAAATGTATCAGATGTACTAGGATCTTGCTGCAACTTTTGAATGAGTGTCCACACTTCTTTGTCCTTCTTCCATTCATCCCTTGCTTTGGTTATCCAATCTGGTTGGATAATAGAATTGGCACAAAGCAATGCTTCCACCTCTTCATTCTTTCTTGAGAGTGCATCTGAAACAACATTTAGCTTCCCTTTTTTGTAGATTATTTCAAAGTCATAACCCAACATCTTGGTGACCCATTTTCGTTGCTCTTTTGAAGATAGTCTTTGTTCCAAAAAGTGTTTAAGACTATCATGATCAGTTTTTAACTTGAACTGTCTTCCCATTAGGTAAGGTCGCCATTTCTTTAGTGCATGTAGTATTGCTAAAATTTCCTTCTCATAAGTAGCTTTTTGTAAATACTTTCCGTTGATTGGATGACTTTCAAAAGTAATGGGTCTTCCTTCTGTCATTAAAATAGCACCAATTCCATTTCATGAGGCATCACATTCCATAATAAATTTTTTTGTGAAGTCTGGCATAGCTAAGACTGGTGCTAGGCACATTGCCTCTTTAAGATGTTCAAAGGCCTTAGTTGCTTCAGGAGTCCATGAAAATGCATCTTTCTTCAATAATGTTGTTGGAGGTGCTGCTATTCTCCCATAATTCTTAACAAACTTGCGATAATACCCTGTTAACCCGAGAAATCCTCGCAACTGCTTTATGGTTGTGGGGACTTTCCATTCCTTAATGGATTTAATTTTTTTAGGGTCTACCTTAACATCCTCGTGAGATACAATAGGACCCAAATATTCCACCTCTTGTACTCCAAAGAAACATTTGGATGTTTTTGCATATAATTGTTTCTCCTGCAATAGTTTGAGCACCCTGTCAGCATGTTGAACATGATCCTTCCAAGACCTATTGTAGATTAGTATATCATCAAAAAATACTTGCACAAATTTTCTAAGGAAGGGTTTGAAAATGGAATTCATCAACCCTTGAAATGTAGAAGGTGCATTGGTAAGGCCAAAAGGCATGACCAAAAATTCATAATGGCCCTCATGAGTTTGAAATGTTGTTTTTGGAATATCTTCAGTCTTCATTCTAATTTGATGATATCCTAAACGAAGATCCAACTTGGTAAAATAAATTGCTCCATGTAATTCATCCAATAATTAATCAATCACAGGAATGGGAAATTTATCTTTAATGGTGAGCTTATTGAGTTCCCTATAATCTGGACACATTCGCCATGATCCATCCTTCTTGTGTACCAATACTACAGGAGCAGAGAAAGAACTTTGACTAGGTTGAATTATACCTGCCTCTAACATTTCTGCAATCATACGTTCAATTTCTCTCTTTTGGAAGTAAGGATATCTATAAGGCCTGATGTTTGGAGGAACACTTCCCGGAATCAAATGAATAGCATGATCATGATCACGAATAGGTGGGAGTCCTTTGGGAGTTTCAAACACCTTGGAATGATTGTCCAAGACTTGTTGGAGATCTGCAGAAACAGATGATTTTGATGTTGGAACTTCTAGTGAGCATAATTGTGCAATTACGCCTCGTTGTTCTTTCTTTAGAAGCTTTGTCATGCCATTAGAGCTTATTATCCTTCCTGGCTTCCCTTCAATACCCCGTAATTCGACTTCCTTTCCTTCTAAAAAAATTTTCAAGAAAAGTTCTTGAAAATTAAAAGCTACCGTCCCCAAAGATTGTAACCATTGTACTCCTAGTACAACATCAGCACCTCCCATATGAATGGAAAGCATTGGACTATTCAATACATATTCCCCCATGGTTAGCTTGATATTATGGCATTTTCCAGAGCAATTTATAGTTCCTCCATTTGTAACCATCACTTGACATTATGGTGTTGGGTATAGGAAACAATTCAATTCCTTGGCTAGCTTACCATGAATAAAATTATGGATACTACCTGAATCAATCAACACTATTACCTTTTTCTTCTTGATATGTCCTTCTATCTTGAGAGTTTGAGGAGTGGTAATTCCTTTCAATGCATTACATGATATGGTTGAACTCATTTCTTCCTCTTTTGGGGTTGGTTCCTGGTGTATATCCTCTTCTTTTGAAGATTCTTGTTCGTTTTCTTCTTCCTCTTCACAATCTATGTAAAATAATTTCTTCTCAGCACACTTATGACCTTTAGTATATTTTCTATCACAACTGTAGCAAAGCCCTTTTTCTCTTTTTTCTTCCAATTGTTGTGGTGTCAACCTTGTAGGTTGTGGAAGTCTAGGAGTTGCAACACTTCCATATTTATATATGTGAGTGGTAGGCTTCCTTGTCGCCATAATTTTACATTCAATTTTTCTTGCCAACCTGAGTGCCTTTTCATTTGAATCAGGTTCCCAAATGCAAACTTCATGTTGGATGTTATCCTTTAAAGTCCCTACGAAGACATCAATCCTGTGTTCCTCTAGAATATCAATTACCCTTATATTCAATTTTTGGAAGTCCTCAATGTGCTCCACCACTGAACCCTTTTGTTTGAGATTTATCAATTGGCTAAAGAAGGTGTTACTTTTTGTATCCTCATAATGTGCTATCATTTCCTCCGTAAAAATTTACCAAGTGACATTTTTTTACAGGAGCAAAGCCATCGATACCATACAAATGTATTTTGTTCTAAATGTAAAGTTGCAATGTGTACCTTTTGTGTGTTTTTCACATTATTCAGATAAAAATATTGCTCCATTTGTAGTATCCATGTTACGAGATCCTTGCCATCAAACTTCCTCATATCCATCTTTGGAATATGGTGGTTCTTCCATCCAACATTAGAGTTTATGAAATCACGATTGTAGAAATTATATACAATATGCATGTATATATCCGGATCCTCCTGATCTAAATATTTATCTTCTTGCTAAATACATAATCCTTCCACTATAATTCTTGCGGAAATTTAATCAACAATTGCAAAACATATGAAGCAATAAAAACACACATAACATAGATGTTTAATGGGAAAGCCTGAAGCTGAAAACCCCAACTATATATTATGTAACATGGAGATCATATGACAATCTCATACAAGCATACAAAGCTTATCACAAGCTCTCAATACAGTACAATCGTCATACACTAATCAGGCCTAATCTTGCAAATCCATGCACCAATCTTTGCCACCTGCTAGCCTGCCTCCACTACGCAATCCAAGCTAATCACAAAGACCAATTCGATGTAATCCCACTCTCCTTGACTGCGTGATTATCATTGGCAACTCCAATGTATATGTAGATGCAATTCATGCATCACTAATAGTCACAACAAATAGTCTATCTTGCCCTTTCACCTATCTCTCCACTGGTCTCCACTGAAACTGCCATGCACTGTAGTTAACTGATGTATTCTTCAGTTGATTAATGAGTTATTATTTGTGAATTAATTAACTAATTAATTCACTCCACTCTCACTAGTGTATCAATTAGTTAGACTAGATACAACTAGCTCAACCGAGTCTAACCGAGTTAAACTAAATACAACTCCACCAACTACTTCTCCAACTCCACCAAACTCTGTCACATGAGTTCTAACTGAAGTCCTCCATGCAATAGCTCCAGTAAACCCTCAGGAATAGCGTAATTCCTCTGCCAAATAAGAAGCACATCTCAGGTAATCGAATCGAAGTGCTCCAAGAGAATAAGATAATGTTTATAGTCCAAATATTATTAAGAGCTAATAATATTCGACATATCTATTTTTAGACTGGCAATCTAAAAATAGACTATGCCCAATATGTCTAAAAATAGAATTCCATATATTTTCCAACTTGACCAACCATCCACAAATATCATCCTACAACTCATAGAATATTATCGACATGTCTAAAAATAGACTTTGCGCCAAAAATCACCTCTGTGGGCCCCACCTAATTTAGGTGATTATTTTCCAACTAGGATCAAGGATGATGTTACAGGATGCCTCCTCCACTGTTTTTTGTTGCAATCTTCAACACTCCCTGTCAACAAGAAAGGACTGTCTTTGCATGCGACATGCAACTCCATGCATTCGCCCTGCAACCTTTGCAAGCGCCATGCAACTCTTCTGAAACTGAAAGGCTCCAAACAACTCAATCAGTCTAATGCATCTATCATCAAAGTCTTCGACTTCTGTTGGTACCAACTGCACATGTCTTCAGGAACCACTGCATTATTGAACTCTGCACCCATGCACTCTGCACTTGCTGTCAACTCTGAATCGCGCTCCAGTATCCGACACTGTCACTTTGATCTGCCTGCATCAATCCAACTGATCATGCTACTGCTGCTCTATGGGCTCCTCGTAGCCTAGTTCAATTCATGAGATCCACACCATCTCTATGAATCCTGCCCAGAAATATCCTCTTGGGATTACTCATGCATGTCGCCCCACCTCTCACCTGGTGGTATAGCTGCATGCACTCCCTCTTCCCATCTGGCATGAAATTTCTCTGCATGAGTGGTTGCTCCCTCCCACTCCATGATCCTCATCTTGTGGCTGCTCCACATCTCGAGGTTCACTCTTACCTGCATGCAAATCCAGCTCCCTCTCAAGCTTCAATTTCATGGCTTTCTCACACTTCCCGATAGTAGGAAGCTCCGTAGAAATCCCATCTACTTCAAATCTATAAAGATTCTTCTGCATCTCTAGTTGTAGCTGCTCCACAACCTTCTGAGACTGCTTCTCACGCTGCATGTTGAGAGGCTCCCTCTCAACCACCAAGTCACTAACCTCTGCTTTTCTCCTCAAATCTTTGCATGCATCTTGTACCTCAGTGCATGTAGATTCTTGGCTCACGCACATTGCAATTGTCCCGCCGTCGCAAAATTTTCTAACAAAAGAGCTGATTTTAAATCGACGATATCTCCCTCATCTGAGCTCCGATTCGACCGATTTTTTTTTCAATTTGGGTATTTTTTCACAAGGAATCCAAATATGCTATTTTTTTCTGAAAATATTTCACCAAAAATTTCATATATTCTCTACAAACTCGCGCACCCAAAAATTCCTGCTCTCATTCCATGTAGAAAATCTATAACACAGCTCCGATACCATGTAGAAATTATATGCACTACGCATGTATATATCCGGATCCTCCTGATCTAACAATATTTATCTTCTTGCTAAATACAGAATCCTTCCACTATAATTCTTGTGGAAATTTAATCAACAATTGCAAAACATATGAAGCAATAAAAACACACATAACATAGTTGTTTAACGGGAAAGCCTGAAGCTGAAAACCCCAACTATATATTATGTAACATGGATACCATATGACAATCTCATACAAGCATACAAAGCTTATCACAATCTCTCAATACAGTACAATCGTCATACACTAATCAGGCCTAATCTTGCAAATCCATGCATCGATCTTTGCCACCTGCTAGCCTGCCTCCACTACGCAATCCAAGCTGATTACAAAGACCAATTCGATGTAATCCACTCTCCTTGACTGCGTGATTATCATTGGAAACTCCAATGTATATGTAGATGCAATTCATGCATCACTAATAGTCACAACAGATAGTCTATCTTGCCCTTTCACCTATCTCTCCACTGGTCTCCACTGAAACTACCATGCACTGTAGTTAACTGATGTATTATTTAGTTGATTAATGAGTTATTATTTAGTGAATTAATTAACTAATTAATTCACACCACTCTCACTAGTGTATCAATCAATTAGACTAGATACAACTAGCTCAACTGTGTCTAACTGATTTAAACTGAACACAACTCCACGAACTACTTCTACAACTCCACCAAACTCTGTGACATGAGTTCTAACTGAAGTCCTCCATGCAATAGCTCCAGTAAACCCTCAGGAATAGCATAATTCCTTCTGTCAGCTGCTGTGCCACATCCGTGCACTGAACTGAAGTGCTCCAAGAGAATAAGATAATGTTTATAGTCCAAATATTATTAAGAGCTAATAATATTCGACATATCTATTTTTAGACTGGAAATCTAAAAATAGACTCCGCCCAATATGTCTAAAAATAGAAGTCCATCTATTTTTCCAACTTGACCAACGATTCACAAATAGCATCCTACAACTCATAGAATATGATCGACATGTCTAAAAATAGACATAGTCAAAAAATAGACTTTGCGCCAAAAATCACATGTGTGGGCCCCACCTAGTTTAGGTGATTATTTTCCAACTAGGATCAAGGATGATGTTCCAGGATGCCTCCTTCATTGTTTCTTGTTGCAATCTTCAACAACGATTAACATTTATTTTGTTCTCATCATGAGTTTCCTCTATTATCTTTTCGCCATTAAGAAACATTTCTTGTATCAACTTTTCCAAACCTTCGATCTCTACTCTTAGATCATTCTTCATGTTTTCCATTTTTTCATCGATCTTAGCTTCCATATCATCCATCTTAGCTTCCATGCCAACTTCCATGCCATCCATCTTAGCTTCCAAACCATTCATCTTAGCTTCCACGCCTTTCTTCAAACCATCCATTTTATTTTCCACGCCTTTCTTCAAAACTTCCATTTCATTTTTTTTTGTTCTTTGCGAGAGCAAAATTTGTTGCACTTGCTCTTGTAATTTTGATATGTCATGTTGCCATTCTTCGTCTTCATGAGTCATAGTAGAGCTTTCTAAAGGCTTAATGGGTGTTGAATTCCTTTTAGGGGCCATTTTAGAATCCAATACTGATATCTATTCTACAATATGCCCTTGGAATCAATTCAACTTTATTCTTCAAACAAGACTTATGCAATTCGGAAAACAAATACACACTTTTTTCTTGCTTTTGAGAGCTTGATATTGAAATCAGTTCCGTCTATGTGATTTTAGATCTTCTAACATTCCGAAATTGGCCTCGTAGCAGCTATCGTAATCTTTCTTTTCAATTGGTGAGGTCCTTTCCGAGTTTTGGATACTTCAAGGCAAAGTTATATCGAATCTCCCTTAATGACCTAATTATGGACTAGTTCAGTAGAGCACACTTGTATGGCGTGCCACGTCTCACTGTTTCCTCCTTCATCTTTGAAATTGATATAAAGGAAACTAAAGTCTGTGTACTTGCGGCTAATTTTTACCGAATTCCAATCCGATGCTCACAGAGATGTTTACTACTTCTTCCACTGTGACCCTTTGGAGATGAAATTCCTGAGCTCAAAAATCCCTAACTTCCATAGACCCTATCTCCGAAAATATTGTGAATCAAGCTTTCCGAAATTTTTTTCATGATGATCCTCAGATTGCGCCCTTGCCGTGTAAAAATTTCCACTTTCCGAACCCTCGTAGAAAAAAAAGTTTTTGCGCAAATTTCTACGATGACCTCGTTTAGGCTGGGGTTTGGGGAGCCTGCAAAAATCCCTAATTTGAATAGATCATATCTCAAAAAATATTGTGAACCAAGATCTGAAATTTTTCCACAAGGTTCCTCAAGATTTTTAGATTCGTCATAAAAACTTCAACTTTTCGAACCTTTTGTAGAAAAAATTTCCTTATAGCGAAATGCTGACGATGACCTATTTGGAGCAACGAAACCCTAGAATCTAGCGGCTCTAATACCAAATGTTATGAAACCCCGTTGAAGATTGCAACAAGAAACAGTGAAGGAGGCATCCCGAAACATCATTCCTGATCCTAGTTGGAAAGTGATCACCAAAACTAGGTGGGGGCCACACAGGTGATTTTTGTTGCAAAGTATATTTTTAGACTATGTCTATTTTTAGACATATGGAGCATATTCTATAAGTTGCGGGATGCTATTTATGGATGGTTGGTCAAGTTGGAAAAATAGATGGATTTCTATTTTTAGACATATTAGGCGGAATCTATTTTTAGATTGCCAGTCTAAAAATAGATAAGTCGAATATTATTAGCTCTTAATAATATTTGGACTATAAACATTATCTTATTCTCTTGAAGCACTTCTGGCTATGCATACATGTGTGCACAGAGCTACCAGAAGGAATTACGCTATTCTAAGGGTTAAGTGAGCTATGATGGAGACTTTAGTTAGAACTCATGATTGAGGGCTCAGGAGTTATTGAGCTGAAGGGTGAGCCGTGTTCAGTTTAACTAATCTAAACATAGTTGAGCTAGTTGTATCTAGTCTAACCGATTGATACACTAGTGAGAGTGGTGTAAATTAATTATTAATTAATTCTCTAATTATAAACTCATTAATCAACTAAAGAATACATCAGTTAACTTTAGTGCATGGACAGTTTCAGTGGAGACCAGTGAAGAGATAGGTGAAAGAGCAGTGTGACTATCAGTTGTGACTATACTGTTGCATGATTTGCAACAACCAGTGATTGGAGATGCCAATGAGGATTACGCAGTACAAGCCAGGTGGTTTGAATTTATTTATGAGCCATTCTTCAGCATTGATTGCGCAATATTAGCAAGGTTAGTGGTGGCAAGTAGTATTAGGATATAGATTTGCTAGACGAACTCGATTAGTTTGTAGCAATTGGAGATTGTACCGAGAGCTTGTGAGGAGCTTATATGATGATTGTTACATGATATCTATGACACATAATATTATAATATACGTATAGTTGGGGGTTTTCACTTTTAAGCTTTCCCCATAAATTACCGTAGGTTCATATGTGTGAATTTTTATGGTTTTAATGTGTGCATGCAATTGATTTTATTTCCGCAATTAATGATCAATGGTAGAAGAGATTATGTATTGTGCATGAAGTCAAATAGTGTGTGATCAGGAGAATCTCGGATGTATAACATATCAGTTATATATAATTTCTACAAAACCAGCTCCAAAAATAGAAGAAAAGAGAGATCAACGCCTTAGAAATCAACCACTTCGAGAGGGAACCTCCAATACATTACATAAATGAACAATTCCTGGATGATACAAATGACCAAAACCTCCTACTATATATAGGAGTCCATGGGGCCACAATATAATCCTAGCCGACCTAACAATAATAATGTAAGGGCACAGTAATAACAATATTGGGGTTCCAAGGGTACAACAATAACAATAAGGGGGCTACATTAATAACAATAAGGGAATAAACTAGTAATATAGGGACCCAACAAATATTGCCTTTATCATGTTGCACACACATTATCCAACACCACTCTAGTGATATGCCAATTTATTCTAAATCGTGCTCATCTAAAAATGAAATAATCACACACATCAACTTTATCACACTTACAATCATAACAAAATTATGCCATCTCCTTATGGGCATGATCACTTATCTTCATCCTCCACCCTAGCATGCCCTTTAATACCTCCAAAACATTATTGAGGAATACCAAACTATTCTCAAGTAATCAAAATTTATAAACAAATATATATGCTCACTATTATTTATGTTGGTCAAATTCAAATGCTTATTTATAGCCTAGAAAAAGAAAAAAATATGTAATTTGGGTCAAAATTGTCTCTATATTCCAAGTCGGCCCTACCCAAAAGGACATGTCTATTTGAACCCCTTTGGAAAGTATAAATAGAGGGTGATTTCAACTCACTTGGACACACACAATTCGCGTGATTGGTTTTTAAATATCATAGAAGGAAGGAGGTTTAAAGTCTAAAATTGACGAGTGAAGAAGGGTTTATCTTAAACTCATATTTGTGGAAGTTTTGCCTTGGAATATCTCTTATTAAAGATCTATTTTTTATTATGTACATGTTGTTGGTCTCTTGTTATTGATGGATTTTCTATGCAAAAGGAGGGTTCGACTTGGCATCTAGAGGGTTGAAGTATTTTTGTGGTCATGGGTCTTGGATATCTCACTTTGAACTAATTCTATAGGAAGATAATTTTTTGGGTTTCCCCCTACGAGCGGTTTTTGCCTTGGTTTGGAGCCTATATCTTGTGTTATTTATATTCATGTGATCTTCATGTTTTGTATATTTGATAATTGTTTGATGAAGAAAAACATAATAAAAAATAATAAATAGCCAACATCATTCACAAGCAATTATCAAAGTAGAGGAATCTACCCTAATGCATAAGCCTCACGATTTCTCAACATGGTGTCAGAGCAAGGTTTGAAAAAGGAGGCTTGAAGATCACTCTATTGGCATTTGGATCGAAATATCATGCATTCTATGGATTTATTATATGACAAGGTTTGTTTATGTTATTGGACTTGCATTACAGTAATCTATGATATGCATTACAGGATTATAATGTGGCATAGTTCATATGGCTAATTATAAAGCTTTGTATGAATCTCTCTCTACTTTGATGGATTGTATTGAAATATTGTGTAACCACCCCTCCCACATTTACCCAATTTCATCGGTGTGTCAGGGTAAACATGAGACAAAGAGTTACTATGACATGACCTAACCTCCAAGCTCTAGTTAAGGAAGTGGGGCCTACAAACTAACCACAAAGTGGCAACTCACAACAACCCTAAGGGCTATAGGACACTCAGGGTCCAAAGAACTACCTCAAGTGACCAAACCCTGAGTTGGGGATCCTTTTCACTGACCTGGACTCCCAACCGCACCCTTGACAATGTTTGCATGCAGTTGAAGGCCTCCAATTGCACTTGCAAGCCTTGCTCCATGTAGTTTTGACCTAAATTTCTCAGTTCAGTGTTTGCGATCCTGAGATCTTAGCCACAATTCCAAGCCAACCTCCAAAACCCTGCCTAGAACCGCTTGAGACTTCTCAGAATGATCTAAACATACAAAATTTTAACAAGAACTTGGCCTAACCAGGCCTAACCATGACAGTCATTACGTCAAACATATGGCAAACATGTAAGCTATAGGTAATTAATATATATCTAATCACAGGAGTCTGAAACTTATCTGAGAATCACCAAGAAGGTCTAATGCCCTCTCATAATAGTTGAAATAACATTTGTTAATCCATGCATTCATCAACCATTCATACATTCATTAAAACATGTCAAGATCCATAAGTAATATACATCATATAACTAGAATATAACCAACAAATAACCAACTTAGAAACCATGGAAACTCGGCCATAATATCTCCAACATAATCGCTACAAATATACATGAATCACAATAGAAGAATAGCTCTTATTAACATATGAAAATACCAACCAAGTCAGGGACTTCCACGTACCACCCGACCATATATTGGGATGAACCAATTCTATCTTTCAACCAATCACCCACACGCCATATTCCAAGCATGAATGTGAGATCTCGTAGAATAAACTAAACAAAACCAAACTAGGGCTTCCAGAGGCCAAATCACCTCAACCCTCAACCAGTGATTCCACCTCACGGTCGAACATCACTAATACCAACCAGATTGGTCTCTACCCAAGTTTTATAAGGCTCCAAGAACTAGTAACTCAACCCACAACCTTTCAGGGCTCTAGAGCATTTGTCCCAACCTAGACTCCAGGACTAGTAACTCAACCCAATTTGTTCCATGGATTCCAATGAATTTGTTCCAACCCATAGCCATAAGAAATTATGAACACCAATAAGAAAACAATCAAGTGGAAAAAACCCACAACACCATGGATGTCCAGGAAATGGAAAGGCAAGGTGTTACACAGCAATTTGTCACTATTCCTGCAATCCCTCGCCCCGCATATTGGAGGGTCTTTCCCGTGACCTGTGAGCAGTGTCATACCCTACAAATACTTTCTTTGCATCCTTCTTCATAAGGATATGATTTCTCCTGTTGAACATTTCCTCAAGAAGCACCCAAAAACCCATGTTTTTGGATTAGCACGGGTAGCCAGTTCATCCCTCGCGCCAATGGGGAAAATATACACTAGAGGTTGCGCCATATGGCACTCTGTCCCTGTGTTGTACCAACGCCAACCTGTTTTGGAATGTTTTTTAACAAATTGGAGGCGGAAGTTTCCTTTAACCACCTCGGGAATGACTCATTGCAAGTGGTTAAACTCGATAAACCATGGATCTCTACCTTTAGGAAATGTTTGATGGAACATTCTAAGAGGATAGGACTCCCCCCCACGATTATAGGGATCCTAAATTCTCCTTCTCCCTCTATATAAACAAGCCTTCTCCCTTTACATCTGCTAGCTGAAACAGTAGCTGAACATATAGCCAAGAAGCTGAGCTTGGAGGAGAGACATTATAGCTGAGTAATCATTATAGAGAAGGTCAAACCAAGGGGGATCCCGTAGAGAGAGCCCCGTCTAAATTCCCGGCGGGTTTGTGAGACGTGCTCCACCAGAACCCTGCTGGAGGAGATCACAACGTCGAAGCACCGGTTGTACTCTTCCTTTTTTAAATTAATATACTCGACTATGATATTGTTTCCATATCTGTGTTATGTTTATTTAATGCATGTGATTTAGTCTTCTTCGACTGACTGATAGTTAGGAATGCGAAATAGTATGTTGTGTATCGTCTTCATCTCTTGTGTATGTGTAGGTATCCGGGTGTGAGAACGAGCGGGTTGTGATCTGCCGAATTGGGAGCGGGAGGCAGCTATCCTTCCGGACGACACAACAGTGCAAGTCATAAGGTAGGTGATCTGCTGAGTCTTTGTCCATTCTTAGCTAGGAATTGATGTCATAGCGTGTTTCGTTTGTGGCTAGACCCACCCTAGGGCTAGTGGGATCGCCTCTGTCCGCAGAGGGGATTTACCTCACAAACAAATTGGCGACTCCATTGGGGATCAGTGCAAGTTTGTCTTTCGTCTATTAGATCTTCTTCTTGGTCTTTGCTTGCTTAGCTTGCCTTTTCTGGGTTGTTTGGCTGAGTCTTAGGACCCTGTTCAGCCCCAGAGGATCATTTTTTACCTATGTTTTTCCAAATTTCCATCTTTTTAAGGTTGGATTGATTGGTGCGCTTTCTAGCCTGACAGTCGCGCCCACTGGCGCGAGTTTCCAGTTTATCACCCGTGCCATCCCCTGTCTGGCACGGATTACAGCGAGACAGTCACACCAATTCCTATAGGTGCTAGAGTTTCCCTTGTTTTGGAGTTTTTGGTCCATCCTGGTGTCTCTGGGTGTTTTCTTCACTTGTTTTGAGTGCTTTGGGTTTGTTTGTGACTGTGATCATCCTTCTCCCTTTAGTTGTTTGTCCATCTCTTTCAGCATCCGGGATTTAGAGATTTCTAGTGCTTTGATATGCTGAGCCTCCTGTTGGAGTTTAGGTCTCTTGTTTCATGGTCACTTTCATTAGTTGCTTGATCGCATTCAGCTCCCTGGATCCGTTTGGAGTGGTTGATTTTGGTGAAATGAGTCTTGAGTGAGTCTTGTCTCTTTCATTCAGTTTCGCTTCCTATCACTCCAAGCATAGCTCACATTGCTTGTATGGGTCCGTTTTGACATCTTTCTTTGATTTGAGAGATTGTGACATTGGTTTGAGTTTTTATCTTATTTGCTTTTGAGTTGCTTGAACTGCTTTGTTTCGACTCTTGCATTGGCATTCTCGAACTAGTGTGAAGATTCATTTTTCATGTTATTTAGTGCACTATTTCCTCTATTACATTGAAAAAACCAAAAAAAGATATTTTGTGCTTGCATTTGTTTTGTTTGCATTGTAGAATTGAGAAATCTTTTGCATAACTAGCATTCGACATTCTAGGAAAAATTTTTCGTTCTCATTAGTTTGCATCAGGTTCTGTAGTGAATACTTCTGTGTGTTGTCATTGTTTTCTATCACTTGAAATTCCTAACCTACTCGTAGATAGCTCTTCATTGAACGAAATGGTATTTTATGGCATGTAGCTTGCATTCAGGAATTTGTGAGATTCAACATTCGGTAGGACCTTGGAATTAAAACATAAATACAAGATCAACTTAAAAATTATTCAATTAACCTAAGGAAACATTGAAACTTAACGAAACATTTAGTGGTCTAAGTTAGAGATGTGTTTCTGCATCTTAAAACCTAGCAGTTGTCGCTCTCCATCTGGCATCAAATAGCGCTAGTACGAACTTTTTCTCCCCGTACCATCGAGTATATAAAGGGAGACCCCTATAGGTTGCAATCCTTTTATCCATAGGAAGCTGAGTCTGCCGCCTTGTAACCGTGATACACCGAATACAGCATTTGGGGAGACTACCTACATGTACGTCAAGTCCTTGGTTGATTCTTCTTTCATTTTATAATCAAGGTGTATATGGCAGTTCACGGGGACTTGGTACACCCTTTTACCTAGACTACCTGAGCAGTCATTTTCGATCTTTACTGACTCCATAAAATTGAAAAGATCATCGATCACTTGCCCTTTTGCACTCACTTAAAACCAAAAGAGACTAGAGTCATCTTTGACTGTTTCTTGACTCTTAAAACATGAAACAACAAACTTTTGTTTTAATGTGGTAAAATAAACTACCTACGATTACACGCCCATTACAGATTGATTATTGGGCCTGTATTTGTTTGTCTTGGTTTCGATCCAAGTGTCTTCATTTTAGATCTTTTTCCTTTTCTGGTGTGTTACATTCACAGTGGCAGAACCATCAGTTTCATCTACTGGCAGTCCTTTCTTAGATGATTCATCTGAAACTTCACAGATCTCTGGGTCTGCTGAGCTTCAACAGCCTGTAATCTCGTCTGAGTATCCCTTTGGGGAACCAATTGAGTTCCATTGGCCTCTTTCCAACGCTTGATTGGATTTTGGGTTGGGGAACATTTCCC
This sequence comes from Pinus albicaulis, assembly GCA_034641835.2. Classification (NCBI taxonomy): domain Eukaryota; kingdom Viridiplantae; phylum Streptophyta; class Pinopsida; order Pinales; family Pinaceae; genus Pinus; species Pinus albicaulis. The sequence goes on along the minus strand of CM076582.1, from coordinate 569,433,742 downwards.
CCCTCTTACATCGAGATCACCGTTTTTGGTTGCTATCATACCTCCTAGCCCCCGTACTCTTTTGCAAGATCTTACAGTGGATTCAGACATGGATTCGTCTGGTCCTAATGGAAGTGAGGGCATTCCAGTTTCTGATGAAAAATACCAAATCTTCCTAGAAGACATCCAAACAAAACCTGCTCAATCGCCACCTTCGGGTCACTTCCAGCCGGGTATAGGTCTTTGGGTCAGATTATGGCCGGTATTGCCTCCATGGCAACATCAAATCCGTCAAGGGGTCTGGTCCTTCCATCCTTAGGTATGTCGCCAATGACACCTGTCTCATCATCGACACCTTTTGTCACGTCTGTTCCCACTAGGCCCACTGTCTGTGTGGCTGCTTCGACACTGGTTGTCATTGCACAATCGTCAAGAGTTTCAACTACGGTAGAAACTTCGATTGCCATGGAAATCCCTAACGGCCTTTCACCTGAGGAGTATCGGTTAGCTGTTCAACAACAGAACGTGCAAAATTATCAGTCCCCTCAGGATCCTTATAGATCTAATTTTTCTCATTATGGAGTGGACGGTACTCCGATTTACTCACTTCTGTTTTAGCATGACAAGCAAGGCAACCCTATCTACTTGCCTACTCCTGATGCATATCAGTTTCTTTCCGGCATTATGCATCCCTCTAACCAACAAGGAAAGCCCTTTCAGGGACAACCTTCGATTCAACAGGGGTATGCTCATGACCAACAAGGACAACCCTTTCAAGGATGACCTTTGGTCCAGCAAGGGTATGCATATGACCCACAAGGGCAACCCTTACAGGGACAACCTTCGGTCCAGTAAGGATTTTTTTACAACCCGCAAGGGCAGCCTTACAATCCTTAAGGTCAACCTTTGCCAACCCAGCCTGTGATCCAACCAGGGCAACCTAAAGGACCATCTGGGCAGCCGGTTTATCAACCCAGACCTTCTTACGGTCCTGGGGGGCAGATTCATCCATCTCAACCTTTGGTGCAACCTCAACAGCCCTATCTTTTGATTAATCCAAATGTTGCATAGCCAGGGCCCTCTTATGGTCCTGATTTAGGTCAACCTATTTATCAGGCACAACCTGGCCCTCTGCAGCCATTAGGCCAACCCGCTCAACCGAGGCAACCTAGTGGCCCTCAGCCATCAGGCCAACTCGCTCAACCGGGGCAACCTGGTGGCCCTCATCAAAGAGGTCAACCTGCCCAGCTAGGCCAACCTACACAGCCTATTCACCCTGCTCAGTCGTCGCTCTACTCTATGCCGCAACCAAATCAACTGTTGTGCCCGATGTATCCATCTCAGCAGGGCCCCACTTATCAGTAGCCTATTCGACCCCAAAGCGGTTATTTTCCTCAAGGTCAATATCGATCGGTCTACAACCCGCCTCAAGGTTCTGCTTATTACCCTCAACCGCCAAGCTATACTTATACTCCGCAGCAGAATCCTTGTGCTGCTCAATCGGGACCCTCGTATACTCAGAATCAGTATCCCGGTTATCAACCCCTGTATCTTGGTTCTCAGTCGCCATATCAACTGAATTATCTGGCTTATACCCCTTATGGTCAGAATCCTCCGGGAAAGAACCAATGGGGGCAGAGTTATACTCAACCAGGATGGAGTATGGGTACAGGTCCTTACCGAGGACCTGCCATGCCATTTAATCCTCAATTACCTTTCCTCGCTACATTGGAGCTACCAAATGCGTCCAAATTGACAACCGATCCCATTCTTCATAATCCATATTGGCCTTTGGTCCCGACAAAGGTTCCTGGTGATTGTCCCAAGTTTGAGGGCAAGTCTGGAGAAGACCCTCAAGCTCATGTCATGACATACCATTTATGGTGTTCTTCCAATTCTTGGGTGGACGATTCTGTTCGGCTTCGTCTCTTCTAGCGCACTCTTACCGGAGCTGCTGCTAAGTGGTATATCGAACTGTTGCGTGGCATATTTCAAGATTTCAATACTCTTGCTATGGCATTCTCGACTCATTTCAAGTTGTCGGTTCGTTATGAAGCCAGGACGCATCTCCTCACATCCTTGAAACAGGACCGAGCTACCCATATCTCGAACCACATTCATGAATGGAGACGGTGTCATCGTTTGATCAAATTTGAAATTCCTGATCAACTTCTTACTCATTGGTTCACTACCTCTTTTGTCAATCAGATTGTGAAAGACATCACCATGGGGGCATGTGTAACCGAGGAACAAGCCATCGCTCGTGCCCAGTACCTTGATTTAGTGTACTCTCAATCAGGCATTTTGTACGACATCTTGACTAAAGCTCCACATCCTGAGACCTCTAAAGCGCCAGCTACCCCATCAGTCGACGTCGTTATTGGTTCCATATCTCATACTTCACGTAAGTCTTCCAATGGGAAGCAGAAATCAAATTCTTCCAATAATTTTGCTCCTCAGGCTTCCCCAGATTCTGGTAAAACTGCAAAGGTCAACATCGTTCAATCCAATCCTGCGGACAAGACTTCCAAGGGAAAAAAGAAGGGCAAAGGCAAGGCCAAATCTGATGCCCCAAAACCAGAATTGTCTAAACCTCGTGCTGATGATGGTTCACAGTGAAAGCCGAAGTATCTCTGTCTCATTTGTGAAGAGGATCACTACACTAAGGATTGTCCTCGACTATTCGAGGTTAGTAAACTACTTAAAGGTGCTAAGGGAACTCCAAGAACCTTTCCCATCTCAACAGACCCAGATGGTCGATTAATCGGCACCATCTGCATCGTTTGGCTCTCAAGTTTTCATGATGAATGGTTCTGCACCCGTTTCCATCGCTACTCGGTTGAAGGATTATGCTGGATCACGCCAAGCAGCTGGGAAATAGGTCGTTGATGGTCCTCCTCCCCCACCTGCCTTTGGTCCCCTTGAAATTGAGAAGCCCAGTGTTGAACCCGTTATACGGCCACCTTCCAAAGGTGTTCTCCAGAAATATTCTGATAATCCTAACGCTCATGCTACTCAGCATTACAGTATTGTTGAGGATTTGGCGCCGGCGCCTTCCGTGATGTTTGCATTAGAAGTGCTCCAGAGTTTTCCGTCTCAACGGAAAACATTGTTATCCGCGATCGGCGGGATCGATCCTGCTGATTCTAGCCTTCTCTCCTTCGATCTAGAGAATTTCGTCCCCCGACTTCCGCACCAAATTGTGCTTGTTATACAAGTTGGTATCAACGGTCTCAACATTCATAGGGCCGTAGTGGACAAAGGTGCATCTACTCGCGTCATGTCATTTTCTTGCTGGAAGGCTATTGGATCTCCAACCCTGAACTCATCACCCAATGCCCTTGAGGCATTCGATGGAAGGGAATCAAAACCCTTGGGTGTTCTCGCTAGCTTACCGATCACATTGCAAGGAAAGACTGTCAACGTTGAAATTGAAGTCGTTGATGCCAAACTCAACTACAATATTCTACTTGGTCGCAGTTGGACTCACACTATTTTGTGCGTTCCATCCACCCTCTTTCGACTTCTGAAGTTTTCACATGAGGGAAAAATTATCACTGTTGATCAGTTGTCATTCTTTACCTCGTCTTCCGAGAACAACGTGCCATACGTGGATAAGATTTATAATCCCCCTGACAGCATAGGGTCAGGTATTTTCAAAGATATCGCTCTCATGGGTATTTTTCCCTTTCCACCACCAAATACCATTAAAGTCAATATGGTCTCTCGGTTAGATGACCCTTGGATCATCCCTTCGCCTGAATAGGTTGATTCATTTGGAGATTTGATGTTGCTTAGTCCCATCGAGATCAATTATTGTGAGCTAACAGCTGCATCTGATTCTCCCCCTCATGAAGCTGCTCCTTTGAGCATGTCTCCCGACGTGTATTCTCAATCCCCCTGGCTCGGCGATGCGGAATAGCCCGATCCTCTGAAAGAAGTGTTTCCATCCAACGAGGCTATCATGGAAACAATGTCTCTCGAGGATCTACTGTGGAGCGATGGTCATCATCGTTCCTCGTTTATGCCTTGCCTCGGGTCCATGTCTAACTGTCTTGACCGCTTCGCGTCCCAAGTTCCTTCTCCGCCACTTCAGATGCCCATTTTGACTCATGAAGTCTTTGCGGAAGGTAACTTGAGGAACATTACTAAAACGATGCCTATCGACATCTACGTTAAACTAGGGATCGTCGAGAACATCCATGTGGGAGTGACTTGCTCTTCTGAGGAAGTCCAATTGTACACTAGTCTCTTTCGTGAATTCCACGATGTTTTTGCATGGTCTTACAAAGAAATGCTTGGGATCAGCCCCAATATTGTGGTGCACGAGATTCCCACCTACCTAGGTACGAAGCTTGTTCGCTAGCGTCTTCATCCCGTGCATCCTCGAAAAGCCGCCGCTATCAAAGTTGAAGTTGAGAAACTTCTTAAAGCGGGTTTCATTTATCCGATTCCCCTGACTAAATGGGTTTCTAATATAGTTCTTGTGGATAAAAAATAGGGCGCCATTCGTGTTTGTGTTGATTATCGTGATATCAATCGGGCCTGCCCTAAGGATAATTATCCCACCCCATTTGTCGATCAGATCATTGACGATTGTGTGGGAAGTGAAATTTTTTCCCTGATGGACGGTTTCTCTGGCTATAACTAGATTAACATTCTCCCGTCAGATCAACACAAGACCTCTTTTATTTTCCCATGGGGAACGTTCGCATATAAGAAACTCCCATTCAGCTTGAAGAATGTTGGGGCTACATTCCAACGCGCAATGTCCTATGCTTTTCATGATATTCGACATATTGTCCACCCATACCTGGATGAACTTTCAGCTCATTCAGTTGCGTGGAAAGACCACCCGGAACATCTTCGTCAAATATTTCTTCGTTGTAGACGCTACAATATTAGGCTCAACCCGCACAAATGCGTCTTTTGCGTCGATTCCGGTAGACTCTTAGGGTTTATTTTATTTAAAGATGGAATTCGCCTTGACCCTCTTAAGGTTGAGGCTATTTTCAATCTCCCCTCCCCATCCTCGTTACATCAACTATAGAGTCTCCAAGGGAAAGCCAATTTCATACGTCGTTTCATCCCAAACTACGCCGAAGTAGCCAAAGGATTTACACGACTTCAAAAGCAAGACGTCCCTTTCTGTTAGGATGAGATTGCCCAACAGTCTTTTGATAGACTTAAGATGTTGCTTGTCAACGCTCCTCTATTGCATCCTCCAAATTGCCATCGTGATTTCACCCTCTACCTAGATGCTGCCTTCAGCACAATCGCCATGGTATTGGTCCAAGATGATGATGACGATAACAAACATGTCATTTACTACCTGTCTCGGAACCTTCTTGACCCTGAAACGCGTTACGCACATGTCGAGAAGTTAGCGTTGGCTGCGGTCCAGGCTGTCCAACGTTTTCATCATTAAATTCTTTTACACACGGTGACCATGATTTCTGATTGTAACCCCATGACTTATATTCTGTCATGATAGTTTATGGGGGGAAAATACTCGAAGTGGATTGTCACCCTCCAAGATTTTGATTTGGAGTTCACTACCGCCAAATCTAAGAAATCACTTGTGTTCGCTGATTTGATTTGTTCTCTCCCTGCCGACTCTGCTCCTTCTTCCTCTGAAGATCATATACCAGACGAAACTCTCTTCTTGATTAACACCCTCGACCCGTGGTACGGTGATATCCTTGTGTACCTCCTGTTTGGTCAATTTAGTGTGTCCTAAATTGCTACATTAATTTGTCAATCCGGGATTCGTAAGCTAACGAAGTGTGGCGCACCATATGTGCAAGATAACCTATCTCTTACTTTTTGTCGTTTTTGGGTTTTTTATTTATCTTGGGGGTTTTTATCTTGGTTGGTTTCCTAATGTGAGATGGAAATTCTAAAAGAAAAGTATGGATATAAATGTTCAAGGCAATGATGTCCTTTATAATGATTTCCCAAACTTCAAACTTCAAAAGGGTTTTAAAACATGCAATGACAAAATTAATTCCTAAATGAAAATGTGCCACTATACTAGTCAAACAAACAATGAACTATTGATCATGAAACCCATTACCCTTGCTGCTGTCTAAATACAAAAGAAACCGTGCTCAAAGAAATCCAAGAATTGCAAGCAAAGTAAAGCTAAAATCAAATTACATCAACTCATACTCTGACCCCTCACCATTAGTCTCGCTATGGCTTTCGGAGGTAATCATAAACAACTTGAGCAATCTGATATCTAATTTGCAGAAAAATAAACTAATATCAAATTACACACTTATACTTCAATCCCTCACCATTAGTCTCGCTATGGCTTTCGGAGGTAACTGATAATGACATGAGCAATTTAATATCTAACTTGCAGAAAAATAAACTAATATCAAACTACACACTCATACTTCAATCCCTCACCATTAGTCTCGCTATGGCTTTTGGAGGTAACTGATAATGACATGAGCAATTTAATATCTAACTTGCAGAAAAATAAACTAATATCAAACTACACACTCATACTTCAATCCCTCACCATTAGTCTCGCTATGGCTTTCGGAGGTAACTGATAATGACATGAATAATTTAATATCTAATATAACTAATAAATCAAATGTACAAAACTAAAATAAATAAAACAGTGCTAGAATTAAAAGCTAAGAAAAATAAATCAGCAGAAGGACAAGACTGATTCCATGTCATTAGTCATTGTAAAACTATGTGAAAATGCCCGGGATGCCTACTGTAATCTGGAACAAAAACTATGGCATAATGAACGTAAGGAAATAAAGCATGAAACTATACAGCAATAAACAAAACCTCGGCATGTGCAGGGGCCCTCTGCACAATCCTTCTTCAGCTCCTTAAAATTGTAATCAAAACACCATCAAGGAACTTCTTTATTGAAAAAATTCACAAATCTACATCCCATTCCATCTTAAACTTTGTTACAAAAGACTTCTCTATTCCTTCCTCTCATTCTCCTATTTTTCACTACTTTTTCATTACTTCCTCATTACCTATGATAGGAGAAAGCTTCTCCTATTTATACAAAATATGAGGAGTCATCTCATTAATGGGAGTCCATGAATCTCTCCCTCCATCTCTAGAGTTACAATCAAAATAGGAATTGATAAGACACATGTCTTTCTAGAGTTTCAACACAACTTGAGGAATGAGACACATATCCTCTTAGAGTTTCAATACAACAAGGAAGTGAGACACATATCCTCTTGATCCCATAATCTTCTCCAACCAAATTCGAATTTGGCTTTAGAGTGCCACATAAGGGTCTTCAAGAAGTCTCCTTTTGACCTACACATGTCACAAAACTCATAACACATATATAGATATATGAAACTATGTTAATTTTCTAGTTTCTAATCATAAATTCACTTAAAATACATAAAATAAATAACTTTGGAAAACAAGGATCCTAACCCATATATTTATGAAAATGATTACTTGATGTAGGGTTTTAGGTCAAATGGCTATGAAATAAGAGTTAAATGGTTATGACATAATGGAAATATGTATGAATATGGAAAACACTTTTGAGACTCAACATACCCCCCAACTGAAGTTGTTGCATGTCCTCATGCAACTATTGCAATGATTCATTTGTCCATGAGTTGATCTTTGACTCATATAGATTCGTTCCAAACTTTGCTTCTTGATATTTTCTTTTTTGCAAAGTATAATACATTTGATTGCAACATATTTTTTTTTAATGGTTGGTTCTTGTGTAACAACCAATATTTTTTTTTTTTTTGAGCAATGGTTCTTGTGTAACAATGCTTTATTTTTTTTGTTGCATCAAAGTTCATGAAAACATTTAGAATCAATTACTTCATCAATAAATTGATCATTTGCAAGGCATATAATCTTTTGGATCATGTTGCAACAATAGTTGGTTGGGAAGTATATGTGGGTGGAAATGAAATGAAAATGTGTGATAGTGTATGACATGTGGATATGAAATGATGTCCCTTCCCCCCCAAACTAAAGATATGACAATGTGGAAAAGGGAGTGAGGAATTTTTCCAAAGTTACAATTTTAGCATTCTAATGAATTACATGACTAAAAATTAGAAAACAACATACCTTCACTTACCTTAAATGTGGATGAGTTGTGTATGTGTGGTGGCTACAAAATTCTGATCATATTCGTCTTCAAGTGGCTGAACAAGAGGAGTCATGGATAAAGAGATAAGATGATTTTTTATTGCTTCTACTAAAACTTGCTGAATCTGCTCCAAAATGCTGAAAATAATAGTCTTCATGTCTTCAAAACTCATTGGCATAATTCCTACTATGTGAAAAGATGTTCTGATGTCGAACATCATAGGAAATTGTTGACTTAGTGGCCATTAATGGATGCCACTAGTCAACACGAGAACTCTCACCATTGATGACAATGAGAGTCAAGATGCTCAAACACATCTTGCTAGGTACGAATGATTTTGCTGATGTCGAGTCACCTAGAAGATCTGACGAACAAGAGACATTAATGTATTCCCATTGTTTGTCAGCATGAGAACTTGCCATTAAGGCATGCAAGCGTCAAGGTGTTTTTACAAAGAACTTAGACTCAAAGGACTATGGACTCAATAATTTGCATTGAAGCAGGGCTTATTTGCGGAATGAAAATGACAAGAAATGGAAGATAAAAATGGAAGATGGCAATGGGGAGTAGAAATGGAAATGGGCAATAAGCATGTGGATGATCCTCTTGCTTTTATTTGTGGTTATGAATGGACAAAAAGAAATGGAAAGTGGATGTGAATGTAAATGGAAAATATGAAGTGAAATGAGGTGAATGGTTTATTATGAGGTATGGATGTGATGGAGACAATAGTATCTGAAAGTTTTTCAAATGTTTGGATCTGATTTTACATCAGCATATTTCCTCTTTGTTGCTGATTATTCTCTTATGAAACAAATTGGTCTCTTAGAGAGACACCATTCTCTTGTAGTCATTTGTCTTTCCTCCTGGAACCTGCAAAAAAAACTAATACTTCTTCTGCAATGGAATGTAAGATTATCAAAGGAGAGAGGTGATCAATCTCTCTAGTTATGATATTTACACACAAAACTAATAATTTGTATTAATGAAACAAGTTCTCAAAGGAAAAATCAAAAGAATTTATACATGTTTTGGAATTAGTGCCTCAAGTTGAATGTTGCTTCTTTTCAGCAATTTATTTCATTATTTACCATTTCAAACTCTAATGATGGATTTCTCATTGTGTAGATCTTGTTGAGACCTTTCCAACGATACTTAAATCATCAAAATCTGATTTTGTATGAGAAAGTCAGGATGATTTGAATAATGAGGTTTTTCAGCTGCAGAATTGGAGAACAGCTGCGGAATTGGACTTTAGCTGTAGAATGTCGACGGTTTCTGTAGCTAAAAATCTTGAATAAAAAGTTAGGCATTCATCTTTTATCATCAGTCCAAAATTAATCAATACCTTCGGAAAAGTGAGCAAATAACTTATTCATTTCATTGATTCAAAATTATTATTATTATTATTATTATTATTTTTTATTTTTTTTAATCAAACAAAATTGAAAAAGAGAAATGCAATTTTTTTTTTTTAATAACAAAATTGAAAAAAAAAGAAATGCAATTTTTTTTTAATTTTTAATTTTTTTTTTAAAACCTCATAATTCAAGCTTTATTCACAACCTAACAACTATTTTCCCATCCTACCTTCTTTACAACCTCATCCCTTGAAACTTTACTTATAATGTGGGTATTGCAAGTTATAAAAAGAACATCTGCAGCCTGGCATTGATTTTAAAGTGTCCCATCTAAACATGCACTTGGAACATAACTAACCAATGAACTCCATTGAAAGGATTTAGGTACAGAAGAGGCACGTGAAATGTGTAGTCATTTTTTCAATGTCTGACTCAAAAACCATGTTCCTTAAAATCCAGTCCTACTCCACTATGGCATATATATTGATCTAACTTCCATAGTAATTTTATGGTGAAAATCTGACCATAATTATTAGCCTCAAAATACCAGCTTTGATGAAGCATAACAACATGAGCCAAGTCAACTTAGAGAGAATTTATGGAGTCTCAAAACCAAAAACTCTGAACACACCTTCATCTTGCATGTACTTATTTTTATCATCTCCAACAAACGCCAAGAGATTGTATTTGGGCTTTCACTCAACACTATTCATGGCTGCTCGACAAGATATTTGATGTATGGTCCGTCCAGTCTGAACGTCAACAATATCAATAAAAAGATCCTCACTGGCAGAAGCCATGTATTGCCCATCATGATTGAAGCTAATTGTCCGCATTGGCCACTCGAGTTTGGTAAAGATTCGAACATATAACATCTCAGAAAGATCCCAAAGGCTTACAAGGGCATCTACACTTCCAACAGCGAAGTACCTTCCTATAGGATCAATGGAAATACAATAGCAACCCGCAGTGTGAGCAACAAGAGTATGAAGAACTTGAAAAGAAGGATATGACAGTACTTCAACAGTGCTAGATATCATGCAAGATGAAGGAATGTTGCCCTTCGAATCCTCAGATCTTCCATTCCTATGAGTTGTTCCACCATCATTTCCATCAACTACCGACATTTCTCCCGTATCAAAACGTAGACGTGTCGTGTTCAAACAGTGTATTCTGCAAAAGCCGTTTTTCCTCACGCGACAGACAAAAATGGGCTTTAAAGAACCGAGAAAGTTTCCCAGACTGCCACGAATTTATTAAAACAATTTCTGGGTTATCTAATTTCCCACGTTTTGAGAAAAACCCACGTCTCATTTTTCAAAAATTCATTTCGGCTTGATCAGAAAACGTGTTTCAAAATGACGTGTCAATAGCAGTGACGTTTTCTGAATCGCTGTAACAAAATCAATTTCTTCCAGCGTTGATGCTAATAATTTGGAAAATTTTCTCTGCTAGAGCTCCACGTGCCTGAGTTAATTGCTGTGAATTTGATAACCACCACTTGCACAATTAAATTTCAATCCGAATTCTTCAAAAAAATGGGTCTTTCCAACAGATCTTGGCTGGCAAAGAACATTTGAAATTACACGTTTTTGTTTTTATTTACAGGTTAGTGTCGAAGCAGGATTCTCATGCATGGGCTTGAAGGATTGCGTTGCAGGTCGTGGCTTCAAGAATTGTTGCTTTAATGTTGTGTTTGCTGCGTGGAGAGACTTGGATCCATTGGTTTGAAGGCCTGTGCATATACCTTTATGCGAATCGAAAGAAGCAGTTTGGCTATTTCAAATGACTTGAAATTTTGCAGATTGAAGATGTGTTATTTTCTACAGGAGAAACTTGGTCGTTTGTTTGGGGTGAGGTGCCGGTTACTATTGATGAGATACTTAAGTCAGGGTATACTTCTCTTTCTACATCTTCCATTTTCCTCACGGGTGAAATTTCCCCACATCTATTTATTGATAATACAGTTGTAGAGACTGTGCAAAAGCTAGAGAGAAAATAAATGTTTTTTTTTTATTTGTTTTGTTAATAAAACTATATATGTTATATTTTCAAAAATTAAAAATATACATATATGTTTTACTAAACAAAATGATTTATTGATTTTATTTTTTATTTGTTTTTGTTAATAAAATTACACATGTTATATTTTCAAAAATTAAAAATATACATATGTATTTTACTAAACAAAACAATTTATTCAAATTTTATTTATTTATTATTTATTATTTTTTTTGAATCAATTGAAATGATGAAGTTTATTTCGTCTCCCTTTTTTTTTCTTTTTCACATAACAATTCTTTTTCTGATCCTCCAGATCACACAAAGTGCAGGAGGAGAGCATACTCAAGAATTATTAATTTTGTTTTTTACATAACAATCCTTTTTCTGATCCTCCAGATCACACAAAGTGCAGGAGGAGAGCATACTCAAGAATTATTAATTTTTTTTTTAGATGTAAGAAATAAGGCTACCTAGTTACACTTCCCCGGCAACGGCGCCAAAATGTTTGGTCAATTTAGTGTGTCCTAAATTGCTACATTAATTTTTCAATCCGGGATTCGTAAGCCGACGAAGTGTGGCGCACTATATGTGCAAGATAACCTATCTCTTACTTTTTGTCGTTTTTGGTTTTTTTCTTTTTATCTTGGTTGGTTTCCTAATGTGAGATGGAAATTCTAAAAGACAAGTATGGATATAAATGTTCAAGGTAATGATGTCCTTTATAATGATTTCCCAAACTTCAAACTTCAAAAGGGTTTTAAAACATGCAATGACAAAATTAATTCCTAAAAGTGAAAATGTGCCACTATACTAGTCAAACAAACAGTGAACTATTGATCATGAAACCCATTACCCTTGCTGCTGTCTAAATACAAAAGAAACTGTGCTCAAAGAAATCCAAGAATTGCAAGCAAAGTAAAGCTAAAATCAAATTACATCAACTCATATTCTCACCCCTCACCATTAGTCTCGCTATGGCTTTCGGAGGTAATCATAAACAACTTGAGCAATCTGATATCTAATTTGCAGAAAAATAAACTAATATCAAATTACACACTCATACTTCAATCCCTCACCATTACTCTCGCTATGGCTTTCGGAGGTAACTGATAATGACATGAGCAATTTAATATCTAACTTGCAGAAAAATAAACTAATATCAAACTACACACTCATACTTCAATCCCTCACCATTAGTCTCGCTATGGCTTTCGGAGGTAACTGATAATGACATGAGCAATTTAATATCTAACTTGCAGAAAAATAAACTAACATCAAACTACACACTCATACTTCAATCCCTCACCATTAGTCTCGCTATGGCTTTCGGAGGTAACTGATAATGACATGAGTAATTTAATATCTAATCTAACTAATAAAGAAAATGTACAAAACTGAAATAAATAAAACAGTGCTGGAATTAAAAGCTAAGAAAAATAAATCAGCAGAAGGACAAGACTAATTCCATGTCATTAGTCATTGTAAAACTATGTGCAAATGCCCGGGCTGCCTACTGTAATCTGGAACAAAAACTATGGCATAATGAACGTAAGGAAATAAAGCATGAAACTATACAACAATAAACAAAACCTCGGCGTGTGCAGGGGCCCTCTGCACAATCCTTCTTCAGCTCCTTAAAATTGTAATCAAAACACCATCAAGGAACTTCTTTATTGAAAAACTTCACAAATCTACATCCCATTCCATCTTAAACTTTGTTACAAAAGACTTCTCTATTCCTTCCTCTCCTTCTCCTATTTTTCACTACTTTTTCATTACTTGCTCATTACCTATGATAGGAGAAAGCTTCTCCTATTTATACAAAATATGAGGAGTCATCTCATTAATGGGAGTCCATGAATCTCTCCCTCCATCTCTAGAGTTACAATCAAAATAGGAAATGATAAGACACATATCTTTCTAGAGTTTCAACACAACTAAGAGATGAGACACATATCCTCTTAGAGCTTCAATACAACAAGGAAGTGAGACACATATCCTCTTGATCCCATAATCTTCTCCAACCAAATTCGAATTTGGCCTTAGAGTGCCACATAAGGGTCTTCTAGAAGTCTCCTTTTGACCTACACATGTCACAAAACTCATAACACATATTTAGATATATTAAACTATGTTAATTTTCTAGTTTCTAATCATAAATTCACTTTAAATACATAAAATAAATAACTTTGGAAAACAAGGATCCTAACCCATATATTTATGAAAATGGTTACTTGATGTAGGGTTTTAGGTCAGATGGCTATGAAATAAAAGCTAAATGGTTATGACATAATGGAAATATGTATGAATATGGAAAACACTTTTGAGACTCAACACCTCCAAACGTCTACTTTCAGGTCTGAGCTAACGAAAGATGCCCGACGTCACATTCGGCATCAATCGCAACCTTATCGCATCGTTGGAGATACCCTCTATCGTGTCAGAGTCGATTCTATACTCCGCAGATGTTTGATCCTCGAGGAAGCGGAGAAGGTTTTAAATGACTGCCACAGTGGTGCCTGTGGTGGTCACATGTCTGGTTATGCCACTGCACAGAAGATCCTTTGTGCTGGCTACTTCTGGCCGTCTATTTTAAAATATAATTTTCATCATTGCAGTATGTAAATGCCATGCGTGCCAGATTTATAAACACAAGATGCGTGCGCCGCCTGTTCCACTACATCCTGTCATTACCGTTGGCCCTTTTGCCAAATGGGGCATAGATTTTATGACATGTAACCCTCATTCGGCCAGGGGGCATGCCTATATTATCGTTGTCGTCGATTACTTTACAAAATGGGCCAAAGCAATGCCTACACTGGCTGGGGACGGTAAGACAGTGGCATAGTTCATATTCAATCACGTTATTGCTCAGTTCGGTGTCCCTCAAGCCATCGTCACTGATCATGGTTCCCATTTTTGAGATTATATGATGGCGGAGCTGACATCTAAGTTGGGTCTGCGTCACGACAGCTCTACGCTTTACTATCCCCAAGCTAATGGCCAAGTTGAAGCTGTAAACAAGGTCCTTGTCACCATGCTTCAACGAAAAATCGGGATCCACAAATCAAACTGGAATCTCATGTTGTTCTCATCTTTATGGGCTTATCGAACATCAATAAAAAAAGCAACTGGGTTTACCCCATTTCAATTGGTATACAGTCTAGAAGCCACGCTTCCAATTGAATGTGAAATCCCTTCACTTAAGTTAGTTGTGGAATTACTGCCTGATACTTCGCCTGAAGAAGAACGTCTCCTCTATTTAGAAAGATTGGACAAAACTCGTCGCTTAGCTGCCTTGGTCATCGAAGCACAGAAGAAGCAAGTCAAAGCCCATTTTGACCGATCGGTTTCTCCTCGTTCTTTCATTGAAGGCGATCTCGTTCTTCTATACGACCAAGCTCATGATAAGTTGGGGGAAGGAAAATTCCAACCCATGTGGCATGGGCCCTACATTGTCAAACGTGTGTTGTAGAATGGGGCTTATGAGCTCATTGAATATGAAGGGTGTCTTTTATTGCAGCCCAGAAATGGGTTGTATATGAAAAAATATTATGCTTGAATTATTCACGCGTGATATGTGTACATAGGTGATTGTTTTCATTTTGTGTGCATGCTTTGGTGTGATGTGCTTTGTGAGCTTTTTTCTACTTATTTGTGTCTTGTTTTCTATGCAGATGTCTATTTCCCCTTATGTCGGTTTCGCTGATAGTGCCTCTCGCAGTACCAGGAACTTGTCTTCGGCAGCCTGGGTAATTTATGATCCTGATGGTGAGTCGATTAACTTACAAGGTATTTGTCTAGGACCAGCCATGAACAATGTCGTTGAATACAGTGCAGTTTTGGAACTATTAACTGAGGCAGTCAACCTCGGCATACGCGCATTGCTTGTTAAGTTGGATTCGCAACTTGTTGTTCTTCAACTGAATGGTCATTATTCGGTTCGAAACCCATGCATTTTGAGATTTTATTTGTGTATTTGTTTACTTGAATGACATTTTGATTTCATTACATATCAACATATACCAAGACGAATGAATACATTAACAGATGCAATAGCTAACATTGTGCTGGATAGACATTTGCACAATTTATAAAAACATCATAATATGTTCATAGACCCATGTAGAATATATATATATATATCATTTGTTTACAAGCCGTGTGCATCATAAAATCACAAAATAATATATGTCTGTTTCGGTTACATCGTGAGACAACATGTCTCTCAAAAATGTGTAGAAATAAAGCCTAATGTCTAGTCGGCGTGGTGCTCATGATAGCACGTCACCGCCTGTACCAAGTGCCTCAACAAGCGGTGGATACGGCTTGGCACTCCTACAGTGTGCCTCTGATAAGCTCGAGGTACGTCATCAAAACGAGCATAATCTGGGACCCCACAGGTGATTCCCTCCAGGTTTTGCACTAACTCCTCGTCAATGCCCTCACCCTAAGTATCGAAGTCATGAGGAGTCCGCCTCGCTATTGGAGACATACCGACGGGATGCTCTGGGCCAACATCTGCATCCATATGAGATTAACTATCAGAACATGCATATATACCAAAAAATCATAAAACTCATTAAAAAAAAAAAAGAGTCTTACCAAGTTCTTCATCCCAATCCTCTCCCTCCGAGAGCGGGAGATCTGGGTCTTCGGTAAAATCTGTGCCAGCGTAGGGCCAATCCTCCATGACAATTCGCTGTCGTCGGAGCCAATAAAAAAACTCTGGCCTCTAGGACATCTGCTGGCCACCCCCTGCTCTAGGCATCAATGCTACCCATCGGGCCATCCGTGGCTCTCTCAGTGGTGGCTCCGAGACTATAGCCTCTTGGCGCTGAAATATGGGTAATCATTCCAAGAATAACAATACCAGAGTCGACCCATACCCAAACTGATTTAGTTTTCTCTTCTTGCATTTGGTGAGCTGCCGTTTGATGTTCATGGTCACGGCCTCGGCCCAGTCGAAGATGGTCGGGTTCATACACTCTGAAGCAAAAAGTAATTACGTCTTTGTGGCCTCGTGCGGTGCCTGTGATCCCGCATCCTGCGTAATGGTGTGTAGCACTACTCTCAGTGCTATATCAGGGACGGTCTGGATGTCTAATTTACCGCTCCCTGTTCCTTTTCATGCCCCTAGGCACACCCTGTTCATGACCATTGTCATGCTTTCCCCAGAAGGCCTAGTACCAGTCAGAATAGGGACTGGACCCCTGCGTAACAATCCGGTGATGAAATATATATCTAATACTTCGAGCTCAAGCTCTTGATCCTGAAGTACGAATTTCTCTTGATCTTCATCCCAAATGCTAATAAGATACTATAGCAATTCAGGCTGAGCCCAGAGACATTTTTGGGCCCACAATTCCTAAGGGAATTCATGTATTGCTCGTTTTCCATTGCTTGTTCATCCTCTTCGCTATGTTCTCTCTCCTTCCACTTGATAACCATATTTTTCGCTTGGTACCTTCATCAATTGATCATGGGAACATTGTAAGCCCTCTTAGGTATTAAAATTTACATTCAATTGGTTTCATTTTTTGAAATTTGAGGTGGATTTTGAGTTGTGCGGTTGGCGCAACCCCTGTGTAAAAGTGGGGTGATTGGCGTGGGTCGGTGCCCGAAACCTGCGCCAACCACGAAGCCCTATATTTTTCCAATCCTCCCCTAAGGGATCTCAAATGGCGATAAAATGCAATAAAATATAACTTAAAATATGGCAAAAGAGGTCGGCTCTTACCTGGAACAGATAAGATTCAGATTGGTCCACTAGATTGTTCACAATCGATGCCTGAAGATCGCAAGAGAAAAGGGTCACTGTTGCTCTGCAAAGAGGTAAAAAGTGAAAAGTAAATATTTTTTACCACTGTTGGTGTTTTATAACTTTTCAAAGTCCTAAAATAGGTTTTAAAACATATTTGTCGATATATTTTCATATTATTTTCGTGGAATATGTTTTACACACGTATTTTTGTGCAGTGACAGGTTTTTCATGTGGTTTTGACGAAGAGATGAGTTGTATTTTATACTTTTTTGGACTCGGTAAAAACACAAAAAAAGTCACTACCGGAGTCACCTTTCAGCTCTTTTCTGACTCTCTAAAACTGAAAAGATTGCCGAGTCGCTTGTCGTTTTTTTCTCGTTAAATTGGCTGCGAAGCGATATCTACCTAGTATACGTTTACCCCTTTTTTGGGCTGGGATAGATTATTTACGAAAAAGGAATACCCTAGCCTATTGTGACTAGGAGGTTTTCTCAGACACAATTTTCTACCTTTTCGGATCTGAGGGACTATTTACAAAAAGGGATTGGTGGAGTTTTCTTTTCCGCCTTCTTTTCAAACTCTCTAAATATGAAAAGATGCTGAGTTCTTCCTTTGTCAGACTCGTTAAAAACTGATGACATTGGACTCCGTCACAATGACGTTACTCGAGTTCCTTCTTCCTAGGGCTCGTAAAATGTACTAGGTTGGATTTGTCCGAAGGACAAACTTACATCACAAGCACATGCTATCCCCTTCAAGCTTGTTTTCAAAAATAATTGGGGTACTCGCCAGAAATGGTGGAGGGAAATGGAACCAAGATTGTAGTTGTGTTAGCAGTATGTCGCTCTTGAACATGACACTTGTCTGCATTCGTTTCGGGTTGGGGAAATCTCATCTCATTATCTACTTGCTTCCATGGGTTTGGGTAATATCTTTTGACCACTCCTCTACTCTTTGCCGCGTCACCATGACCTCAGATCCCTTGATGTCAAATACTGCCAAATCCAGTGTCGTGCCGCCGATATGTTCAAGAGAAGTTGGCCTCTGTTGTTTTCAACCTCCCTCTGATTCTCTGTTAGTCTTGATTCACAAACATCGTATCCCTCTGTCTCGTGTCGATGATGTGGGAAACATTATGGCCCACCTTCGATCAAGGTCCCTTCTTCTCGAATCCAGCTCATTATCCAGGAAGTTGATCTAGAGACTCCCTTCAGGTATCTTGGAGCCTGCATGCCTCAATGGCAGGTTCTTCGTACTCGACGTAAGGTCCACATCATTGGCCTTCGATCGATTGAATCTGTGGGTGTTCGCGTCAGATAACTGTTCACATGTCGTGGATTGTACCTTTTGTATCTTGAGATCCATTGTCATTATTGGTGGTTTCTCTTGCGTCTGTTAATAGCTTTCATCATTGGCTGGTAATCAGACGATTTTCTTGCATGTTCGACTTCAGCTCACATATTCGCATGCTTGAATTTGTACCATGTTTGGGTTGAGATGGAGCGCAAGACCCTGGGTTTTGTTTGACGAAATCCAGGCTGTGGGTTCTTTGTGGATTATTATGACTTATTGTGACTCTTTTGATTGGATGCATGCAACCATACTTGAGTCTATTTATTGATCCCTACTACTGGATGGCTGTGTCCATACCTCGGATTTCATTATTTCTATACTCTATTATGGATGGCTGCACCCATACCACATGTCATATATCAGATATATCAGTTGTATTCGTACTTGCAGGTTTTTCAACGACAGTGTTTTGGTTGAACACGTTCTCATAAAGCATTTCACCCCTCCCTCTCTCTCGGACCTCATGCTTTAGGGGGCATCTGTTACACAGCAATTTGTCACTGTTCCTGCAATCCCTCGCCCCGCATATTGGAGGGTCTTTCCCGTGACCTATGAGCAGTGTCATACTCTGCAAATACTTTCTTTGCATCCTTCTGCATAAGGATATGATTTCTCATGTTGAACATTTCCTCAGGAAGCACCCAAAAACCCATGTTTTTGGATTAGCGTGGGTAGCCAGTTCATCCCTCGCGCCAATGGGAAAAATATACACTAGATTTCGTGCCAGCTGGTGCTTTGTCCCTGTGTTGTACCCGCGCCAACCTGTTTTGGAATGTTTTTTAACAAATTGGAGGCGGAAGTTTCCTTTAACCACCTCGTGAATGACTCATTTCAAGTGGTTAAACTCGATAAACCACGGATCTCTACCTTTAGGAAATGGTTGATGGAACATTCTAAGAGGATAGGACTCCCCCCCACGATTATAGTGATCCTAACTTCTCCTTCTCCCTCTATATAAACAAGCCTTCTCCCTTTAAATCAACTAGTTGAAACAGTAGCTAAACATATATCCAAGAAGCTGATCTTGGAGGAGAGACATTATAGCTGAGTAATCGTTATAGAGAAGGTCGAACCAAGGAGGATCCCGTAGAGAGAGCCCCGTCTGAATTCCCGACGAGTTTGTGAGACGTGCTGCACTGGAACCCTGCTGGAGGAGATCACAACGTCAAAGCACCAGTTGTACTCTTCCTTCTTTAAATTAATATACTCGACTATATATTGTTTCCATATCTGTGTTATGTTTATTTAATGCATGTGATTTAGTCTTCTTCGACTGACTGATAGTTAGGAATGTAAAATAGTATGTTGTGTATCGTCTTCGTCTCTTGTGTATGTGTAGGTATCCGGGCATGAGAACGAGCGGGTCGTGATCTACCGAATCGGGAGCAAGAGGCAGTTATGCTTCCGGACGACACAACAGCGCAGGACCTAGGTAGGTGATCTGCCGAGTCTTTTTCCATTCTTAGCTAGGAATTGATGTCATAGCATGTTTCGTTTGTGGCTAGACCCACCTTAGGGCTAGTGGGATCGCCTCTGTCCGCAGAGGGGATTTACCTCACCAACACAAGGCTAAAGCCACTATCAATCCAGGAAATCCTCCATGCCAATGACATCACATAACCATAAAATCACATGCATATACCATGCATCCATGAATTAGCAAGGAAATCACACATGCAACCTACTAACTGCAAATCGATCTAGCTCTAGTTATTGATCCACCTATTCCCTTGCACTTTCTTGCTTTCCTTTTCCTTCTTTCTCCAATTCCAAGTGAATACTAGAGTGATCCAAGCATGATCCAAGAAAACTCTAAGTTTGCAAAAGTATGTGAGAATGAGTGAATATAAGAGAGCTCCAAAATTGAACTAACAAAAAGGTTAACCAGCAAACGTTGTGAGCTAATCCACATATGCCTTTTTATCATTGAGGCCTCTATTTTCTTCATTTTTCCTTCAATTTCCCTCTCATGCAAATATGTTACCCTTCATCTCTCATTTCTCATATTTTCCTTCATTTTCATAAATAAATCCTAATTAATTCCTCTTTGCCTTTGTCAATTTCCATATCCATTAATTAATCGCAAGTGATACCCCATCACTATGTTTTTCCCAACATTCAGCTTGCAATATGTGTCCCATGACCTTGGTCTTATTTTATTTACGTAGACTATCAACCAAGGGTTGTTACATATTGTTTATTGTGGCATGGTATCGCATGGAATTTCATACTATATATGTAGTGGCATGGAAACTATATTTATGTGAATTATATTATTCTAAATGGTTTGTGGCACAAAAATGGCATCATATCACACTTCATTGGATCTCGCACTTGTATATAACTCACACTTTATTTTTATATATAAAGTTTTATGGCTTGCAAAATTTTGAGACTCGTGACATTGCTCTATATTCTCACATAGCATGGCACTATGACTTCTCTATGAAGCTCGCATTTATGTAGGTCGCATTCCTTAAGGCTCACAATAATTTTCATAGTGCCAAGCATTACACTATGGATCATATACATTCTTATTCCTTGCAATTGATGTATGGACATCGACACTTTTGATATTTAGTAGTAAACCATTAATATGGCAAAGGCTCAGATTACTTTTACAATGGCACTGCACTATTATAGTTCAAAATACATTCTCAATGACCATTACATTGGATCACATTTTTGTAGCTCGATTAAATTTACAATGGATTTGTATCATAGTTGGATCACATCTTTGTAGCTCGATTAAATGCTTATAATTGTCTCATATGGCATCGCATCTCTGGTCTTGTATGGATTTGCATTCTCTTATTGGTCTGTTGACTAAGGCTAACATGGGTCTGATGTCTGAGGCTCGCATCTATTTGTTATGATTCTAAATACAGTTTCATCACACTCATATCTAAGTTTTGACAAAATAACTTGATTATGAAATATTCATAGTGGCATCATGCTTCATTGATATGAGTTAAATCAGTGGCATTGCATGTGGGATTCACATTTGTTGTAACAAAGGCATCGTTGCATAATGGTTTCTTTCTTATGCACAGTGATATCATTTGGCATAGATCTATACAATGACAATGTGTGGCATCATCATGGTTCTATATAGTAGCATTGTCTGGCATATTCTTGTTCAATAACAACATTTGTGACTTGAAGAATTGACATTGGACCTGTTTCCTAACAATAATAATGACGATGAGACAAAGGTTTACATGGCAATGATTTAAATTCTGAAGAGATAGTGTTACACAACAATTTGTCACCGTCCCTGCAATTCCCCATCCCGCACAATTGGAGGGCTTATTCTGTGACCTGTGAGCAGTGACAACTTGAAAACACTTTCATGGCATTCCCTTAAACATGTACTTTCATTGCCCTGAAGACAACTCCTTGTGAAAAACCCTAAAAACACCCCTTTTTGCATTGGCGCGGGTAGCCAGTTCAGTACCCGCGCCAATGGGGGAAATCCTTCAAAGAGGCCGTGCCAATTGGCGCTCTGTCGTAGTTAAGCACCCATGCCAATCTGCTTTTGGAAATTTTAAAAAAAAAAGAGGCGAAGTTTCGATTACAACAACTTCGTGGATGAGTCATCGGGAGTGGTTTCGACTGAATAACCACGATCTTCCTCTTTTAGCCTCTTGTTTCCACCTTATGGGGAACCTCCCAAGGGATAAGGCCTCCCTTCCACTATTGTAGGGATCCCAACCTCCTCCTCTCCTCTATAAATATAGCCTTCATCCATTGATGAAGGGGCTGAATGGCTGAATAGATAATCTCCAAGTTCCCAAGAGCCATCAGAGCCTTACGCTGCAAGAGCCTTGATTCATTCCCTTAAGGCCAAATCCAAGCAAGGAGATCATTATCGAGACATATGAAGAGAGAGGTTTGTCCCATCCCCGACAGGCTTTTTCGAGACGTGTTCCGCTGGCGACCCTCCGAAGGAGAATTCAACGTCAGAGCTATGGTTGTATTCTTCTTTGATTGATTAATGATAAGCGAATATTGGTTATGGTTCCACTTCTGTTGTTGATTATGATGATGAGTTATGTCTTCTCTGACTGACATATAGTTGCATATACTGGATTTTATGCTTGCGTTTGTTTTGTTTCTCGCGTGTGCAGGTGTCCGATCACGGTAATCATGAGGGTTGTGATCTACCGGAGCTAAGGAATGGGAGAGCTACTTTCTCTACAAGCGACAGCGTTGGATTCCAGGTAAGCCTTCATCGCTAGTTGGTTTATTTGCAATTAGGAACCTGCACTATAGCGTGAACGATTGTTGCTAGACCCGGTCTGGGCTAGTAGGGATCACCTCTGTCCGTAGAGGGGATTTACCTCCACAACAGATAATAATACCCTTGATATCAATATGACAATGAACTCGATATGGTAGTTGTGAACTTGATGTTTTGACAATGACTTATAATAGTGATGTTCATGTAAAGGCAATCATATAATGAAGCACAACAATAAATTTGTTGTGATGTTTCTATAAGTAGAATAAGGACTTACTCCATCAATGAGGTTGACATAAAAGGAATACTTTTACTTTAGGATTAGATCACAATTGAAAACACATAAATTTGAAGGGACCGGGACTGTGAAGGTTGAGATCTTGAAAAACAATGACAAAGGACGTTGAAAAATATCTTTGTAGAACTGAGGAACCTGTGTTGAAGGTATGCATTTGTTGAAGGTTGAATAGACTTGACACTTGAAGAAGAACCAAATCTTTGCAAAGAAGGGATAATGTAAAGTTATATAGGTATGTATAATTGTAGAGTGAATTTCATGATATGTGTCAAGTTTTCTAGCTCATGATGGTCATTTGAATAATAAAATATCTACATATATGTAGATCAATGACTGTAACATATAGGTTTTGATATGGTAGCACTCCAAGTATATGAAGACTAGGTTTTGAAATCTAATGAAGTAGATAAATTCCATGTCAATATCATTACGATTTTGCAAAATGTTAGTAAAAATTTTCAATGCTTGGATGGTAAGTATTTATGAATTTAAAGTTTTTAGGGTTTGCATAGAATTTTCAATTCTTGTTGTGGTAGATCTTAAAGACCCTAAAAATATAGGGTTTTGCACTAACTCTCATGTGTGGTTGTAGAAATCTACAAGTTTGTAAGTGAAAGGCCTTGACATCTAGAGTTTGTAAACCCTAGAAAATTATGGAATGAAAGGAGAAACCCTATAAATAGAAACCTTAACTGATTGATTTCATTGTGAAAGGAAAAGGAACCTAGTTCTTAAGAATGGTGGGTATTATATCATGATGTTGTGAAGACAAGCTTTGATGAAAAAGGGTCCAAGAATAAGAGGGAATCAACCTTCCTCCAAAGATAAGTGTCTAACATCTCCTTGATTTAATAATGCCATTGTCTTTATATATTGTCTCCTTGTTCTTTCATAAGTATTATAATCAAGGTTACAGGTTAAGGCTAAGTTATATCTAAAGCTTGACTAAGAATATGAAAGACTTGTAGGAGTGTGGTTTCAAAGGAAGGAGCAATTTGATATATGCATCAAACAAGGCTATTATATGGCCAAAATATTACTTACCTCAAATGGAAAGAGGAAGTTGTAAATACCCTAATGGTTATGATATTGAAGCTTGTTGATTGGTTCATTCGAGCTGAACGGCATGAAGCAGAACTTTGTTGCAATATGAGCTAGACCATGCAAAGGAATGTTGACCTTAGAGGCAGCAAGTAGCAAAATAATTTCACACCTTGATTAGAGGCTATCATGATTTGGAAACTTTGATAATCATGGAATAGGGTTTGGTTCCCTTGAATGACATATTGCAAAAAAATGCAGAGTCTAGAAAGATTTGTTGGATGATATTAATGTACTTACAACTTCTTGGTTTGATTATGGAACACATGGATTGTGTGGATAGTAATGTTGATGAGCATGAGGAAAATTTTGATTTTGGAAATTCGATATGACTCTTTGAAAAAAATGAGGCAGAACTTCATTATGAAGAATAAAGGGCATGTGCTAGCAGCTATGAGGAAGTTTGGCTCCTTGAAGATAACCGATGAACCATTTGAATATAAAAGTTATTTGATGATTGACAAGATCTAGAAGGATCGAACTTTCCTATGTTATGGTGTTGTGAGGAGTCGAAAAACCTTATCATGAAGATAGAGTGTGAAATAATTTTGCTTTATAAAATGTTTTACATCCAAAAAGGTCAAAGTCTATGTATGATGTAATGTGAGAAAGGAGAAACCAAAACTATATCTCCATGGAAGAACAAGTAGTTGATGTATTAATAATGTATGAGACCAACTAAGGATTGTGACGATGTCTCCCTAATTGAGAGGGATTAAGAAATATCCTCCATGATTGAGAAGGGATAATGATATCCTCCATGGTTGAGAGGGGGTGATGATGAACATTGTGTCATGCACTAGGCGAGTACTAAAAATCTTACATCCGGTGAAGGAACTAGTTGGGAGAATAGAGGATTAGATAAAAATCTAGGACCGATACTTCTTGAGGATTGGGAATCTAGAATAGAATTAGTCCCGTGGACCAACACTATTTGAGGATTGGACAGGGTATCTGAGACAAGAGTGATCAAAGAGGACCGATATTCTTCTTATATTGGGAATCCAAGATAAGAATAGTCTTGTAAGGACATACCTGGTGAACATCTATATGAGGTATGTGCCTTAATAGGTGGTTGTGGTGGTGTCCATATGTATGCCTCCTAGCATTGTGTTATAATATTGTGGAGAGTTGGAGCGTGTTAGTCAAGGCCTCGCTATTATGCAGATTTGAAATGTTAGTTATGATGTTGATGCTTAAATACGACTTATCAATATGTTGTAGCTGATACAACAACCTCCAAAATTTTGGCTTACACTCAATTTCAGAGCCTTCCTTGGTCTTTCACATTGTCGTCGCAGAACACAAACACTCATTTTATGTACTTTCTTGAAGTGTTTTGCTCCCCTTTGCAAGTTGGGTAAATTGTCGTATTTTCACATGATTCGTTGTCGCATAATGTGTAGAAGATTTTTTAATGGTTTTGAGGGTCTATAGTTCTGTCTATGAGTTGTTCTAACCATTCAAACATCTGTCGCACTCATTCAGAAAGCTTTGAGCACTATCGCACAAGTGTCGTCACAGTAGTCACAAAGTTTATCTTAAGCATAAAACTTGTCGTAATTGGTCATAAGGTTGTCACACATAGGTAAATTAAGTGTTTTTGTGTCATGGGTAATATATGTTGTTGTGTCGTCAAGTATTCTAAGTGTGAGATCACAGTCGAAACTTTATAACCTCACACACTAGTCTCACTGATCCGACACTTAACCATTTCTGAAGAGGCTTTATGACTAGCCACTTGACTTCACCCAGCCTGCCTAGTCTATGCACTACGTAGTTCCAGACCTCAAGGTGTGACCTTCCCTCTTGGCATTACGCAATGCACAGTCCCTGCCTCTCAAGGTTGCTGCACTGCTCAGTTCCTATGCTAAATACCATGTCTTGGCCTTCAAGATTGCACAAGAATTCCTCCCATCCTGGCCTGAAGTGTGCATTGTGCAAGCATAAGAATAAATTTCTCTCCCTGAGCCTCTGAACTGCGTAGTTGCCCAATCCCCCTTGCCTCTAGAAACTGTGAAAATTTTTCCCTCAGTTTGGACTGCACAATTTTTCCCTCAATCTGGATTGCATAGAATTTTCCCTCAGTCTGGACTGCGCAAATTGTTCCCTCAGTCTGGAATACAAAAAAATTTCCCTCAGTCTGGCCTAAGTTGCACACTACACAGTTTCAGTGATCAAGCCAGACCGTTGTCTATTTGAACTGTTCAATTGCGTAGCCACTGGGCCCTCTCTCCTGACTTGTTTCCCGGTCCTGACCTAGTTTATGGATCCAAATGATCTATATTATACTAGGAGTTTTCAGACTGATATTGTCTTGTCATTCTTGAATTTCATATGCAGGTAATCTCTCATGCCATGAGAGGACGATGAGGGAGGAGATGCAAAAGTGAAGCATGCATGCATAAATCTTTGTAGTTGGGCATGCAAACTCATCTATCAAATCAAAGCAAAGGGACACCAACTTGCGACCACAACTCAAGACTTAAGATCATCAAGGTTTCCTATCACCAAGCCATGAGGAGGTGGAAGATAAAGTGTTCTCAAGAAGACATCAAAGACACAACAACAACATTGGCTTGAAATTTCCACATTATTAAGCAGTACATGTCAGTGGTGTCATGCCATGAGGTGTCATGAGTTGTCATATGCCACATCATCATTGTGGGCCATGTATATTATATTCAAAATGTATTGTAAAGTGGAAGTACAAAGGACCCACATGAATATGGAGAGTCATGTAAGTTGAAAATTCATAGGACATTGAACATTCATGATGGTGTTAAAGAGTAACAAGGGAAAAGCATCACCCCTTGGTTATATATACACCCTCATTGTATAAGCAAAGGACTTTTTTTTCACCATGGCTCCACCGACAAAGCATTAGAGAGATAATTTTTTGGAGAAAGGAGTGGCTCCAATGCTCCATTATTGGAGTTAGTGATGTTCATTGTATAAATGTGTCTTGGATCTTTTACTTGATAAAATAAGCCTTCAAGGTCGACACATTCTTATGCATGGATTATGAATGTTTGTAAGACTATTCTACAGATGTTTGTATTTCATGTTTTCTTTCACATGTGCTAAGGTAGTTGAACTATTTTAGTTATTTTAGTACTTATCTTATTGAGAATGTGTTGTAATGATTGTTATTTTTGTCCCATCCTTGTGGAATATTCCACGGGATATTAGGAAGATCTTTCTCAATTGTTGGTTGTAATGATCGTCGCATCCCTTGTGGACTATTCTACTGGATGTTAGACATATTCTTTGGTTCATGTGTGCCTCTTCCTAGGTGGTACTATTACCTCTCTCTTAGAGGCTCACTTCTCTCTCTCTCACCCACAGTATAATAACCTTGACACACTTGCAATTAGACACTCACTAGGCATACCCCCTTTGCTTTTTGAAGGCGCATGTGCACTCCTCTCTCTTGCTGACAGTCAGAGCCAAGGAATTTATATAAGAATACATGTCAGCTGGGCCAATATTCTGGATGGGGCTCCTACTCCAAACAGTGTGAGGTATAATTGGTAATTCACATCAGGGAGACCCCTTGGTTGACGGATTTCCAACACCATCAAAAAATGGCGCTAGAAGGAGGGTTAGGTGACAAGATGAGCTGGTTGAATCTGGTTTGAACCTCTTATCTAAAATGGGTCATCCTAAAATCTTTCTCCTGAGGTGTTTGTATAATTTTTCCCTTTATCAATTTTCAATCCCCGATGAGCCTCTCTATCACTTGTCTCAGTTAAAGTTTGACGGTGAGGACGAAACATCCATAACCGAGCACATTTATGATTTTCTTAAATTTTGTGAACATTATGAAATTGATGATGACAAATTTACTTGTTTGCTTTTCTTCCTCACCCTTGAAGGTCATGTTAATCGATGGTGTCATACCTTGCCACATGCTTCCATTCATTCCCTTTGGCATTTCCTCAGGGAGCTTCATCAAGCCTTTGGTAGGTATAATCAATGAAATGTTTGTAAAAGAATCAATCTATTAAGAATGAAGCTTGATGAATTGATTGAGGATTTTTCTAATCGATTCCTTCACGCTTTCTATGAAATTATAGAAGAAGATCTGAATTTGGATTTCTTGAAACAAGAGTTTGATCATTTAGTTATTATCGCTTTACGTTGTGAACTTGAACCCCCTTATTTTCCCACTCCGCCAACTCTTATGAATCATGAGACACCTCTAATTTCAGAGGAGGATCCTACTACTCCTTTTGTGCCTTATCATCCTCCTTTTTCAGTTCTGATGATGGTGTCTCCTTACGATTATAATAATGTTGGGAGATATGTTAATCAAATTCCTAATCTATATTTTCATTCTTCTTCCACTTGTCATAACTCAAATTCAATGGAGGAAATTCGATAATGGCTCGTGAACCCTATGGTGAGGACTAACTCCATTCCAAAAGATGATGCTACTGTTCATAACTCTAGTCTCGAATATGATATGGATTTTCGTTATCGTCTATCCTCTACATGCCATGACTCTTTGTACCACGATCCGCCTGAGAAATTTGTTCCACAAGCTATTTTTTCACACTCTCTTGATTTTTGTGTTGTTGGTTCAAATTGCGATAAGATACAAGGCAGTCACATTACACAGGTAGAGGAGAAGGAAGGTGAAGAGGTTTTAGATCTTTCTTCTATTTTCCAAAATCCTCCACGTGAAGATGATGCGCTTCCATTCTTGGATGATTTTAAATCTACTAATCTCAATAGTGAATCAAATGTAATAAATTATTTCAATCAATTTGTAGCCTTGGGAAACAATTATTCCAATGATGATGACTCTATTGATGTATGCAATCATGAATGCCCAAGTGTATCAGTTGATATTTTAGTTTCTCATGAACATTTTACTTTAGATCCATAATTTGATTCGATCGAAGAAGATGTGCTCATTGAAACTTCCCCTCCATCTCACTATCCCTTGTGTTTTACAATTTGTGATGCATCTACTTGCGACAAATATACTCCATATGATGAGTTATCTTCTCGATTGACACAAGGTGGTGATATTTTCCATGATGAAATTGAAAACAATCAAATCATTGAGTACTCTTTTCATCCCTCATCACCTCTTCTCTTGCACAAAGACAACTCTTCGTATCAACTTGCTCATGAAATTTCTTGAATTCATACATCTTCATATTTGCGATCAAAAAATTATTTTGATTTGAGTAATCAAGTTTTGAAGTTGAGAAATCTGGTAAAATCAATGACATAGATGGATACCATCCGGTGAGCAATGGCCTTACTGAAAACAATGGTAGTAGTTATCCTCAAACCATGCATGATCTAGTACAATATTCAAAATGCGATTTTACAATTCTTGAAAGTTTTGGGACCTACCAGGGAGTAGAGGCACTTCAACTTTCGTTGATGGTTATGTTAGGATCTTGCGACTCTGGTAAGCCCCACGAACTAAGCCAGATTTGGTTTCTCCCATACAATACTCCTCTTTGCATGATTTCACTCGATGAAAAATTATTTTTGAAAAATGCTTGATATTTCGGGTGCAATCTTTCAAATTTTCAAGATTTTAGTTTTTACTGGATTCAGGATTTTTTTTTAGTTGATCCATCTTCATGCAAATATCTCGCATCAAACTTGGGTTTGGATTCTGTATCTCTCATAAATTCATGGAATTGTGAAGTTGGTAATTTAGAAGATTATCTTTGGCCAAGGAAATCATACCTATCATATTCATTCCTTAATAGTCAACTCCTGGTTCTTCTTGTGAATATTATGTTGCAAATATGTCCTTTCATTGCGCTAGAAACCCTCTTGAGTGATGATGAATGCAAAATTTATCACATGAATCAACTTCTTCTCTATCCACCATGTCCTGACTCATATCATGTATTATTTTTACCGGCATCCCTTTTAAATTATTTGGTGATTACGATGCTTGTACAGTTTTTCACTGGTCACAGGAAAGTGGTTTGTCACCTTTGGCTTGCGAGGAACTCGGTTCAATTGTTCAAAACATTCGTAGGGATGTTCAAATTGATTTATTTTTGTTCATTACAAGCTGGGGATCTCATGTTATAATCAGCCCATCTTAGATCATTATTCTGCCTTTGATGACTGTCATTCATTTTATCATTTTCCCACTAGCATATCTAATGACATTTGTTTTACACCCCTTGATTTTCATCATTCAACATCTCTTTGTTCGGATTTTTGTCGAGTGGTTGAGGCACTTCAACCTTTGTTCATGGTTATGTCAGGTACTCACTGTCTCAACATGATTTTTGAATATGAACATATCTATTTTTCCTCACAATATTCCCATCATAATCATGTGATTCTAATTGAAAATCCATATTTTCAAATATTTCGGGGTTTTCAAGAGGATCGTCATGAATTTTATGATCCAATCGTTGAATGGTTAGAGAAATGTTACTCAACAAGCTCCATTGCAATAAATAGGTTTCGACTTTTCTCGTGCTTGCTAAGAAGGATGACATAGAAGAAAGTGCATTTGCAAGAAGTATTCGAGGTTTGTCCTATTATGCTTTCCGTCAGAGAGGTAAGAATGTAAATTGGATGAAAGTAGTGGTTGTGACACCTCTTTTTTCCAACAGGAAAGACCTTCAAAATTTTGTGCAAATTATTTAAGCTCACATATTTTCTCTTGCACATTTATTTATATATTTTTTAATCGATCGTATCTTTGTGATTGTAGGTCGGAAACTATTACGGTGGATACATTGGAAATTCCATTGTATGTGACCCCAACCTTCTAGTCCTTAGGTTAGGAGTAGGACTAGCTGCATATTATTTTTCCTTCTCTTGCACCTATCACGTGTTGTTCTTTTTAGTATCTCTTATATTTTATAAATTTATCTTGAATTATGCTTTGGTTTAGCTTCATTGCTTATCTTTTGGTTTTTTTTCCTTATTGTGTGTTGTCTTTCCTTTCGTTTTGTTTTTCTTTATTGTTTATTATCTCCTTCTGTTTTCATAAGTGTTGTGCTTGGACCTATTTTGGCTTTTGAGTATGTGTTTGGCAGAAGTCTAAAGAGTCTTGTGACACTTCAACATTTGGCTAACCTCTAGCCTACTTCCTTGTCTCGGCTATATCTTTTGGTCGATGAATTTCCGATGGAAAATATGATCTGTCCGTAAGGAGAGCTTTGGTCCAACCATGAACCTATGTCTATTCAGGAAATATTATGCCTACAATTGTTTTTTTGTTTCAGTGCTTTCATTCATATCCAATCATTAGAAGAGGAGAAGGGGAAAAATCTAAACGAGTAAACATAAATAAGAGGTCTCTATATGATTCTATGAAGGAACAATCTCTTGTGCTCTAAATAAGTTGGGATCCCTCTTCCACCCAAAAATAAATAAGTTTCGATGCACAATCCTCTTTAAAATAAATAAATAAAGGCGAAATAAGAGAAAGGATTCATGCGCAGAGAGGTGAAGCAAGAAACTCCGTCGGGGTAATGTCTAGGCTTGCTGGAAGTGGAGAAATGTTTGTGTTCCTGCGTGACTCCGTCGGGGTACTATCAAGGTCTTCTAGCAGCAAAGAAACACCAAAGATGAAAAATTATACTCTGAAAATATTAATATCGCAAGCTACACTACCCTTCCCATCTCAAAACATTGTGATATTATTGAATCTTATGTTGTGTTCAATCGAGAAGGCATAAAGGGGACCATGTATATTCATGGGGTAAGTGGGGAGACCAAAGTAATATGCACGATGAATCAATACTCCTTGAAGAACCAAGTCCCTGCAAAGAAGAAGTTAACTAAGGCAGAGAAGCTGGAATTCAACCAGTGTGTCGCCAAGTGTTGTAGCTGCTACAACACCCTCTAAAATTTTTTCTTACACTCAATTTCATAGCATTCCTTGATCTTGCACATTGTTTTCGCAAACACTGAAACTCATTTCATGTACTTTCTTGAAGCGTTTTGATCCCCTTTGCAAGTTGGGTAAACTGTCATCTTTTCATATGATTGGTTGTCGTGCAATGTGTAGAAGCCTATTATAATGGTTTCAAGGGTCTTTATTGTTGTCTATGAGTTGTTCTAACCATTCAAACATTTTTCGCACTCATTCACAAAGTTTTGAGCATTGTCACACAAGTGTCGTCATGAGCGTCACAAAGTGTATCTTAAATATCACACTTTTTATAACTAATCATAAGGTTGTCACACGAAGGTAATTGAATTGTTTATGTGTCATGGATAATCTATGTTGTTGTGTCGTAAATTGTTCTAAGCGTGAGATCATAGTTGAAACTTTATCGCCTCACACACTAGTCTCACTGGTCTGACACTTAACCATTCCCGAAGAAGATTTCTGACTAGAAACTTGAATTCATTTGGGCTGCCTAGAATATGTACTATGCAGTTCCAGACCTCAAGGCATGACCTTCCCTCTTGTCACTGCCCAATGCACAATCCCTGCCTCTCAGGGTTGTTGCACTGCGCAGTTCTTATGCTCAAGGCCCTATCTTGGCCTTCAGGATTGTGTAATCATTCCTCCCAACCCGGCTTGAACTGTGCACTGCACAAGCACAAGCATCAAGCTCTCTCCCTAAGCCTATGAACTACACAGTTTCCCAGTCCCCCTTGCCTTCAGAAACTGCGCAAATTTTTCCCTCAGTTTGGACTATGAAAATTTTTCCCTTAGTCTGGACTGTGCAAATTTTTTCCTCTATCTAAACTGCGCAATTTTTTCCTTATGTCTAGACTGTGTAGATTTTTCCCTCTGTCTGGACTGCACTAATTTTCCCCTTAGTTTGGCTTGAGTTTTGAACTTCACAATTTTAGTGATAAATCCTAACCCATGGCTACTTGAACTACGCAATTGCGCAGTCACTAGGCCCTCTCTCCCAACCTGTCACCAGGTCCTGACCCAATTTATGGATCCAAATGCTCTATCTTATACTAGGGATTTTCAGAATGATATCGCCTCATTGTGAATGAACTACAGATGCATGTACTCTCTCACATCATGATAGGATGACGAGGGAGGAGATGCATAACGTAAGCATGAAAAAATACATCTTTGCAACTATGCATGCAAGCTCACCTATCAAAGCAAAGAAAAGGGACAACGACTTGTGACCACAAATCAATGTTGGGAAAAATACTAAGAGGGTGAGGGGGGGGGGGGGGTGAATCAGTATTTATAGCTTACTGAAAATATTTTAACTTTTTCTTTGCAGAATTCCATACATGGCTATGATGAACCCAACTCGCGTATACACGCACATATGATAAAAGCAACTAGCATATACTGATATAATTTTGCAGATTAGAAAAAAAATTCAGGAACAATCTTTAACTCAGTTTACCAGTCATGCATCTGTTAGATAATCAGTAAATATGTGCAGTAACAGCAGTATAAATCATCACACAAGAGTAACACACATGAACACCAATATTTAAGGTGGAAACCCAATTCGGGAGAAAACCACCGTTGATATTGTCTCTGTCTTCAATATTTATTATATGGAAAACTGTTTACAATATTGTATTGATGCAAACTCAAATCAGTACGTAGGAATCTACCTGCAGAAGGCTATAACCTTCGCTCGTTTTCCAGCTGCTACTGGAAGGGAGCTACAACCCCCTAATCTCGTTTACCAGCCACTATTGGAAGGGAAGTTCAACCCCCTGATCAGAACACGAGCTTCTACTAGCAGGAAGCTTCTACTTCCATACTGAAGGCTTCAACCCTTAGAACCACTGCAGACCACGTTTCATCAATTTTCATACTGGATCAAACAACATCAACACAAATCTTCATAAACATCAACAATCATAAAATTTACCCAATACTTCAATCAGAATAGTGAGACCACTGTAACCAGAACTCAGAAATAACCCAGACTCCAGAATAAATATGCAGATACAAACTCAACCTTGAACATTTATTAACTTAAAATGCATACGCTACTTTGCTTCACTAAACATGCGTGTATATGCGCTTTCCTTCACACCAACCTGAGTATAGATCTGTGAATACTGTTTTTCATAATGTAATCAGTCTCAGATCTAGATCTGAGGCTTTCAGTCAGATATATTTAGAAATGCAGAACCCTTCATCAGTTAGTCACCATCAACCATGTTTATTCTCTCATTGATCAGATTTTTACATAATCAACTTAGCAGCATATACAATATTCAAAAAACCCAGATCTACAAGAAGACTTCATTGACAGACAACAGAAAAATAGTAGGAATAACAAAAAAAAAACCTCTGCAATAAGCTTTAGAAAACCCTAACTGCCATACGCGCATTTTTTGAAGCAAACCCGCGTATATACGCGCTTTTACTGAGACGAACTAGCGTATAGATCTGTAAATATAAACTTTGCAGAATGAACCAGATCCATAGAATGTACCCAGATTTCTTCACTTGACTTCATTAAACTTGTGCCAGGTCATGGATCTTGTTATCACCCTTAAAAAAATTTCTAAACTCTGTAAGTTTACACTGTTTTAGTCATAGTGTCAAATAGGTCTTGAGTTACTTTAGTCTTGATAAAAGATAGGTTATAGGTTTAGAAGTCTTAAAAAGTCAGTTTTCAATTTCAAATAAAGTCTTTAGGTCTCATCCCATGGTTGAAAAGTCTCATCATTCACTTAAAAATCATGTCATCAACTTTCGGATGAAACCTCTGTAATTAGCCACAAAACTGCAGTTTCGTAGCACGGTTAGTTCAAAAATTGAGTTTTCCACTACGAAAGCGCTGCTACTTTCGTAGCGCAAAGTGTGAAAAATGCACTATGTGCGCTATGAAAGCGCATATTCTTAAAAGGTCATGTCAAAGCTTAGAAATTGTCAGAAATCCGTTAGGATATGATAAGGTAACGTCATGGTGAGTCAGTTAGGAGTCATATTTGAAATGATCAACCATCCATATCCATCATTACTATGACAGGGGTTTCATATTGAGAAAATAAATTTCAAATTCGAAAGGTCTTGTCTGTTTTAGTCATTCCAGTTTTCATTTTCTCATATTAAACTATGAAACATTCCTGTTTCAAGCTCAAGCTTATGGTTGTCCTATACCAAGGATATTTCATACATTATCAATCGAGGCTGATCCTTTTTCAAGCGAGGCTACTAAATCAAATCAAGAGAGGTTGTTTGCAAGAGAGGCTTATTATCAAATTCTAAAGGAAGCCAACAGGGTGTTTCTGAAACAAGTATGGCTGAGGAGAAAAAGAACCATAGATCAGGACATTGTTTGAGGTCTAAACCTGAAAGCACAAAAGTTTTAGCTGAAGGCCAAACAGTCATGGATGCTTTCAGTAAAGCAGGTTTTTTAAAGTTTCGTGAAAAGCTGTAGGGTGGACATACTTAGGTATCAAAAGAATTTTCATTACATTTCAGTGGTACAAATATAAAGGTTGGGATGTTAAATATGTCAGTGACACCTGAAACCATTGCTCTAGTGATTGAAATACCTAGAGGACAGGAAACATGGTTTAAAGGTTTTAGGTTCAATATGGAGGCATGAAAGATGTTTTTGAAGCCAGAATATGCGGAGATGGACTTGAATAATGCAGTTCCCATAAAATGTATTAAGGATAACTATGCCAAACTACTGCTCAACATCCAGAGATATTTCACGTGCGAAGGCAGGTACCAAAAAGTTTACATCTATCATTTCAAACTCCTATTACACTTCACAGGTATGATATTACTGGATTTACCATTTTTCCTATATAGAAGCATTGCTAAAATGGCTGATAAGGTCCAAGTGAAATCCGATGGCTTAATTAAATTGTTGGTTTTGAATGAGCTCCAGAAGATTAGTAGGGATTGGTCCTCTTTTCTATTTATAAGTGGATTTGAAATGGAAGCTCAAACTCCAGCTAAAAACCCTAAGGCAAAGGAAAATTCATCCCCACCAGTAGAATCCAATCAACTTGTAGCTGTAAGGAGCAGGAGGTTTTTAAAATTAAAGCCAAGGAAACAAGTGAAAGGTAAAGTAGAAATGACACTAGTGATTGTTGCAGAAACCCCTCCACCTGCAAAACAAGGGTTACTGAGTACCAAGGAAGCTAAATAGAAACAAACAATTTGGAAGCAAATAGTCCAGAGAATCACAAGGAGTCAAAGTACAACATCAAAAGGAAAGACAGTGGTTTCAGGATCAAGTGACAACCCAGGTTTGAAAGGAAATTTAGATGATTTAATACATGAAATAGACATACAAGAATCTCCTATAGTGCAAGATGATTTCATAGGGGTTAAAGAAAGCAAACAGAAAGAGATGAAATCATCAAAGAAGATGGAGTTTAAGGATGAAGATGCAGAATTTTTTTTCCAAGTTAGGTGGCCTGTAACTAGGCATTCTAAAAGGCTAAAAGAACTTAATGCAAAAGTTGAGGAAACAAATAAAGCAACTACTGTTCATAAGAAGATAGTTGGTCTTTCCTCACCTGTAACAAAACATGCAGAAAATAGAGTATCTACAACAGAGGAGGAAATGACCAAGTATAAAAGTATGGAAGAGAGGTTAAGATCAGCAAATCATGAAATTTCCAAGTTGAAGAAAAGAGATAGAAAACATGTCATTGAGAAAACAAAGTTTAAAAGGATGAAAGTTGTTTGGGAAGGTGAAAAAGTTTCAAAATTAGAAATACCAAGCAGTGAGGAACAGTTCTTCACATGGACAGTCCCAGCCATCAAGGAAGCAAAGTTTGTAAGAGTCATAAACACTCATTTGAGAGCTAGCAACAGAAGGTTAAGAAGACAAGTTGAATCTCTGGAGATACAATTGACAAAGTCTCAAGAAAATTTAAAAGGGCAGTGAAACAAAGTGATTGGGCAGTAAAACAAAGTGATAAATTCATAAGTCAATCTTTGATCAAGATGAAGGCAAAATATGATGAAGATTATGTTTTTGGGGTCATATTACTGTGTTTTTGAAATAATACCAACACCTTTAAAGTTTAAACATCTCCAAGGTACAAATTTTGAAGACAATTTTGACAAAACTGATTACACAACAGTTTCGTAGTGTAGATAGTGCAAATCTGCTAAAATGCGCTACGAAACTGCTGAAGCAGTCTTCTAGCACATTTTAATATCAAATTTTGGGGGAATTTTGGTGAATTTTGACTTGAAATGGCTGGTGGAAGTGTACAAATATCATATGAAGGTTTACTTGAAGAAAGCAGGTCAAAGGTTGATTGAAAAAAGGAGCTAAACACTATGCTACGAAAAGCACTACGAAACTGAGCTGCTTTCATAGTGCAGGTTCATCCTTTGTATTTTTGCACCATTCGAATTATAGTTTCTGCAAAGCTGGAGGATTAAAGATATATGGTGAATTTTTTGCAACATGACACATGTGGACCTGATCTATTAAGGATAAAATTACTCAAAACAGATAAAGAAATCAAAGAGGCTAAAAACAGGAAAACATGTTTCCTATTTTTTAGGAGAACATTATCATTAACAGCATGGTCACTTAAAGCGAAAGGTCAGCATCCAAATTCGACTTCATGGGATTGCAGGTGGAAAAATATGTAATAAATATTAGATAAGGTTGTTAGAAGGATATTTAAGAGTTTCATTCCTATTAGAATTAGGACTTTCCATAAGCGTTATAGCTGTCAATTTGTAATAAATAGCATGTCTCAGATTAGGAAAAGTGTCAAACTCTTTGAGTTCGATGTATCTAGTGGAGAAGAAGGGATCCTATCTTGTAAATGTTCTATAAAGAGTATAAGGTCGAAATCCAAGAGGTTGGACATTTTACTAGCAAAAAGATTGTGTTTTGTATGTGACTGTTTTCAGCTTTAATACAAAGAAGTTTACTTAGCCAACTTGAGATTCATGCAGAGTTTTAGTGTGTGTTTGTTCTATTGCATCCTTTTACTATATATTTGTAGTGGTATTTGCTTATGTTTACTCAGAATTCATCCTTGATGCTTTGAATTCCTATGTAGGCAAATTGATTGTGTTTCTATTGTCTCACATGTGTATCTTTTGACTAAAACTCTAACATGGCTCAACTTCCATGCTAGGTAGATTATCTTGGTTTTGTTGAAGTTATCTTGACTCCATGGCCCAATGAATGTTTGCTAATCTTTGATACAACTAGTTATATTATTCTATCTTTTTACCTTAGAGAGCCATTTATCCATTAATAAAAAGTCATAAACTCTTGAGAGACCCCTCTCAGGTTGAGGAGGCCAAGCCTCAGCCAAAATATTGGTCTGAAACAGTTACACAAATTCCACTTGATGAGCAGCCTATCAGGTCAGATTTTGTGATAACAGATCTAATCATCTCTTCAATGGATCACACAAGAACATAGTCATTTCAAATCTAGAGATCCCGAACCATCATTGTATCCATGGGTGCATTATAGATTCAAATATATCAATTAAAACAGAGTTTATCCCATGCAAATATACCTTAGAGAAAATTATTCAGTTACAACCCTTACTCATGCACACATTGCACTATGATCTTCTTCTCCTTATATAGATTTAGCGTTTACCAATACCATGAGTCAAAACCACACAACTGCTGATGGTATTCTTGGACGGAATCAAATAGACAATACAACACTCAATATTGTGGGCTAATACCATGGTAATGTCCCTTGGTATCATAATTTTAGAGCGCAAAAGGCATACGCGACTTGGATCGTGCTTATCCGCGTGGATATGCGACATCTCTTCATAAAAACTACGTATATACTAATTCTGAATGTATACGCGGGTTACCTTCATAAAATTAGTGTATACATTGCCTCCATATGCGGGTTGCCTTCATCAAACCTGCGTCTACATTGAGAAATATTTCCTGTTTCATTTCTCTGGCACCTACTGGAATTCCTTTCTCTGTCACATCTGCACTAACCTGTAGCAATATCATTTTTACATCTTTAACACATAGGTTGCTTATCATAGGCAACTCATCAAGTAGGTTTCCATCAAGGACAACTTCATCAAGAAGGTTTCCATCAAGAGCAACATATTGCATCATATTGCAAACAATCAAGAGATATGATCATCAAGGTTTCCTATCACCAAGCCATGAGGAGGTGGAAGAAAAGGTGTTCTCAAGAAGACATCAAAGATACAAAAATATCAATGGCTTGAAATTGCCACATTATCAAGCAGTCCATGTTAGCAGTTCCACGAGTTGTCATAAGCCACATCATCATTATGGACCATGTATATTATATTCAAAATGTATTGTAAATTGGAATTCCAAAGGACTCACATGAATATGGAGAGTCCTGTAAGTTGAAAACCCATATGAATTTGAACAGTTATGAGGGTAGTCAAAGAGTCACAAGGGGGAAGCATCACCCCTTGGTTATATATACACCCTCATTGTATAAGCAAAGGAATTTTTTTCACCTTGGCTCCACCCGCAAAGCATTAGAGAGATAAGCTAGTTCTTTTGTGGAGCAAGGAGTGGATCCAATGCTCCATTATTGGAGCTACTGATGTTCATTGTATACATGTGTCTTGGAAATTTTACTTAATAGAAAAATAATTTAAGGCTAACACGTTATTATGCATGGAATATGAAAGTTTGTAAGACTATTATGCAGATGTTTGTATTTCATGTTTGCTTTTA
This sequence comes from Pinus albicaulis, assembly GCA_034641835.2. Taxonomy (NCBI): domain Eukaryota; kingdom Viridiplantae; phylum Streptophyta; class Pinopsida; order Pinales; family Pinaceae; genus Pinus; species Pinus albicaulis. Next base: position 569,393,910 of record CM076582.1, on the reverse strand, counting down.
CATGTGCTAAGGTAGTTGAACTATTTCAATTATTTTAGTACTTAATTGAGAATGTGTTGTAATGGTTGTTATTGTTGTCCCATTCTTGTGGAATATTCCACAGGATATTAGGAAAATATTTCTCAATTGTTGGTTGTAATGATTGTCACATCCCTTGTCAAATATTCCATTGGATGTTAGACAGATTCTTCGGTTCATGTGTGTCTTTTCATGGGTGGTACTATTACCTCTCTCTTAGAGGCTCACTTCGCTCTCTCTCCCTCACAATAGAAGAATCATGACATACTTGCAATTGGACACTCACCAGGCACACTCCCCTTTCTTTTCGAAGGTGCATGTGCACTCCTCTCTCTTGTTAGTATTCAGATCCAAGGAATATCCATAAGAATACATGGCAACTAGGCTGATATTCTGTGTGGGGCTCCTACTCCAAACGGTGTGAGGTCTAAGTGGGACTTCACATCGGGAAGACCCCTTGGTTGATGGATTTCCAGCACCGTCAACACAATCCAAATCTTCTTATAAGAATATTTCATTTTGAGAAGTATCCATGTATCGGTTGTGTAATTATGAATGCCTCCCTGGTTAAGAGGGAGAGTTGAAAAGTGTAACTAGGTTTGGTCTTCATAATTTGTGTCATTATATTTTTTTATGTAAAAATAAAAAAGAAGAATTTTTTTTTTTTAAATTTTTCAAGCATGGGTTTCATTCTTAAGTCGAAATTATTATTTTATTGAAGCATGTTCTTCATTCTCATTATTGTTTGTGTTGGTCAAAGTCAAAGGCTTATTTATAGCCTAGAAAATGAATCTTAAAATATGTAATTTGGGTCAAAATTGTCTCTAGATGCCAAGTTTTCCTTGCCCCAAAGGAAATGTCTATTCAAACCCCTCTAGATAGTATAAATAGAGGGTGAGTTGAGCTCATTTGGACACACACAATTCACATGATTGATTTTGAAATATTGCAGAAGGAGGGAGGGTCGATTTCTGAAAGTGAAGAAGGGTTTATCTTCAGCTCATATTTGTGGAAGTTATTCCTTGAAATATCTCTTATTGAATATATGTTTCTAATGATGTACATGTTGATGGATTTTTTGTACAGAAGGAGGGTTTGACTTGGAAACTAGAGGGTTGAAGTCTTTCTATGGTCATGGGTCTTGGATATCTCACTTTGAACTGATTCTATGAGAAGAAAATTTTTCTGGGTTTTCCCCTTAGAGGAGTTTTTGCCCTATATTGGAGCCTATATCTTTTGTCCTTTGTACTTCTGTGATCTTAATGTTTTGTATATTTGGTAATTGTTTGATGAAAAAAACTTTATAAATTAATAAATAGACAACATCATTCACAAGCAATTATCAAAGCATAGAATATACCCTAATGCATAAGCCTCCCGATTTCTCAACAGTTTTTACTTATGTTACCTTTCTTAAACTACATTACATCAATGAGTAATTTTGTGCAATCATTGAATCTACATCTCAAATGTTATCCATCCTTCATACTCTCTACTTGTAATGAACTCACTTGATACCTTATTTGGGTATTTTCTACAAATTTAATTTTCTTTGACTACACTTATTACTTGAAATGGAGGGTATAAAATCACTGGAGAAAATTTATTATCATAATGGAAAAGAACAAAAAAATATTATTCCGACCACACAACTATAAAACATGAAGCGATGCATGTAAATTTAAGTCATAGATATTCTAACAAGAACCAACAAGATAATTAGGTTATGGAACAAAATATGTATCTTACACAAAATAAGTCCACTGACTGTTTGAGAAATATTTACAACCCATTGATGGGTGTTCTTCCTTGCGATGAATTTTCCCCAAAGTAAATGCTAAAATGTGACAAGGGAAAATCAAACAAGCTCATATATATGATAATTTATTGATCACACAATGATTTGTAATTTGTAGCTAATATTCCATCAGAATAGTTTGTTATAATAGATTTTAGAATATTCTATTTTTTTGTTTATTATTTGATTTTTTTTCCCTGGAACCCAAATTTATTATTACTAGTTTAGTGTCCAAGTATATGAAAATAAATAAAACCTGAAAATGAAAGAACAAACAAAAGGACATGCCATCCACACAAATGAATATAAGATGTATTATGGGAAACCCGATATTGGAGAAAACTTAGCTAGAAAGTGAGCCTTGTGTTTTGGTCTCTTTTCGTCAATTATGAAAATGTAAATACAAAGAAACGGATCCTCATTGTGGAGTTTTTTTAGACATTATGGTTTGAATGGTTGCTACATAATATTCTTCCTCCTTTGTTATACCCTCAAATCCCATTCATAGTTTCTCTACTCAACTATGAAAAGTACAATGCTAAAAGAATGGAAGAGTCTCTCTTCCTAGTAGCCAAATATTTAACATAGATTAATAGGTGTCTAGGATTATGATTTTGCATGCCTCAACCCTTATTTAGTGTTAGGTTTTGAACCTTCTAGAATATTCTTTAAATTCCACATGTGAATAACCTCACATGTGTGAGTAATGGGGGTTAACATGGCATTTACTTGTACTATGGTGGTAAACAAGGTAGGCCAACTTATAGAAGGCATATGTTCTGTATATGAACTATAATTGAGGTGATTTTTTCACCATTGGAAATATATCTGTGCATATAATAATATTGAGGTTTCAAGAGCTATGTTCACAATTTTTTACCCTAAAAAGTATCACTTGATATCTCAAAATGCCACTCGAAGGTTCCAAACCCCAAAATTTCAAACTAAGACTTCCCACTAAAATAAGCATTGTAAGTGAATTCCTCCAAATTTTCCATTTAGAAAGTATAAAGATAAATCAAAATATATATATAATGATCCATTATAGGTCATACCCCCCCATTTAGGGAGTATTTTGTTCCCCAAATGATTTTATTGAATGCGGAGAGGAAAATTTTCCTCTAACTTCTTGAGTGACATTTTCTTGCTTGGAAGTTGTCCTTTCAACTTGAACTGCCAAAGTTCATGTTGCTCTTATCTTGCATATATGGAATTATTTTGAAAAAACATATCTTCTCCCAAATCTACTTAAGCTTCTAGTACTATGCCATCTATGGTAGGTAGGATCTATTCCAAAGTTTCTTAATCCATCATTGAAGGCTCATAAATTTTTAAATTTTCCACATTCACTAGTGAGAAAATGCACATATATGGAAGTAGCTAAGTTTATAGGGATTATCACCCATGTTTTACAATATCTCAAAAGAGCCACACCATAGAGCCTTAGTATTTTACTAATACCCTATATCCTTTCTGTGTTCATTTGTAATCAGACTCTATTTCTCATCTTGAATGTTTTCTCAATTTTGTGTTGATCATGATGAGCCGTGGACCTTTCCTATGACTTCTTTAATGTGTCTTATACTTGCAAATAGATATCCTAATTTTTTCAAAAAAATTACCCACTTTGAATGCTTCTCTTATGATATCTTCCCTCTTTTTTATATTTTGTCCATATATAACATCCGTGAGTGAAGGTGGTAAATACCCAAAGCAAGTTTCAAAGGGGGACTTACCAGTATAAGTATGGGATAATCTATTATAAGGGTGTTGAATGTAGATCATATTTTCATCCTACATCTTTTGATGCTTTTGAATGTAACCCCTCAAAAGATAAACCAAAGTCCTCTTGATAAATGTTTTATATCCATCTATCTATGGACAAAAACTTGTAGATCTCTTTTACTTTATGTCCATCTTTTCCCAAAGTGTAGCCCTAAAGGAACAATGAAATATGGTATCCCTATTTGAGATTATGCTCCTTGATATCCCAAAGTGAACTAGACCTATTGAAAGAACATGTTTGTTGCTTCTTAGCCTTTGATAAGTTTTATAAAAGGCATAATAAATCACATATTGCAAGACATATCAACTAGAACAAATAGATTGTCATGTTCCTTCATATTTGTTGGAAAACCACCCATAAAATCCACGAAAATAATTTCCAAGGCCCAAGTGGGTACGAGTAAGGGATGGTATAAATATTGCTTACTATTAACATGATTCCTAGTACAATAAAGTATTCATCCTCTAATATATCAAGTCATATATTTTTTTATTTTTAGCTAATACACATACCTTTATAAGTTGGAAATTGTCTTCTTAAAACCAAAATGTCCTACAACCTTGGAGGTGTGAGCCTATCTAATAAACTGCAATATTTCACAATTGGTGACATATAGCTTCTATAATTTGCATATCATCCCATTATGGAGATGATTTTCAGCATTACCATCACATTCTTCCACATAAATTTGGCACTATAACTGTTGAAACACCTTTTTAAAGTCTTCATCTTATGCGCATGCCTCTTTGTATGTATAACATGTAAAGGGCTCTATGTGTATTTTTCCCAAAGTTGTAACATTAGACGTATTTTTCCTTCAAATCATTCATACCAACATATTATTGATGCCCTTATTATATTTGATCACTAGATGAAACTGCTAAAACAACTCCATCCACTTACATTGTCTATTTTACTAAATACACTAGGCCTACAAGTACTGCATTAACTAGTAATCCATGAGGATAATGGTTTACTTTCCAATCAAATATTTATTCTACTTCTTAATAGTTTGAACCAAGGAATAAAGTTCCTTATCATACTATTGTATTATGACAACAACCCCTCATTAATGTATTTGTATCAATAAAATAATAGGGACACTTTGATTTTTAAACCCTCAAATACTTGAAGTTTTATCATATAATATGTTTATTTAAGTTTATTTTCCCTTTGTGAATATTTATTTCTATGTGCAACAGATATCAGATATCAGCTACAAAACTCAGTGACTCCTCCTTTCCATATAGAGGTACAATGCTTGAACTTGAAGTGAATTCCCCATCAAATGTTAAGCTCTATGGATTCACGCTAGTTCATGCCAAATTTTCCCATTCTCAAATCTCAGGTCTTGACTCTTTCTTTGACAACTCACAATTCTGAAATCCCGATGCCCCGATGTGATTTCTGTCAAATACTAAGAGTCGCCCCCCTTTCATCGTATCATGCTCAATTTCCCATTCTCAAATCTGAGACTGTGGGAGATATATTGTCTCTATACACCTAAGGCTCCTGAAGGCCCAATTATGATATCGACCATCCTTCACATTGGCCCAGGAAAAATATTAAAATTTAAGAAAACATATTCCATCATGGCCACTTGTATGTTTGAAAACATGTGATTAAGCTGACGTGTCACTATTGATGGCCCTCAATGTTGCAGCAACAATGTTACCACTCCCAAGTGTCTTAGCTAAAAGTGTCAACCCAAGGTTCGTACAAACTTAAGAAGGGTCAACAATATATGTGCAACATGCACTATCTCTTCGTTTTGCTGAATTTTATGTAGGTGCATGTATTCAGATGAAATATGGTTGTACAAAGACCAATCTAACTATTCTATGCTATCAGAAAAACTGAAATAACAGGAAATGAAAGACAACAAATAAACCTAGGCTACTTGTAATAAAGGAAGACAAAATATTCGATATGCAATGAAATGAAATCAAACTTCTTGTATTTTGTAAGGAAATAAAACACATTGTTGGCATAAAATCTTGCAAACAATAAACCTTAATTATGCAAGAAAGAAGCAATTTATACAACAATTCAAATAAAGGCATTTACATGGTAGCTCTACCTCTAAATTCCATTCTCATTGTTCCAAGTGAGTTGTAATACATCAACGAAGGTAAATCATTAGTTGGGTTCAAATCTGAGAGAGTTTTGGAAGCAAGTTGCAAGATGCTACAAGAGTCTTTGTTTTGCTACAGGAGACAATCTAGCTAGCAAGGGAATATGCTAAATGCAAGGTTGGAAAGAAAAGAATCTAAGTGAAGGCTATAAAATGATAAAGCGTACATGACCAAGTCATCACATCAACTTGTGGTAGGGTTAATCCAACAAGTAGCAAGTTTATAGGGTTTATTGTGGCTGCAAAAACAAGGGACTGCACAGAAACAATAAATAGTGATTGTTAGAAAGAAAATAAGTAACAACAAATAAAGTGAATCAAATGAAGAGATAAAAATGTTATTTGAACAATATAACTACGAAAAATATTAACAGACTCTGTTAAGATAATGTGTATAACAACCCCGGGTTAAAAGTTCATGTAATAAAGGTTAATAAAAGTAAAATACGACCAAGGTCATGGGACATGTATTCCAAGCTGAATATTGGGAAAAACACTATAGTGGGAATCAATTTCAATTATTAATGGCTATTGAAATTGTAGAAGGAAATGGAAAAGGAAAAGAGGCATTAATTGGCATTTATTTATGAAAATAAAGGAAAATAGGAGAAAAGGAAGTTGAAGAGACACAAATTTGCATGAGAGGTAAATTAGAGGAAAAATGAAGGAAAACAAAGAAAATAGAGGCCTCAATGATAAAAAGGATTTTGAGGATTAGTTCACAAATTTTTATCAGTTTGGATTTGGAATTAGTTTCATAGAGAGATGAGAACCAAGAGGAGAAAGAAAGAAAAGGAAGGAAAAGGACAAGCAAGGAAAGCAAAGGAAAGGAGAAGTTTGAATCAACGACTTCAACATGAAGATTTTGTAGGTAACAGGTTGCATGTGTGATTCCTAACTGAGGTGTGAATGCATGGTTCATGCATTTATTTATTTGTTTCATTTGTTGTCATTGGCATGGGTTTTGTTGGGTCTTATAATGGTTTTAGCCTTGCCTTTCCATTTCTTGGCTAGCCATGGTGTGGTGGGATTCATTTCTTTGTTGAGATTTGGGTTGCCGAAAGGTTTTGGAACTAGGTGAGGCGGTCTCAGGAAAATTCCCAAGGGTTGGGTGGTGGAGAGGTTTGGGAAGCCCCCGACAGGTGAATGGAGACATGCAAATTCCTCAAGGTATGGTGAAGGAATTATGAGGCAACCAAGCTTGTTTAGTTTGTGATCTCCTGACCAGTTTTGGCGAGATCGTGGTAGTTTGAGGGTGGAGGTGGTTTAACCTTTGGATTCCCTTGGTTTTTTATGTCTTGGTTTATCCCATGAGATGCCACATTAATGCTTTTAATACAACATAGGGATGATTGGTTGAAAGAAATATTTGGTTAAACTCAATCAATGGTTGGGTGGTATGTGGAAGTCCTTGACTTGGTTGGATTTTGCATATGTTAATAAGAGTTATTTTCCTATTGAGATTTATGAGCACAATGTAATTGTTATTATGTTGATTTGATGGTTGTTTTATCAAGGTTAATGTTCTGATTATATGTTAGTTATAAGCATGATTTAAGATGTGCTCTAGTTATGGATCTTGTTATGCATTGATAAATTAATGAATGGTTGATGAATGCATGGGATAACAAGTGTTGTTGCAACTAATTGAGAGGAAATTAGGCCTTCTCGGTGATTTTTAGATAAAGTATAGAGATTTACACTTAGATATGCATTCATGGCCTGTAGCTTACATGTTTACCATGTGTTTGGCGGAATGCGTAGTATGTTATAGTCAGTCTAGGTCAAGTTTATGATTCAAGTTTGAATGATTAGCATTGGCCTTATGAGAAATATTGATTCTGGAAAGTTACAAGAAGTTTTGTGCAGTGGTCGGGGGAGTAGCCTAGAAAAGTGGCTTATATCTCAGGACTGCATGCTCTGAAATGGAGATTTGGGGTCATAATCGTATGGAGAAAGGCTTGCGAGTGCGATTGTAGGGTCATAACCACATGCATGTAGTGTCAAGGGTGTGATTATAGGTCTAGGTCACTGAAACAAGGCTCCAGCTAAGGGATTGACCACCTGGGGTGTTTCTTCAGCTTCTGGGTGATCTGTAGTCGTTGTAGGATGTCAGTTTTTGGTCAATTTGTAGAACCCACTTCCTTAACTAGAACTAGGAGATTGGGTCATGTCATAGTGGCACTCTGCTTCACATTAAGCCGAAGGGCTTGTAAAAGAGGGTAAATGTGGGGTGGAATTGTTACATATTGGCATCATAGCTTCCAAGTTCAAATACTTGGATTAGATGGGCGGGTTGTGATTGTTATGCATGCATGTGAGTTGTATGCATGCATTGTAGTGGTTGTGGTTGTCATGTATATATTCGGTGTTATAGTGCATGATGTCGATAAGTTGATATGTTGGTGTCATTATATATAAAAGAGAAGAATAAGAAGGTCAGAGATTAGAGAAGACAAGCAAAATGGTGGATTACAGTTCACGTGACTCTCCTTAAAGATCAGTTGAGTAGCACGGGGAAGAGTATTCTCCCGACATAGCAGATACCTTGATAAGTATAAATTCAGAAATCAGAAGTTGCAAGACAACTAATGAAAGGATAATTCAGTCACAAGAAAGGTTTGTTAGGGCTTAGGAAGAGAAAGTTGAGGTCAATGAAATGATCCTGCAGAGTTTATCAGATTTGCAGAGACAGGGAAAACCACAAATCAGTTATGGACAAGAGGAAATGAATAATGGGGCTTATGATAGTAGGTCTCATGGAGGGCACAACTCATACATGTATGAGATAGTCAGCGGTGGCAGATAGATGGATACACCTAACAAGGGAGGTAGTGGTAATGGATTCTATTCTAGTTATGGATCAGATAGACAACATGATTATCATCACTATCATACTTATAGGAGGAGTGAGAAGAGATACCTACCAAATGAGTTCAATAAATCCAAGCCACCTAAATTTTATGGAGAGTTGAATAAATCAGAGGATGCAAAAGCATGGTTGCTTGAGATGAAGAAGTTATTCGAGCTGCATGACTATATAGAGAACATGGAGGCTAAGATATCTATTTACAGTCTCAAGGGAAAGTCAAACATTTGGTGGGAAGATGCAAAGCATGTTAGAGACACTAAGATAGAGGAGTTGAGTTGACATGAGTTCAAAAGTCTCTTCAAGAAGAAGTACTTTTCGTTGAGATACTATGACAGTAAGGTTAAGGAGTTCTACAAATTGGAGATGGGGTCTATGACAGATGAAGAGTACACGACTAAATTTATGGAGTTGTTGAGGTATGTTCCTTACCTCAAGGATGAGAAGATGAAGGCTCAAATATTCATCAATGGACTTCCATTAGCACTCAAGGATCATATTGAGTATGATGAGCCTCAGTTGTTGGAGGAAGTCATTGGGAAGTTGAAGCACTGGTATGAGCAGTCGAAGCACAAGACTAAGCCTAAGAATGACTGGAAAGAAAATGAAAATACCAAAGTAAAATGACCTCTGAAGCAATAAATACCTTAGGATGCAGGTGAGAAATAAAATGTGGCTCCTTACAAGAAGTTTAATGTAGTTGAGAAGGGACATGGATCTTAGCCTGGAAAGCAGTAGAATAAGGGTATTGGCAGAGAACCGTTGTGGTGGTTGATATGTGGCAAGGATCATCGTAACAAGGATTGAACATTGTACCACAGTGGAAAGCCTCATATTTACAATGCTCAGGAGGCACAAACAGTTGGGGATGTTGGTCAGAGTATTCCTCAGACTTATGCAACATTTGATAACAAGCAGGTAGATCACCAGGCATCCATTATTGAGATGGAATTAAAGCTCCTTGATTGATTTGTTTCCATTTTGATTGATCCTATATCTAATTATAGTTATGTTAATCTTGACCTACTGGATAATTATGGCTTGAGAAAAGAAGTGCATGCAAAGGCTTGGTTGGTGTAGCTGTTTATAGGGACCAAGAAAAGAGTTCATCAATGGGTGAGAGCTTATGCATTTGAGCTAAATGGTATGCCTACATCAAAACATATAAATGTGTTTCCTTTGGGTTCGTAAAATATGCTTTTGGGTATGTATTGGTTGTACCTTTACAAGACTAAGGTAGATTGTTACGAGAAGGCTATTGAGTGCTTGGATGATGTTGGAGAGAAGAGAATATTGGAGGGTAAGAAGAATCCTACATTAGAGAGAATGGTTATTTCTATGTAGGCTAAGTGTAGTTGTAGGAAAGGATGTGTATTGTTTAAAGTTCATATTTTTGTGACAAAGGTAGGGATTTCGAGGATGCGTAAGTCTTGAAGAGGAATCCAGTTTTGCAGCAGTTTTAGGATGTATTTCCAGCAGATATTTCAAATTTACTGCCTCACAGGGAAGTGGAATTCTCTATTGAGTTGGTACTAGGAGAAACACCAACATCAAAGGCACCTTACAGGATGAGCAATCCAGAGTTTGTGGAATTGAAGTTGTAGCTTAAGGAAATGCTTGATAAGGGATACATAAGGCCAAGTGTGTCACCTTGGGGTGCACTAGTATTGTTTGTGAAGAAGAATAAGGGCACTCTAAGGTTATATATTGATTACATATAGTTGAACAAGGTGACGATCAAGAACAAGAATCCTTTGTCGCATATTGATGATTTGTTTGATCAGTTGAAGGGAGCAACTTTGTTTTCAAAGATTGACTTGAGATTATAATATCATCAACTACGCATCAAAGAGGAGGACATCTACAAAAAAGCATTTCGTACTAGGCATGGGCATTATAGGTTTGTAGTGGTTCTATACTAATGCTCCAACTACTTTCATTTTTTTGATGAATAATGTGTCGCATCCTTATATGGGCAAGTTTGTGATAGTATTCATTGATTACATATTGATATATTCTCAAAATGAGGAAGAGCATGCAAAACACCTAGCAACAATGTTAATATTGTTGAGAGAGCATTAATTGTATGGAAATATTAGTAACTGCAGTTTCTTTAAGACATAAGCTCATTACTTGGGACATGTTGTTTCCAAGGAAGGTAAAGTAGTGGACCCAAAATAATCAGAGTTATCATGGAGTGGGAAACTCCTAGGAATGTGGATGAGGTTATATCATTGATAGTACTAGTAGGTTATTATAGGTGGTTCATCAAGAAATTATCACAGATTGCCTATCCTATTACATATTTGCATCGAAAAGGAAAGAATTTTGAATGGAATGAGGAGCGTGCAACTAGTTTTGAGAATTTCAAGCATTTTCTTACAAATTTTCCGATTTTGAATATTGCAGATACTGAAAAATATTTTTTGGTTCGTACAAATGGTTTAAGAGAGGACTTGGTGGAGTCTGAATGCAGGAAGGACAGGTGGTCTGTTATGGTTCAAGGAAGTTGAATGAGCACGAGAAAAAATATGTGACTCATGATCTTGAGTTGGCAACTATCATTCATGCATTGAAAATGTGGGGACACTATATTCTTGGCAAAAGATTTATTATGATGAATGATCACAGTGGGGTTAGGTACTTGTTTGACCAACCTAATATGAATGCAAGGCAAGCTAGATGGTTATCTACTCTTGGTGAGTTTTAATTCGAGATCAGGTACATCAAATGAAATGAGAAAAAAGTTTCATATGTTCTTAGTAGAAGAGCGTAGGTGAATCACATTGCAAAAATGAGTTCTTGTGGGACAAAGTTGCAGGGGTAGATCTTGCAGGCATGAAAAAACGATGACAAGTATTAAAAGTTGAGCACGAAATACAACAGCAGGGTGAAGGTGATAGGGATGAGGAGTATCATATCATGACAAATGGCTTGGTAAGATTCAGGAATATGATTTATGTACTAGAAGACAGTGAGCTCAAGACTATTATCTTAAGGGAGTTTCATGTTAAGTTGTATTCAGGTCACTCAAGATATCAGGAGACATTGACAACAATTAATAAATTTGATCATTGGCCGAACTTGAAGAGAGAGGTGGTTGATTTTGTCACGATATCTTTGGACTATCAGCAGGTAAAAGAAGAGTGTAATCATCCAGGTGGTTTATTGCATTCGATTCCGATTCCAGAGTGGAAATGGGAGGTCATTTCCATGGAATTCATTACAGGTTTACCGAGGACATCAAAGTAGCATGATTCCATCATCGTTTTGGTTGACATGTTAAGTAAGGTAGCTTATTTCATTTCAGTTATGTTATGCATAATTTACAATTGCTGACAAAAGTATCTTCCCTAGACCTAGTGGATTGGACTAGAACAACATAAGAAGAAAAAATAATATAGACCTTCCCTTCGAGAGATTGAAGAATGGGAAATAGGATTACTTCGAATCTATCTCAAGCTTCACTTTCCTCTCGCCTTGTAAGCTCCAATTGTAGCTCCAAATGCTATAATTAGAAGCTGCACATACAACCAAAATAAGCCAAGGATCTACAACATCTAGATAACATAATTCAATTACTCTATTCAATGAATCAACAAGGCATTGAAACACATGAATGTAAACATAACATAACACATATAGTAAAATAGGGTACTCTTTGCATTGATAGAAATAAGGTAGAGTTTGCAACGAAGAATAGTAGTTGATCTTGTAGAGATCTCCCCAAGTTGAATTGTCCTTCCTTGTCACAAAGAACACCTCAATGTCACCCTAATGCATGAAGATGATGGTTCTCTTAGATTCAAGGCAGCAACATGAGCACATTATCAATCTCCAAAATCCAACCCTGGTGTTGTGGATGGCAGTAAATTTATAGGAGAGTGTGGTAGTTTAGGAATTATTATCCATTTACCAATATAGGCTTGAGATCCACTTAAGAGGGGAAGATGAGCTCAAGGGATAAGTGGTGAAATCTCCAAGGTAGGATTAGATCGGAATCAAGCCTCTTATCTAAGGTGAATTTTTAAAACAACCCCTAAAAGCTTCTAGAAGAGGAAGCTTCGGGATTCTTTTTAATTTTCCTGAATTTCTAGAATCAGCGCACCCCCAACAAGGAGCAAGTTGTTGTTAATTAGCGTTGGTGCAGAAGGGAGAAACCAGCGCTGAACGCAGGTCTCTAAAGGGGTAGGGTGCGTTGGGGCTTAAAAGCACAGATTTTTAGTAATTATACCCATAAAATCAGAAATTTGGAATGGTCATGCTTAGGGCTTTGTGTAGGGATGATGAAAACACGTTCACGGATGTGGATTGATTCGGTTTGTAGGCCTATTAAACAGATGAGACAAAATGGCCCATAAAAAGTTAATTCTAAGAATTTAGCTAGTGAGGTAGCTTGTATTTTCATCAGGGAGATAGTGAGATTGCATGGTGTTCCCAACAATATCAATCATAAAGAGATGATAAGTTCACTTCTAGGCTTTGGAAAGAGTTATTTGAAGGTTTGGGGACAAAATTGGAATTCATTACAACTTATCATATGTAGACATTTGGACAGATAAAGAGGGTCAATGGGATTCTTGAGGACATGTTGAGGATGTATTTCATGCATCAACAATGGTAGTGGGAGGAGTATCTTCCACTGGTATAGTTTTCTTATAATAGTGGGTATCAAGAATCCTTGAAGATGATTTAGTTTGAGGTTCTTTACGAGCAGATTTGTAATACTCCTATCAGCTGGAGTGCTATAGTGAATAAGGTTTGGATTGAATTTGATGTGTTGGCAGAGATGGAACATGAAATGAAAGTTATTTATAGGAATATAAAGGCAACAAAGGACAGGTAGAAGGGTTATGCATATCAACACAGGGTATTGAAGGAGTTTCAGGTCGAGGAGCATGTGTACTTGCACATTAAGCCTAAGAGGAGCTCCTTGAGGACTGGGTCATGTGCCAAGTTGGCACCTTGATATTGCAGAAATTTTGAGATCGTTGAGAGGATTGGACCAGTGGCCTACAAAATTGCACTGCCTCCGAAAATGAAATTTTGTGATGTTTTCCATATTTCATTGCTTAAGAAGCATGTCCAAGATGTTGATCATGTGATTAACTGGTAATTATTGTAGGTGGAAATAGATGGACAATTCTAGCAAGAACCAGAATGCATATTATAGTGGAAACAACTCATGCTTCAGAATCAAGCAGGTTAAATTGCAGTGGAAATACTTTGGGCCCAATGAAGTTACATGGGAGATGGTTGATCAGATGCAGGATTTGTATCCTTCATTATTTTTTGGGTCAAGAAAATGATTTTGGGTATATGTATGTATATATGCATATGGTTGTAGATACCGTAATGAGTTGTGTTATAAAGCTCCAATAAGCAGTATGATTTTCATATTTGTCATGTTGGTCATGGTTTTACAACAGTTGTCATTGTAAATATTGTATGGAGCTATGTTATAAAGCTCCATAGGTAGTATGTTTTGTTTTCAATGGTTTGGTGGTCATAGGTTTCATAGAACACCGAAGACAGTGTTCCCCTAAGGGGGAGGAGTTCAAAACAACCCCGGGTTAAAAGTTCATGTAATAAAGGTTAATAAAAGAAAAATAAGACCAAGGTCATGGGAAATGTATTCCAAGTTGAATGTTGGGAAAAGAAATATAGTGGGCATCAATTTTGGTTTATTAATGGCTATAGAAATTAGCAAAGGAAAATAGGCATTAATTGACATTTATTTATAAAAATAAAGGAAAATAAGGGAAAAGGAAGGTGAAGAGACACATATTTTCATGAGAGGGAAATTAATGAAGAAAATAGAGGCCTCAATGATAAAAAGGACTCTAAGGATGAGTTCCCAACTTTTTGTTAGTTTGGATTTGAAATTACTTTTAGAGAGAGAAGAGCACCAAGAAGAGAAAGCAAGCAAAGGAAGGAAAATGAAAAGAAAGGAAAGCAAAGGAAAGGAAGGAGAAGATTGAATCAACAACTTTAGTAGGAAGATTTTGCAAGTAACAGGTTGCATGTGTGATTTCCTAGATGGGGTGTGAATTAATGGTTCATTCATTTGTATATTTGGTTCATTTGATGTCATTAGCATGGGTTTTTCCATGTCTTACAATGGTTTCAGCCTTGCCTTGTCATTTCCTAGATAACCATGGTGTGATAGGATTCATTTCTTGGTTGAGCTTTGGATTGTCGGAAGGTTTTGGAACCAGGTGAGGTGGTCTCAAGAAAATTCCTAAGGGTTGGGTGGAGATGGTTTCCTTCGGGAATCCCTTGACAAGTGGGTGGAGACAAGAAAATTCCTCAAGGTATGGTGAAGAAATTTTGAGGCATCCAAGCTTGTTTTGGTTTGATCTCTTGACCAGTTTTGGAGAGATCGTGATAGTTTGAGGGTGGAGGTGGTTTAACCTATGGATTCCCTTGGTTGTTTATGTCTTGGTTTATCCCATGAGATCCCACATTCATGCTTGGAGTATGGCACAACGGTGACTGGCTGAAAGAAATATTTGGTTCAACTTAATCTATGGTCGAGTGGTATGTGGAAGTCCCCGACTTGGTTAGATTTTGCATATGTTAATAAGATTTATTTTCCTATTGCGATTTATGATCATTTTTACTTGTTATTATGTTGATTTGATGGTTATTCTATCACGGTTAATATTCTGGTTATATGTTGGTTATAAGCATGATTTAAGATGTGTTCTAAATATGGCTCTTGTTACGCTTTAATAAGTTAATGAATGGTTTATGAATGCATGGGCTAACAAGTGTTGTTGTAGCTACTTGAGAGGGAATTACACCTTCTCGGTGATTTTTAACTAAACTACAAAGATTTACACTCAGATATGCATCCATGACCTATAACTTACATGTCTACCATGTGTTTGACGAAATGCCTAGTATGTTATAGTCATTCTAGGTCAAGTTTTCGATTCAAGTTCGAATGATTAGAATTTTCACTATGAAAAATATGACTATGGAAAGTTATAAGAAGTTTTCGGCAATGTTTTGGGGACTAGCCTAGAAAAGTGGCTCAGATCCCGGGAACACATGATTTGAACTAGAGATTTGGGGTCATAATCGCATGGAGCAAGGTTTGTGAGTGGAGTTGTAGGGTCATAATAGCATGTACGCAATTTCAAGGGTGTGGTTATATGTATAGGTCACTGAAACAAGGTTCCAACTTAGGGATTGGCCACTTGGGATGTTTCTTCAGCTCCTAGATGATCTGTAGTCCCTATAGGATGTCAATTTGTGGTCAGTTTGTAGGCCTCACTTCCTTAACTAGAACTAGCAGGTCAGGTCATGTCATAGTGGCACTCCCCACTTCACGTTTACTTGGAGGGCTTGTAAAATCATGTAAATGAGGGGTGGCATTGTTACAATGTGCAAGACAATACTACTTATAAAGTAGCTAAATAACCATGTAGTGAAGTAATATTCATAAATAAATTGTAGAGTTAAACAAAATGCATGAAAAAAATGGTACAAGAGGCGTCTTGAGCTCCTAGGGTGGACCCTAACCCTAGGAGGCTCAAAACCCTTAAGAGAAATATAGATTGAGAGTTGAAATCAAATATTACTTCTATTAACTAAGGAGTTACTTGTATATGGAAACAATTACACAACTTGAACTCCAAACTTATTCTAATGCTCTATGTTATTATTTTGTTGCTCCTACTTGTTATATTGGGCTATTCGGGCCATATATTTATGCAAGATGGGTAGGGGGAAGCCTACTTGAGGGGAGGACTAAATTCCCTCCAAAATCCCTAAAAAATTGGATCATGTTTCCTAGGTCACCACACAGTAACAAGAAGGAATATTTATTGTCTATATACAACTGAATTATAATATTCTGTAGCAAGGAGTAGGCCCCACAAATATCTCTAGATGGATCTCCTTGAAATATGTGCAAAATGCCATTAATATCATACAAAATAGTCATGTTAGGAACATAAAGCATGAAAAATATCCTTGACTCCCTTATGAACTCATTAAGCTAGGAAAGTGTTATTAAGTGCAAAAAGGGAGGTTTTATTGTAGCCTTTATGTGTCTAGGAGAGGTTATGCGGGCCTTACTTTTTACCTATTTGGGAGGCCCATCATACCCCCTACTAGAACTATTGGTCACCCTTTCAACAAGTTAATCTTCTTCCCCCCTCTACTCCTTCTCATTAATTTATATGATAACTTGCTTGACATTCCATGCTAAGCTAGAGGTGGGTATGTTTTTTGGGTGGAAACTTGCATCCTCTTGAAAAAAGTGTCATTCCCTAGACTGTTCTTCCTAAATCTAATGTTCTTGTAGCCCTAGCAGCAGAGGTGGATTGAATCTAAGCCAGATCCATTGGAATCCAATCCTCTAAATAATCCTATTATAAAGGAGTGTTGGTGAGTGCAATTTAAAACATGTTAGGGGAGTGGTATTCTCTAATTTTTACGTTGCGGGGTAGTGCTCTCCATATCCTTTATAAATCTTGTGATCTCTTCTCTCCCAAAAATATGGAAGTATCTTCAAAGTGGAGGATTAGTTCCACTTACCTGATCTATTTGTAAGCTTCCACTACTATAGAATCTTCTACCAGAATTGCAAGAGTGGAGGTGAGGATGGATGGGTTTAGATGTTTAGTTCTAATCCAAAATGGCTCTTTCAGCTCTAATATCCTCATGCATTGACCAATATGCTAGGGCCAATAACTATGAATCTATCATATATGGGTTTGGGTCCCATATGGTCAAATCTGTGTGCACAAGGTTGTGAAGGTAAAATACAACAACCTTGCATTTGTCTTATAAAGTCAATGAAGTCCCTGGTATCTTGTAGAGGGATGGTTCCCTTATGTACAATCATGTTTATTTGAAATTGACACAATTACTTTTTCATGAATAATGAGTAAGCCTTTGAAGGCTACCTGCAATTGATTGCCTCAAAAGAGAGGTGTGCCATGGTGTTTAAAGCTATTTCTAAGGTTGCAACCAGAGTGTCCCTTGCTTGTAATAACCCTTGTGTTTGTTGTAATTGGATTTTCAGCTACCTATTTTATTTCTCAATTTTTTTCCTCATATTTGCTTCCTCCAACCTTAGGAAGGCCATTTATTCTTTCATTTTATTCATCTCATCTTCCATTCTAGCAACATCAGTTGCACCTTTGGATTGGGCCATCCTATTCCATTGGTGAGTGCCAACTTTTTCTTTATCCACCTTTAGTAATAACTCAGGCACTATATCCTTAGGAAGCACTCTTCCTTATATTCTTATAGGAGGAGGATCAACTATTAATGGCCAAGAAAAATGTGAATGGAGATTTCCTGGTTGCTTGGTTGATTTGTTGGCTTTCTGCAATTATGTAGGTTGTTCCTGCAGTAGGGTAGCATGTTCCCATAAATGGGAAGCATGTTCTTGTGGATGGGTAACCTTCCCCTATGATTGTATATGTTGCCTTTTTTTCTTCAGTTTGTACCTATGGTTCCTATAATTTATGCTCCTTTTCATCCTGTAGCCCTTCCTTTTTTGGATTGGGGGTCTCCTTAATAGTGATAGGAGTCGAAGAAGGAGGCTTTGGCTTACCACTATACCATATACTGGTGCTTTTTCTCCTGGTGAAAGTAAAATCATAACTGTTTTTGGCTTGGTCAAGGTGTTGAGGCTTGTTAGTGTGGTTGGGATTTCCTTCTCTTCCTATTCTAGGAGTTTTTTTTTTCTTCCTTTTGCTCCATATGGTTTTCCATTGCCTTTCATATTCTCTTCTTAGTTGAACTATTCTAGGGTTTCTCAAACTCTTTTGGGGCCTCTAATAAGGCCTATTTTTCCATATCCACAAAATCCATCTAGGGGATGGGATGCAAAATATTTTCAAATGCATATGTGACTAGAAGTATAATGAAGCCATGATGGTCCAGACAATTCTACTTACCTTCCTTAATATTGGTGTTCATCTCCTTAAGGCATCAGAGGTAGAAGTATGGAATACTTAACTGCTCATGAATTGGTACGTCAACTTGAAATATCAGCTCATAGAGGAGCCCAAATTGGTAAGCATAAAATATTGTTAGCCTACCTACACAAGAAATGTATTTTAGAATATGGTAGGCTATCTCATCCTAAGAGTAAGGCAATATTTCCATTCTCATCCCCTTCTTATCCTCATCTGGTTGTTCATTAGGGAGGAAGAATCATGTTTTGCCATTGATTTCCTCCTATCTTTCTTCTTTAATCCAATGTAATCCCTTTGAGTGAGTGGGGATCCTACTAATGGAGTTTTCAACAACATATATCACTAGTACATTGAATAAAATGATTAATTTTTGGTTTTCAAGGTGTTGTAGGTTCATGGAAAATTCTAAGACAACTTCATCATCAAACCTTGTGAGCTTTTCAAATATTCCAAACCAGTGGCAGTTTTTTAGGATGGTCGTAACTTAAGGATTCTATTGAATCCTAGTGGTGTCAGTTTAATCTCTTCTGTTGAATCCACCCCCCACGGTGTGTGAAAAGATCTTCAGGAGTTTGATATTTGTTCCCACAAGTTTGGACAAGTTTATGGGAAAGGGAAAATATTGTGCTTATGCTACTACAAGAATTAGGGTTTCCTGTGGCAACAGGAGATTCTATCTTCTGTAATTTTAAAATTGCACGGTCATCAAAAACTTATCTTTCCATAATTAGACTATTTAGCATGTTCGAAGGAAAAAATATTAGGGGAAAAAAGTTGACTAACTGTTCCTTTATTAGTTTACACATAAAATTTGATGACTGGTAAATTTCAATAATTTAAGTAACATACCTGATGTCAACTGTGAGTAAAATCATGGCTAGGAAATAGACTTATGATTTCTAGAGAAAAAATGAGCGGTTCCAGTGATGCTCTGTACTCCTGTAGCAAAACCCTCTATATTTTAGTTGCTTGTTATGTGTTCCCGTAACTCTGAAATTCTGGATTTAATACCTTGTAGGCCCCTCCTATAGAGATGACAAATTGTCATGGGTTTTTTAACTCTTGTTTGCATGTAGAACATTAAATGGGAATATGTGTTGGAATTCGAGTTGATGCCTTGCTTAAGTGGAGTTTATTTGGGGTTTTGGATGAGGAAATATCAGTGTAGCATGAAATATTTCCCCACCTACCCCTCTTGGCCTTTGTGTAACTCATACTCCCACCTTATCTTGTCATTAGTGATTTCAAAGGACTGTATTAGTTTTGCTGTGCTAAGTGTATTTTCAGTTATAAAACATGTGCATAATCAGGTCATTAGTTTTCTTAAGGATTGAGGTGTTTGTCCATGAATTGTAGATGATTTTAGTGAATTAGAAGGATGAAATAGGCACAAATAACACTAAAAAACAGTGTAAAATAGAGAAATAAGTCACCACGTAACATTTACACAACATGCACGATGAACCAGTTCACCCCTCCTGGGCTACATCTGTTGGTCCAGCTCCCAATGGTGTGCCCATCTTTCATTATGCTCAAAATTTTGCAAATACATATAGTTACAGGCCTCTAATGGTTGTTTTCTTTGCACCAATGGCTCAAGAATTCTCCAATTAGTCAAAAATGACTCTTCATTCACTCTGAATGGGAAAAAATTGAGTCTCATACTCATTTTCCCAGTTACACCTAGAAAATCTCCACTAAATGTGGAGGACTCCACTTAACTAGAGTCAAAATAGTGATTCCCACCATAATTAGCACGTTGGCTAAACAACCTGCCGGATTTAACTGTTTCAATTAAGGTTAATGGTTGGGGTGTTCACATGCCAACCCCAAACCATGAATTCCAAACTGCAATCGTCGATGGAACCCAGGCAGGTAACTATGGTTGAGTGGTGGGAAACTTTGGTTTGAACACGGTGTTAGCGTTGACCGTGTAGAAGAATAACCGTGAAACATGGCATGTGACATATATGAATGTTAATGCTGCGGAGTTTTTGATAACTATCAAAGGTTACATTAATGCAATGGTTTATGTTTGTTATGTGACCAACCTTCGGGACTGCTGGTGGGTTGGGACCGCCGGCGGTCCCCAACCCCCATATGTCAATACATTGAAACATAAATAAAAGCCGCCTCCCATGATATTTAAGATCTAACGTGCATCTCGGGTGGTTGTGTCATGTGGTTGATCTATCGGAGGTCACGGGGTTGAGCCCTGTGGACGTCACCCCAAAATTTTAACATGCCAGTTGGGGACACGTGGCGGCCTCAGGGCTGGCCACGTGTCACCCCCTAATTGGCCCAAAAATAACAAAGTACAACCATTGAACAAATAAAATGGTGTCACTTGTCATCCACTGACTGGCTCTGAGGAAAGGAATATTCCTCATAATATTCCTTTTGCTAACTGTGAAATCCACCTTGCTGACTGGGCATCCCAATCAACCCTGTCCCAAAATTTATCTGTTTGGGATTTCGATCAGAACGTGATATCTCCTTCATACGACATCATTTTTTTGAACTGTTCATGGTGCCAAAATCAGGAAGACAATATCTACACAACCATCCTGGTTTCAACCCAATCCTGTAACTTTCAATTTTGAGAAAAATTATGAACTCCTGATCACTCCTCCCCATTGGGAAGCTTTTGGACCCCAAAAGAATTTATTACCTATTCAGTAAATGAGGGTACAACTCCCTCACCTTTCCAACATCCATCCACTTTTCCTTGCTTGGTTTAGTGCCTTTGAGCCTAACTCGAAGGTAGTCAACACTTCCCCTCTTGGATGCTCTTGTCCTCCTGTCAAGGATTGTATCTTCCTTGAGTTCGTCTAGAAATTCTGGTGAGAAATATTCAATAAAAGGCAACTGAACATCACTTCCTTGATCATCGATCAAACTTGGCTCATACAAACGTAAGTTTTCAACATTAACAACTAAATACATTTGCATATAAGAAGGCAAGTCAAGTTGAAATACATTGTTACCAACTTGCTTTATGATCTTGAATGGACCATACCGAATGGGTTTGAGCATGTTACCTTCCCCTTGCATCCTTTCTTTGCTAATGTGCAACCATACCTCATCTCCCTCTTGAAACTTGTGATCAAATCTATGTTTATCATGCCTCTCTTTGTATTTGCTTTGAATTTTCTCAAGTTGTTCTTGAACTTGTTGATGTATAATCTGAATTTGCTCAATGAAATTTCGAGCCTTTTCAATATCACTATGGCCATCAATTGCAACATCCTTCCCAAAGATGAAGTCTAATGGTGATTTTGGAAAATACCCAAAGCATGCTTCAAAAGGTGATGTTTGAGTTGAAGAGGGCTTTACACGATTGTAAGCGTGCTGAATGTAATGCAGTTTCTCATCCCACAACTTAGGATGTTTGCTGCAATATCCTCTCAATAGATGCACAACGGTTTTGTTCACCACCTCAGTTTGTCCATCTGTTTGTGGATGAAAAGTAGTACTCTTTTTCAACTTTGTGTCCATCATACTCTATATATTTGACCAAAAATTCCCAATGAACCTGGAATCCCTGTCACTAACAATAGAAGTTGGCAATCCAAAATGAACCCAAACATGTTGAAAATAAAGTTCAGCAATTTGTTCAACAGTAATGGTTTTCTTACATGGCATAAGTATACACATTTTACTGAATCTATCCACACCTACATAAAGATAATCATGTTGTTTTCTTGACATAGGTAGACCTCCAAAAAAGTCCACGAAGACACTCTCCCATGGCCTTAATGGTACCCGTAGTGGCGTGTACAACCCAAGCTTCCTATTACCAGGCATGCTTGTTGCACACATAGAACAACCTCTTATAAAATGTGACACACAATCTATCATGTGAGGCCAATAGCAATACCTCTGTAGATGTGCCAGTGTTTTTCTTACCCCAAAGTGTCCAACAATAAGAGATGAATGAGCTTCTCTCATGACACTTAGGCTCTCTCCTTGTGGAATACATAGCTTTTCCAAATGAAACAACAAATTTTTATGCATGTGTAATATTTTTCTTCAACTTGATTCCCTTCACTCAAACTAGCATACACATCTTGAAAATGAATGTGATGTACATATTGTTCTATGTAACTCTCATGTACAATATAATCATTTTTGAGTAAAGTAGATGCACTAATGATTGGTCTTGAAATCATATAAGCAACTTTATTGAAAATACCTTTATTATACCTTATAACCAGTGAAACCGTGTTAGGTAAACTTGACTCGGGATAGAGTCAAAGTTGACTAGGGTAAATAGTAGTGGTTTTGGGGCACATGGTTTTGTGCACCCATGGTTTTGGCCCATGGTATTTCATGTAATGGAGCCTATAAAAAGGCTGGGAAGACTTCATTGTAATGTAGGCCTGAAGGTGAGCGGTGAAGGCTCACTTGGCTAGATTGGCCAGGGTTTTGGCCAAGGCTAATGAAATTTCATTAGGATGGGTTTTCCCCGGAGTTTGGGGTTTTTCCCGGTTAAAAATTTGTGTTTATGTTAATGATTTGTTGCTGATTTTTTTATGTGTATTCCTCTCGGTAAATTATTTATTATTTCTTCAGCAAATTCTAACAAACTGTTGAAGAAATACCATCCACCTGAAATGTCTTGATTGCTACAATTTTATTTGTGACTGCAAGTACTGTAATGGTTGGTGATCGGTATGCACAATAGTCTCTTTACACATCAAGTAGTGTTTCCACTTCTTGACACTTTGTACCAATGCATATAGTTATTTTTCATATGTAGGATAATTTTTCACAGCACCATTAAATGTTTCATAATGAAAAGCGATAGGCTTACCATGCTGCAAAAGCACTGCACCCATGGCATAATCACTAGCATTAGTTTGAATCTCGAATGGCTGTCTCAAATTTGGTAATGCAAAGACTGGAACTGAATTGATCTTGTATTTTAAAGCTTCGAAAGATTTTTGTTGTTTGCCTCCCCATTGGAAACCTTTCTTCACACTTGTCACTACATGCATAGGAGATGCGATGGAAGAAAAGTTAGCAATAAAATTTCTCCAATATTGAGCTGCACCTAAAAAACTTCTTACCTCGATTATTGTTTTGGGTGTGGGCCAATTCACAATGGCTTCCACTTTAGAAGGATCAATTATCAACTCTCCTCCTCCTACAATATGTCCCAAATAAACCAAAGAAGTCTTTCCAAACTCACACTTTGACATCTTAAGAAACAATTTCTCTTTCTTCAAAGTATCAAGCACTCTATTCACATGCAAGACATGATCTTCTCTTGTTTTGCTGAAAATCAATATGTCCTCTAAGTACACAATCATAAAGTCATCAAGGAATGGATGCAAAACAATATCCATAACAAGCATGAAAGTTTCCGGTGCATTACACAAACCAAATTTCATAACTAACCACTCAAAAAGTCCTTGTTTGGTTTTGAATGCAGTTTTCCATATATCACTTTCTGCAATTCTTACTTTATGATATCCACTTCGTAAATATAACTCAGTGAAAAAAATTTATTCTTTCAGCTGATCAAGCAAATCTTCCATTCTTGGGAGTGGGTAACGATTCTTTACCGTAATCTTGTTCAAAGCTCAAAAATCTACACACATGTGCCAATTCCCATCTTTCTTTGGTATCAAGACTATGGGTGAACCACATGGCGAAGTGCTTGGCCTTATGATTCCTTTGTCCAACATCTCTTTGATTCGCCTCTTTATTTTAGCATTCTCCATTATCGACATGCGATACATACCGATATTTGGAAGAGGACAATCTTGCTGCAACTGAATCTCATGTTAAATCTCTGTTTTTGGAGGCAATCCTGTTGGCTCCTGAAACATCTCATGATGTGAATTAACTACATCATATAAATTTGATTTCAACTTAGGATCACATCCCTCAAATGATTCATGATTAACATTAGCTTTAGGCTTAATCATAAGAAGAACAAAATTCTTACTTGAATTTACCAGCCTTTTTACATGTCCAACATTTACCATAGCAATGTTTGTCTTCTTGCGATGTGCTCTTACAATGTACTCCTTGCCATCTTTGAATAAATGATATTTTTTCTCATGGAGATGGAAGATTGCTTTCTTGTCATACAAGTAAGGACTTCCCAACAAAATACCTGTTATGTCAAGCGGAACCACATCTAATTCATCTGCATCAACAAAATTTGCAGTGATTGCAAACCGCAATATACATTTATTTGAAACCTGTAAATTTGCATCCTTACAAATCCAACCCAATGGATATGGTTTTGGATGTGGTATGGTCTCAAGGTTAAGTTTCTTGAGCAAGTCTTCAGAGATTAAGTTTGCTTGTGACCCACTGTCAAACAATGTGTCAATCGCGGTATGCTTGGATATGACCCTCACATGAAACAATTCAATTCTTTCTTCTTCATTTGGAGCATGTATGTGACAATTTGATGTACTAGTACTGGGTTTAGTTTCAATTTATTTTCCCTTCATGTTCTTCAATCCCATGGCTGTAATCTTAGATTCATCACCTGAATCATCTCCTAAATCATGTTGATTTGTAGCTGCAATTTTTTGTTTCCCTTTGTTATTGGGTTTCTTGGGCCTCATTTCAGGATGTAATTTCCAACAATGAGTTTCATCATGACCTTATTTTGAACAATGTTTACAAACCACTTTTTCTCCCTCTTTCTTAACATAGCATTCTTTTTTCTTTTACCTTTTGAGGTATTCTCTTTGTTTTTACCCTTAAAAGGTTTCTTCCTACCCTCTTCAGAAATGTTCTTCCCTCTAGCTTCTAGATGTGTGGCCTGAACACATACTTCATCTAGACTTGTGGGGTTAAACACGAGAATAACATGTTTTAGGTAGCTATGTAAGCCTCCTATGTACTTGAGCAAAGTATCTTGGCTCTGCAAATCTACCCCTAATAAGAGAGCTCTTCTCCTAAATTCTTGGGTGTATTCTTGCACATTTTGTCCCTTCAATTGCCTAAAGTTTTGCCAGTTCATTATGGCTTTCTGTATATGAGCTAATGGATAAAACTGTTGTTTTATAGCAGTAATGAAATCTGACCATGATAGAATAAAGTTACCATGTTTTTTGATCTCATCCTTTGTCTTGGATTCCCACCAAACAAGTGTTGCACCTTCCATTCTCAATGAAGCTAATTGGATTTTGGTATCATCATCTTGAAGGTTCTAGATTCTCAAATAGACCTCCAATTTCCTAATCCAAATATCAAGCTTTTTTGCATTGACTTCACCATTAAACATTTCCAATTCAAACTTAACATCAAGTTTTAAAAAAGGACTTTTACCAGTGTTCTTTGACTTGTGTGGCTGATGTAATAAAGAAGAAGTAGAGGATGATGGCTCTCCATTGCCTACATTTCCTTCATTGCCCTTCTTTGAATTATCTTCATCATTATGACCTCCTAAATATCCCTGTCCTTGCTTGTGAAGTTTGGATCCTTCTCCTTCTAGTCTCTCACTCCTTTATTGATAAAGGATTCTAACCATATCAGTCATGTCATGGAATGCTTTCCTAAACACTCTTTCTCCCTCTTTGGGATCAACTTCTTCATGGATTTCTTCTTCTCTATGAGACATGCTTAAAGTAGCTACTGATTCCTTAGGATGTGAACTAGGTGGTGGAGATTGTGGAAATATTTCTCTCCTTTTCTTTGGCTCTTCTTGACACCCTTATGCTCCCACCAATTTTCCTTCTCCTCTCCTGAGATTGAGCCTTGTAAGCATCTAAAACTTGAAAATAGTTAAACAATTCTTTGCACAAAACAAAACTAGAGAATAAAAACTCTAGCTCTGATACCAATCTAATCTAAAAGGACTATATTAGTTTTGCTGTGCTAAGTGTCTTTTCAGTTGTAAAACATGTTCATAATCAGTTCATTAGTTTTGTTAAGGATTGAGGTGTTTTTCCATGAATTGTAGATGATTTTAGTGCATTAGAAGCACGAAATAAGCACAAATAACACTGAACAACAGTGTAAAATAGTGAAATAAGTCACCACATAACATTTACACATCAGGCATGATGAAGCAGTTCACCCCTCCTGGGCTACATTCGCTGGTCCAGCTCCCAATGGCATGTCCATCTTTCATTATGCTCAAAATTTTGCAAATACATGTAGTTACATGCATCTAATGGTTGTTTTCTCTGCACCAATGGCTCGATAATGCTCCAATTAGTAAAAAATGACTCTTCATTCACTCTGAATGGCCGAAAATTGAGTCTCCTACTCATTTTCCCAGTTACACCTAGAAAAGCTCCACTAAATTTGGAGGACTCCACTTAATTGGAGTCAAAATAGTGATTCCCACCATAATTAGCACGCTGGCTAAACAACCTGCAAGATTTAACTATTTCATTTAAGGTTAGTGGTTGGGGGGGCCACATGCCAACCCCAAAGCACGGCTTCCAAACTACAACCATCGGTGGAACCTGGGTAGGTAACTATGGTTGAGTGGTGGGAAACTCTGGTTTGAATGCGGTGTTAGCGCTGACCGCGTGGAAGAATAACCGTGAAACATGGCATGTGACATATATGAATGTAAATGCTACGAAGTTTGCAATAACTGTTGGAGGTTACATTACTGTGACGGTTTATGTTTTTTATGTGACTAACCTCCGGGACCACTGGCGGGGTTGGGAAAAATCCCCAACCCCCATATGTCAATAAATTGAAACATAAATAAAAGCCACCTCCCATGATAGTTAAGATCTAACATGCAGTTCGGGCGA
The DNA here is from genome assembly GCA_034641835.2 of Pinus albicaulis. Taxonomy (NCBI): domain Eukaryota; kingdom Viridiplantae; phylum Streptophyta; class Pinopsida; order Pinales; family Pinaceae; genus Pinus; species Pinus albicaulis. Next base: position 569,366,617 of record CM076582.1, on the reverse strand, counting down.
TTGTGTCATGTGGTTGCTCTGTTGGAGGTCGTGGGGTCCAGCCCTGCGGACCTCACCCCAAAATTTTAACATGCCAGTTGGGGGACACATGGCGGCCTCAGGGCTGGCCACGTTTCACCCCCTGACTGGCCCAAAAATAACAACGTATAACCATTCAACAAATAAAACGGTGCCACTTGTCATCCACTGACTGGCTCTGAGGAAAGGAATATTCCTCAGAATATTCCTTTTGCTGACTGTGAAATCCACCTTGCTGACTGGGCATCCAGTCAACCCTGTCGCAAAATTTACTTGCTTGGGTTTTCAATTAGAACGCGATATCTTCGTCATACGACATCGGTTTTTCTAACCGTTCACGGCACCAGAATCAGGAAGACAAGATCTACGCAACCATCCTGGTTTCATCCCGATCCTGTAACTTTCAATTTTGAGCAAAATTATGAACTTCTGATCAATTAGTAAGCGATATAAACCACTTTTTCAAAATATCACCATTTTGTCTCATTATTCTTCCCACACATGGGAATAAATTTTAAACAAAATGGAGTTTGTTTTCCAAATTGTCTAAGCCATCTGCTAGTTTATTTGGCTATAAAACCATTCTTTTTTTGCACAAATATGTTTCCTTATGCTTCAAAGGAATTCATAGGGTGGCTCTCAAATATATCATACTCGATGCTTACATTTTCATGACTATAGAGGCTACTTTTTATGCATTTTCATGTGTTTTCAAGGTGTTGTTGGTGAATAGGTAGTCCTATAGAAACTCACAAGAAATCCTATAGCTTCCCAAGTTTTTTTTTTAAAATTTGGAATGAATGATAGTGCTAATGTTGTTGGTATGGAGTTGTTGATGTTTTCTAGAGGTTGTGGTCATATTCCTAATTGTTTTTGTTGCTATGGAGATTGAGCCCGGTATGATCTCTGTAGAATTCTATAAGAATATGTAGTCTAGGCCCCTAATGCTCACTAAAATACCTTTTCAAAATTTCCAGGAGACTTTATAATTCATGAAGGATCTAATGGTGTTAATAAAGAGGGATTTGGTTGCGGTTGTGGTGGAAAAAAATAAAAGAAAAGAGACTAAGTTTCCGCAGCGTTGAAAATGAAAAATAATGAAGGATAATTCAACACACGATACGTGGTGATATATGAGCTATATGTTAGGATGATCCTAATGCTTTCCTTTATCTTAGGTGCAAGGAAATTCCTTGACATGTAGATTTGTTCTCAATATTGTGTCAACGTGTAGTAGTATAGGACTTTCATGTAGTAGCTCAGGGAAGATGGAAACAATTTATGGGAAAGAGTTGATGAGGAATTTTTGATGTGATGGATGCTAAAATAATATGGAGAATAGTGCATGAGCATTATATGGGTCCACTTGGAGTGTTGAAGCCAATGTCTTGGGAGAAATTTGTAGGTTGAACTTGTTCACCTTGTCTTATTGGTCTTTTCCTGTAGTACCTGCAGATAAGTTAAGGTGAGACAATAATTTTTTTTTCTTTTCCTTAACTTTTTTTTTTCCTTCTTTTATTCCTTTTTCTTTATTTTGAGGCCTACTAGTTTCCTCATGGAGGTTTTCAGCTAGTCAGTATGCCCCAGGTGCCTTGGAGAAGGTTTTTACCTAGAGTTATTTTTTTTTCCTATTTTTTTCTTACCAATTAAGGATTGAATGGATTGGTAGCTTTGATACTCTCAATCAAATTCATTGACTTACTTATTGAATTTTTAAACTCAACTACAGAGAGGAGCTTCTTGTAGACTTTAGACCAGTATGCATTTACCAAGAGTGCAACTTGTTCCTCATCAATAGTCATGATTTTGACTGAGCCATTACCATAACACTTTTCAACCAGATATGGCCCCAACCATCTGGTCATGAGATTAATATTGAAGTCTTTAAACCTAGATTCATACACGAGGGTCCATCAACCCTCTTATAAGGCTCTATTTTTTATGTGCTTGTCATGCCATAATTTTCTTTACAGTTGGAATACTTCAGTGTGAAATAAGGCATGCATTATGTATTCATCTAGTGCATTCAATTGTTGCAATCTTTTATCCCATTCTTTAGTTAAATCAATATCAAGTTGGGTTTCCATCCTCAAGGTGTTATATATAAATTCAATTGGAAATAAATCTTTCTTACCATACACTAATTCATAGGGGGTAAATCTAGTGGCCGTCTTCCAGTTGGTGTTGTAGGCCCAAGTGACCTCAACATGCCTTTCTACCCAACCCTTTTTGTTGTTGTTGATCACCTTGGTCAGAGTGCTCCCTAATTCTCTATTGGTAGCCTCCACTTTGTTGGTTTTCTAGTGCAATTAGGGTTAGAACAATATTTTTGAAATTCTAATAATTACTTTTGATGTAGATATTCTTTTAAACTTATTTTAATATATCGTTTAGTAGTTATACTTTAGAACTTCAATAATAATGAACAATAGAACAATATAGATCGCAATGCAAAAGAGAGAGACAAGACTTACCTTGGGAAAACCCACTATGGGGAAAACCCAACAACTTTTTCAATAGAGAAATTCTTCTTGTTCAATAAGTGAAACGCCTAGTCTTATGGTCAAACCTAGTCTTCTCCTCCAAGTCAAGTCATCCAAAATGAACATGCACTTTGTTTTTCCTGTATTATCTATAAAATTTTTCCCCTCAACAGTTGTCCAGTAATCCAAAATTTTGGCTCCTAGTAACTAGCGATAACCGAAAAAAACTTCGTCCGTCCTAAAATAGTTTCTCTATAAAGATGTGAATCAGAGAGAGAGAGAGAGAGAGAGAGAGAGAGAGAGAGAGTAGACCGCATGTGCTAGATGTTAGAGAGACGGAGAGAGAGAGAGGATATTTCATCCTCCTTTTTCATGTTGAGAAATCTAGATCAAGTATTAGGTGATTTCTCTTGTTATGATAACTGCTTGTGAATGATTATTACTTTCTTAGATTAAGATCTCCTCGTTCTTAGATTATTAGTTTTCTTCTTCATGAAACAACTACAAATTCATAAAACATAAAGAGAAAAGAGACACATAATAAAAACTATCATCCAGGGCCAAAACCTCTCCACTTGAGAGGAAAACCCGAACAAATTATTCTTCTTATAGAGACTTCAATTGATGAATACTAAGAACAAGACCCTTGACCTAATTGCCACTCCAAGACCAAGAAAAAATCTCCCTTGATGAGTTCCTTATTCCTTGTCAACGATAGGAACACTTCATGATTATTCCTCCTTCTTAGATATCTTTTAGATTTTAGGTTCCTAGGGGTAGAACTGCAACTTTCGACCTTAAATCAGAAACCCTAGCTCATGAAGATGGACCAACTTAGATCCTTATTTTCCCTTAGTCTATAAGGAGACTTATTCTCCTTGAACTCAAATTTAGTATCAACTTGAATTTCTCCTCTATTTTTCATTCAAATATGATTATGATAGTTCGACTCCTTTCTGTAGTTTGGACAACAAATATTCCTCGCACATGTGGATAATTTTAGCACTTAAAACAAACCCAAAACAAAGCTAAGGAATTTTCTCTTCCTTCCCTTACTTTCAATGAATATAAATATCCCTTTCAATGGCCTTCACACCACTTAATAACTTCATACGTTGACCAAAATTGTTGCTCTAAAATAAGGCCAAGCTGCTGGCTGGAGCCTCATAATTAGCTGACTTGAGAGAGGGTGAGCCGACATGTCTACTTGAGTAGGTTATTTACTCCATATTATAGTAGACTTGAAGGAGAGGTATTGTTCTTGTCTTGGAGGGATTTCATACTTATTTAATTACTCATACAAAATGTAACATGCCAAAGAAGGGTCCTTCATACATGACATAGACTCAAATTGAATTTTATGACTATATGACAAATCCTAAAGGCTCACAATGGGAGCCATCACTAAAAATAAAATTCCTTTCTCATGAAAACCATGAGACAAGCACTACAATAATAATTTTAATTTTCTTCTTTTCTTTAATTACATAAAATTACAATTACACATGAGATTATGAAGACTGAACCTAGTTACACTTTTCAACACTCCCTCTTAACTAGGAAGGTATTCATAATGGTACTTGGTCATTCTTAATCTGAAGAATTCTCCTAAGAAGAGTCAGATTGGTAACCCATCTGTATGGCATCATATCAACCAACATTTTCACATAGCAAAGGCCTTGAATAACAACTCTATCTCTCCACAAGATCAGAGCACAATGTTAGTGAGACCAATGATGTATAAACGCCCTCATCATTGTCTCTTTTGGAACATACTCTACCCAGGTTCTTAGAGTGTGTTCCAATAGGACTATTATTATATTGGATTCCCAATACTCAAAGAATATCAGTCCTCTATGACTACTCTTATCTTGGATTCCATAACACATCCTCAAAGAGCATCAGATGCCAGATGTTTACTCAATCCTCCATTATGTCTTCCCATGTGAAGACAAGAATGATGTATATATCTCTCCCTATCAACTTAGGGAGGAAATATCTATTCCAATAAAGGAATGTACTCATTCCTACAGAAGGAATGTACCTAATCTCCATCTTGGATTAGGAATTTTTTCTTCCAATTTTATTCCAAGTAAGAAACTTGTTGCCAGGCTCCCTCTTAATCGGGGACCTACAACAGCTCCTTAGGTGGATATGATGGGATAACCAGTTGCTTGAATAACACCTCCTCATGATTTCATGAACTTCTTTGCATTATTCAGGAGTCTTCATGTTTGAGACTTATACATAGGGCACACACCATTCATCACTTTCATCCTTGACCCATGTCATCATTCCTTTCATAAGAAAGTGATCCATCAGTCCATATCTCACCTTACTTCTTGTAATGTTACCTTTCGTCATGCCATGTGTCGTTAAGGATATTTCATCCTACTACATGGTCATCATCGGTGGAATACATTCATAACTCTTCCCGAGGTAGCCTTGCATAAGCCCATTCATATATCATTCAAAAATAGGAAATGAACATCAAATAAAAATGACCTTTGTGATGGTATTTCATCATGAAATCTTCCAGTTTGCATCAACATCCTGCATACATATTGACACATATCCAAACTATATTCATTGTCAAGGGTATCAATATTTTTCACAATTCCATCAGAGTCTTCATACCTCTTCCAGAGATATCCTAGTCAAATATTCTTGGTCTTCGAATGTTTATTTCCTTTTCCATGGTTGCACATCCCATGATCTCTTCCTTCCTTTCTTCACACATTTAATTCATAGGAACTTCCAGTCAGAATTCCTCTAGTTTTTTTCAACCCCCTCATATTCCATATGAGGAATTATTATGTTGATTTCATCAATTCAATGTGTGATCCATGCCTTCTTGCATCTTCTCAGTGGAGAAGATACTTTTTTCCTTTTGATCATGTTATCAAGATAGAGCATTGATCCATGTTACCTACAACCATATGACATGAATCTTCAATATTGAATATAAACATACATACCTCATTTTCCTTTGGGTCATCCAAACTTCCTGCAACAACTTCCTTGATTGAAAGAGCTTCAATCCCTTTATTTTTTTTTTTTACATTTTATGTCATCATGCCATCATCCCATGAATTCCATAAATTTGGAATTATTGATGAACAATTGTTGCCTCTCTAGATCAGTGAACCTTTCGATTAATATTCTATCAGAGAATCTTGAGGATCTATAGTATCCCCATTCAATAGATATTTCATTTTGACTTATGTATGATGAGATTTGTGCTAGATGACTCTTCCCTTTCCATAAGTGCCACTTATGTATCCAATGAGGTTCCCAAGAGCTACATCCTTCATAGTCGACTGCCATAGATTTCAATTTCAACTTTCTTTCATGCTTCTTTATGATGATGTCCCAAGCTCTTTCTTCTAATGCTTCTATGATTCCATGATGCATCCTATCATGCTCTTCTAATGATTCTTAGCATGATAGTTATACTTTACAATGGGAGAAATTGAAAACAAGAACTTGAAAAGAACTAGGTGAGGAAGACTATCTCAATCATAGTAGATATAATTTACTTCCTCTTTCCTGGACTTCTTCTTTTCAGATTCCTCCACATCCTCCGTGATATGGGATTCTTCTCTTCCTTTTTTTTCCCCTTCTTGAGCTTAGGACAATCTCTCCCATAGTGCCCACATTCTTGACACCCATAACATTGAATCTTAGCCATCTTCTTCTTCTTTTTTCAGAGGACAAAACTTTCGAAATTTTCCCTTCTTTTTGTCATTCCAGCATATGCCTAATTTTTCTCACCTTATGCCACATCATATTTTTCCTTTAGCCTTGATTATTTAATCTTGCATAGTGACCATAGTTCATGGAATAGAGTAGCTTATTTCTTCCCATAAATACTTGAAGTAAAGTTACCCCACTCGTCCGGTAGTGCATTTAGTACAACTGTATTCATTACCTTGTCAGACATTACTTCTCCTAGATATTGAAGTTGATCATTGATCTCATATATCCTCATAAAATATGAGGCCATTCCTTCTTCCTTTGATATCTTCAGCCTGTAGAGTTATTTCCTTAATGAGATGAATTCTCCAGCAATTCTTACGAAATATAACTCTACCAGTTTGTCATAGATTTCTTTTGAAGGTTCGAGTTTAGATACATATGGGATGAGGGGATCCTTGATGGATTCTATGAGAATCATTTGAGGCCTAACTTCCCCTTTCATATATTATACAAGAGATTGACCATCTTCCTTTCCTGGTTTAGTTATATATCCTTTGACATGTTCCATAACCTCATTTTCAATGAGATTAAGATCTGTCCTTTTCTTCCATGTAAGATAGTTTGAATCCCCAACCAATTTGTTGCTTTCCTTGAAAAAATACATTTTGACAGATTCATATGTAGACATAAATATACTTACTTGATAGGATGCTCCTTCTTGAAAATTACTCGATGTTGATTATGATATAGAAACTTTTCCTTGATGAGGATAGTTTTATTCAATAATGGTCCTTGATTCACAAAGGGGGAGATCCCTTTGGATCCTTTGATAGTGGAGTCTTTGTTGATGAATATCAATGATGACTTCTTGATGATTTATTCAATGGAAGGGATATTTCTTCAACGAGAGAGTGATCACCTTTAATGACAACATTCTTGATCTTGCTTTCTTCGGATGAATATAATTCAAGTTACTTCAACTCCTTCGGTGATGATTAAGTGCATATCCTAGAAATGTTCTTAGGGTTTTGAATATCTCTAAGATGATGACATTGATATTTGTCCTTGAAGTGCTTCTCTTAAATGTATATACTTTGGGCTACCTTGTTTTGTATATATATTCAAATTGATGAAGGTATTTGTGGTCTTTTGATGATGACTAGAGGATCTCAAAACTTTGTTGGTGTAGACTTCTTCTTTGATCTACGGTTTGATACTTTGTTGTAGATCTCAACTTCACTTTTGATATCCTTCAACTTTATTTGGTGTATTTATCGAGATTTTATCCTTGAGTGTCCCTTGATAATATTCCCTTCCTTGAATTTGTCACCTTAGCTCTGATACCATGTTGAGAAATATAGGGCATCAAGTATTAGGTGATTTCTATTGTTATGATAACTCCTTGTGAATGCTTCTTACTTTATTAGATTAGGATCTTATCTTTCTTAGATTATTAGTGTTATTATTCATAAAAATTATACCAATGCATAAACCATAACGAGACAAGAGACCAGAATATAGGCTATCAGCCAAGGCCAAAACCTCTCCCCCTTGAGAGGAAAACTCGAAAAAATTCTCTTCTTATAGAAACTTCAAATAATGAATACAAAGACCAATACCAAGACCATTGACCTACTTTCCACCCCAAGACAAAGATACAAGATCCCTTGATGAGTTCCTTCTTCCTTGTCAACGATAGGCACACGTCACGATTCTTCCTCCTCGACTATATTTCAGATTTTCGGTTCCTAGGGCAATACATGCGACTTTTGACCCTACATCATAAATCCTAGCTCATGAAGATGGACCAACTTATATCCTTATTTTCCATTGGTCTAGAAGGAGAATTCTTCTCCTTGAACTCAACTTGAGTATCACCTTGATTTTCTCCTTTATTTGTCCTTCAAATATGACCATGATACTTTGGCTCCTTTTTGTAGTTCGAAAAATAAAGATTCCTCGCACGTGTGGATAATTTCAGCCCTTAAAACATACCCAAAACAAAGCTAAGGAATTTTCTCTTCCTTCCCTTCATTTCGTTGACTATAAAGCTCCATTTTTATGACCTTCACACCACTTATTAAATTTATACCATGAAAGAAATTGTTGCAGTAAAACAAGGCCAAGCTGCCCTATTTATAGTGGTTGGAGCCTCATAATTAGCTGACTTGAGAGAGGGTGAGCCGACATGCCTCTTTCACTAGGTTTTTTACTCCATCTTGCAGCCAACTTGAAGGAGAGGTCTTGTGCTTGTATTGGATGGCTTTCATACTTACTTAACGACTCATACAAAACGTAACATGCCTAAGAAGGGTCCTTCTTAAATGATAGAGAATCAAATTGAATTTTATGACTAGATGACAAATCCTAAAGGCTCACAATGGGAGCCATCACTAAAGAAAAATTCCTTGTTCATGAAACCCATGAGACAAGCACTACAATAATAAATTTATTTTTCTTCTTTTCATCAATTACAAAAAAATACAATTAAACATGACATTATGAATACTGTACCTAGTTACACTTTTCAACATTTCATCCTTCTTCATCCTTCTTGTCCTTCGATGCCATTTCCCATAAATTTTCTTGTGCTAGAGATGTGAATTTCCCAAATGAGGAGCTTAAGCTACATTTATATAGTAGTCTGTCTAGGGTGAAAGGGCATGTATCTTGGCCAGGGACAGCTTGACTTGGAGGGAAGATGACTTGTCATGTTTGGAGCCAAAAATTACATTTCAAAAATTCAAATTTACATCTTTCAAAAGTCATAATGGGACTTTGAATCAAAATAGTTTTCCCTTTGACTCTATCATTTATAAATATGCTTTACAATGATAAATATAATTACATCAAGTTACCAAAAGTACATTATGAGGACTAACCATAGTTACAAATTCAACACTCTCTCTTAATTAGAGAGGTATTTGTAATCATTGCATAGATGTTCTCATATTTAATGAATTTATCTAAAGAAAAAGGTTATACATTATCACCAAGATCATCATCTATTATTAGCATCAACAAGTGGCCATTTTCAGGGTGGCACCAAACCCATGTCAATGTCATCGACATATTAGGACTCACTCCTCCAGAGTGATCGATCCTCAAATCCCATGGTCACCATGTAGGTGAAAATTTTGAGACCCTCAACTAGTAATCACTCACTCACCCTTCTCGATGAGCACTCTAGGCCAATAACTCACTCAACCCATTCCTGGTTGGTGATCAGGTCTAGATGTTGAAACAAATCTCACTCCACCTTACCCATTGTGTGATCAGGGTCCAAAACCTCAATCCACCCTTCCAGCGTGTGAACAGGGTCCAAATTCTTAAGGGCCTCAATCCATCATGCCTAGTTTGTGATCAGGGTCCAAGACCTCACTCCACCATGTATGTTGTGTGATTAGGGTCCTCCTCCAAGAGATATTCACTCAACATTTCTTGTTGATCCATCTGGGTCTCTTGTACCCATTCTCCATTTTGGGAGAATGTCCATCTATGTTGTAGAAAAATCATCACTCCCTCTCAACAAGAGGGGTGATCTCTGTGACTGTGAGTCCCAACTTATCTTTGAAGTACACAGAATTTTCCCTTGGCAACAACTTCGTCATAACATTAGTTATCTGCTCATTAATGGAGATGTACTCAAGCCTTATTTCTCTCCTCTACACCATGTCATGGATGTAGTGGCACTTTATCTGAATATGATTCGACCTATCATGGAACCCAAGATTGTCTAAAAGCTTCACATATCTTTGATTATTGCAGTGTTTTTCTTCGCCATTTCCAACTATTGGGTGAAAAATCATTGAAAAAACTTCTGAAGCCTTATTGCTTCGGTATAAGCCTCATTAGATGCAATGTACTCTTCTTTAGTAGCATTGAGCGTGATCGACCTATTCTTCTTACTCATCCACTATATCATAGTAGATCCCAAACTAAAGCATACTCTCTAGGTACTCTTCTTGTCTTCAACACTCCCTTCCCAATCCATAGTTCACTGTACCAAGCAAATATCTCAAGATTTGCTTTAATGAAATCCAAGGCTTGTGCCTTATTTCTACCTGGAACTGACTCAATGTTTTCACAACAAAGAAAATTTCTAACCTTGTGTTAACCAAATACATCAACATAATAGTCATTATTCGGTACATATATGGATCTATGAATCTAGAATAAAATCCTATTAACTTATTCAAGTTAGTCACAATAGGATTTTCCATGGATTTGTAATCCATCATATTGAATATTTGAAGGATATCTAACACATACTTTCCTTGAACAAAGGAGGATTCACCATGTTTCTTCCATACTTCTAATCCAAAGTAATAGTGCATCAACCCAAGATACTGCATGTCGAACTAAAAATCCAACTACTTCTTGCACCGAAGGATAAGAGGCTCAACACCTATCAGAAACAAGTCATCAAAAAATAATAGTAATATTATGGATGCATTCCTCAAAACCTTAAATTAAAGTTTAGATCAAATTTTCTCTTGGTAAATCCTAGTCTCGCCACACATTTTTCTATACGAGCATACTAAGCTCTTGGATCTTGCTTGAATCCATACAAGGTCTCTTTCAACCTACAAACATGAGACTCCATTCCGTACACCTCAAATACTTGATGTTGCTATATATACACCTCTTCCTCAATCACACCATTGAGTAAGGCAACCTTCACATCCATATGGTGCAAATTCCATCCTAACGCAATGACAAGATAAATGTTGGATCTAATGGTGGTGTACCTGGGAACTGATGAAAAAGTCTCATCATAGTCTTCTCCCTCTTTCTAGGATAATTATTTAGCCACAAACCTCACCTTGTACTTGTAAATAATACCATATGCAACATGATTTATCTTGTATAGCCACTTGGAAGTCACCATTGACTTCCCTACAGGCCTTGACACAATTTCCCAAACATCATTCTTCATGGCTAATTGATACTCCTCATTCGTTGCTTCTTTCCATACCTACTAACTAGTTGCTTCTTCATATGTGTAAAGTTATTCATCAATGAGCTTTGTCATGAGATATGTATATTTGGAGAACCTCTTAGGTTTATTCACTTCTATAGATGTGCCATTAGGAGATGCATGTCCTTTCGCCTCTTCTAATGTGGATCTAAGTCATGCTGTTCTCTTATTAATCTCTGAACTATAATTGTTTTTATTGGATCTTGAGGCCCTTTTGGCCTTTTGCTACATTCTGTAGAACTTGAATGCTCCTCTCTTGAGACCTCATGCTTTAATTTATCCAAGGAATCTATGGAGACTTCCTTAGACCTCCAATATTCCACTTTCTCATTGAAGGTGACATCTCGACTAACCTCAATTTGTCGCTATTCTGGAATGTAAAATATGTAGGTTTTTGAAGATTTGTTATATCTAACAAATATGAATTTATTTCCTGAAGGCTAAAGCTTGTTCCTTTATCCTTGGGAACATGAATGTATACAGGACAACCAACGATTCTCATGTACCCAACCTATGGCTTCCTTTTGGAGAAAGCTTCTTCAGGAGTCATACCTTCCAAAACTCTACGAGGACTTCAATTTTGAGTGCACACAATTGTCTATGATGCTTCACCCCATAAGAACAATGAAAAGTCCAAATCATGCATCATGGCCATGATAAATTCTTCATTAGATCTATTATTTCATTCTACTACACCATTTTGTTGTGGATTATAGGGAACAATTGGCTCCCTCTTAATATGATCCTACTTGCAAAAAGTAACAAGCTCCTTTGAGGTGTATTATCCTCCTTTGTCAGATCTCAGTATCTTGATTCCTAGAAATTGTCGAATACTTCACCTGTCATCTTCAAGAGATATATCCATGTATTATGTGAGAAGTCATCAATAAATGTCACATAGTACAATTAACCACGAAGCGATTTTACGGGCATCAAATCACACACATCATAATGAATAAAATGCAAATATTCCTTAGATATATGTCACTATTTGGAAATGGTTTCTTGATGTTCTTCCAAATAGGACAACCATTGCATACACCATCATTCTTTATTTGTAGTTCAGGAACCCCTGACACTATTTTACTTAATTTAGGTAATGCTCTAAAATGAATATGACCATACCTTCGGTGCCATAACTCACTTTGATATATTTTGTCATGTACTAATGCGTGACCTTGTTGACTCCCAAGTCTATACAATATTCCATCATGAATCCCGACAACCCTAGTATCATCTATAATAGAGCCATTTAACCACACAAGTACTTTTCCATCCACAAAATCACCCCTATCTTCTTTATCCTCTAAACAAGAAATAGAGACAAGATCCTTTTTCAAAATTGGTACATAAAGGACATTTCTAAGATGAATTTTGCTACCAAATTAGAGCTCTATGGATGCCTTTCAAACTCCCATGACTGCATAACTGTAATTTTGTCCCAATTCAACCCTTTGAGATAAATTATTCTCTATCATGCTTTAAAGATTCCCACGTTCTCTGGTCATGTGTATTGATGCTCCATTATCTATTATCCACATGTCATCATCATCTTCAAAGGAATTTGTCAAAGGTGAATAGTAGAATAAATCTTTTTCACCTTTGGGATTCTTTGACTTTTCATATTCTTCAACTTTTGTTATGTATGCATGTTGTTTCCCTTTTCTTTCCTTGTTAGCCATATTAGGACAATATCTCTTGAAAAGTCCATGTTCTTGACAACCATAACATTGTATATTTGATAGGTCTTTATTATTCTTAGAGGAAGAGTATCCCTTTCCTAATTCTTATGTTGAGGTCCAAACTTATTCTTTCCCTTGTTCTTGAAGTGGGATGCAAGGGCTTGAAATTCTTCATCTTGACGAACCGTATTCATAATTTTTTATTCTTCTTGAGCACATGACGTCCATAATTACTCAAATGAAGGGGATTCTTTCCAATTGCTTATGCCTGTTGAAAATTCATCCCATGATCTAGGAATACCATTGAATGCTTGTAATACCCCACCCCACATTTACCCACTTTAATATACTTACTGAGGTAAACATGAGATGATAGTTACTATGCATGACTCGATTTCCATATGTCCATAAATGACTGCAAACACCTAGTGAAGTCACATGATCACACTGTTATCAGACTAACTTGACCCAAAAATATTTCCTTTCAGTTTCGTTTCATTAAATTTAATACAAATTTCTATTTTTGGCAGTTTTTCGGGTCCTAAACTTCTGAGGGCATTTTAATGATGTAAACAAAATTTTTAGGGAAAACTAAGAGAGTAGAAAAGTGCCAAAAATGTTTCATAGAGTCTCCTTGTGGCCTCTTCATGGAGATATTCAAAACAAAGTAATATGATAATCAAAATGAGATCGTATGCCAAATTCACAACCCCAAGAAGTTGGCGGTCCAAATTATTCATTTATACAAACACTTTGTAGACATAGTACTTGGAGGTCATGAATGAATATCTATCCACTATTTCATTGAGTCATCAAAGAATCATAAAAAAATATTACTTCCCTCTCTTACTAGTTGCAACAACACATATTAGCTCATGCATTCATAAAATAACCAATATCCCATAAAATCATGGATTAAAACCATAACAAGAGCACATCATATAATGAGAAATATACCATGCCTGTAACCAACATGAAACCATAATGAAACCATGAAAAAATAGTCATAAAATCACACATTAAACCAAAACTTGTTCTCATATATAATCATTAAAGAATAACATATACTAACATATGCATAATGCCAACCAACTCATGGACTTCCACATACCACCCGACCATAGATTGAGACTGAACCAAATATTTCTTTCAGCACAATCACCCTCGTACCATATTCCAAACATGAATGTGGGATCTCATGGGATGAAACCAAAGATAACCAAACAGGGAATCCAAAGGTTAAAGAACCTCCATCCTCAAGCCACATTGATCTCACCTGAACTGGTCCAAAGATCACCAAAATAAATACAAGACTGGATGCCTCAAGATTTCTTCACCATACCCAAAGGAATTTTCTGTCTCCACCCACTTTTCAAGAGCTTCTTGGAGAAAAACTTCTCCACCCTCAATCCTTCAGATTTTCCAAAGATAGACCAAATAGAAAACCCACTACATCATGTTTATCTAGGAAATGGCAAAGGAAAGGTTGTACACCACTGTCAATCCAAGGAAGATCCATGCCAATGACAACAAAATAACCTATAAACCAAATGGATGCACTGTGCATTCAAATCCCAACAAGGAAATCACACATGCAACCTTTTATCTGCAAAATCCTTTTCCTGGCTTCTCTTCCTTTGCTTGATTTCTTCCCTTTCTCGTTGTTGTCCAATATTCTTCTTGCGCTCCCTTTCTTTTCCCTTGCTTTATTTTTTCTTCCTTATGTCAAATTTCTCTCTCTTTTGCTCTCCTTTTCCAAGTGGGAATGCTATAACGTCCAAGGGTTTGTTAGAATCTTCTCTCTCCTTATTTTCTTTCCCATTTCTTTTCCTTTTTTCTTCATTTTCCCTTGCATGAATATTATTGTCTCTTCATCTTACTTTTCTCTGATTTTCCTTTATTTCTTGAACTAATTTCCTTTTATTGCCTTTGCCTTTTCCTAATGTCAAAGCCAATTTACATAGCCAATAAATAATTAACCACAAGTAATTATTTCCCCTAATTAAACTTGGAATATGTGTCCCATGACCTTGGTTTTACTTTTTCCTTTTATAATGTCTATTTATTACATGGAAACTTAAGCTTGGCCTATTACAGTGTTGTAGTCACAAGTTATTGATCGAAGATAATTTCTCCAATAGTTGAAAGTTGATCTCTTATTTGTGAAATCCTCATTAAGTATGAAGCCACATTGTCGTCATTAGTCATTCTCATATTTTAGAGCTCATTCTTCAAACTCATAGATTGACTAACATTCTAGATACTGCAGAGATTTATTAAGGCATCATACATCTTTTGGAGGTATCATTCTTGTGGGGAATGAGATGATATCTAATGGAGTATACTATTAGACTCATGGAAATAATGTCATATTCCTTAAACTTATCTTTTCCGGTTGCATCAGTCGGTTCGATAATATTTCCTATCACAATATCGAACACTTTGTTTTTGGAAAGAATAAGATTTATTTTGACTTTCCAAGATTTGAAGTTTGATGCTCCCTCTAGATTATATTTAGATTTCATGGAGGAATCCATATATGTCAATGTACAAGAAGGAATTTAATAAAATTATCTCTCTAGGGTTTCTGCAAATGTGATCTCAATGTACCTTCCTTCTGTCACCAAAGCTATGATACCATGTTGATTTTCTAGTACAATTAGGGTTAACACAATATTTCTGAAATTCTGATAATTAATTTTGACGTATATCTTATTTTAAACTTATTCCAATAGATAATTTAGTAATTATACTTCATAAATTCAACAATAGAGAACAATAGAATAGTAGAGATCAAAATTCCCAAGAGAAAGACAAGATTTACCCTAGGAAAACCCACTACGGGGAAAAACCCAGCAACCTTTTGAATAGAGAAATTCTTCTTGTTAAATAGGATACACACCTAAACCTATGGTCAAACTTGGTATTCTCATCCAAGTCAAGTCACCAAAGCCGATCTTGCACTTTTTTTTCCCGTATGATCTAGAAATTTCAACCCCCTAGAAATTGTCCAGTAAACCAGATTTTTCAGCCCCTAGTAACTACCGAGTAACCCAAAAAAAAAGTTGGCCTTTCTACAATAGTTGGTCTAGAAAATCATAGATAAAGATACTAGACCACATGTTCTAGATCCCATATAGAGAGAAAGAGAATATTATGTCCTCCTTTTTTGTCCTTCTTGTCCTTTGTTGCCTTTGCCCAAAAATTGTCTTGAGTGAGAGATGTGAATTGTCCAAATGGGGAAATCGATCTACCTTTATATAGTAGTTTGTTTAGGGTAAAAGGACCTGTCTCTTGGCTAGGGTTGGCTTGACTTGGAGGGAATCTGACTTGTCACTTTTGGAGCTAGAAATTAAAAAATTCAAATTTTTATCATTCAAAAGTCGCAATGGGACTTTGACTCAAGCATTTATAAATATGCTTGATAATTATAAGTATAATTACATCAAGTTACAAAAAGTACATTATGAAGATTGACCATAGTTACAAATTCAACACACTGTTCCATTCACTTTAGGGTAATATGGAGTAGAATGTCGATGTCGAATGTGGTGTTGTGTCATTATCCCCTCTATTAGATTGGAGGCAAACTAGGAGCATTGGTTTGTCATCAGTTCTATTGGAAAACCAAACTTATAGAAGATATTCTCCCTTATAAATTCAACCACTTTATTTTTTGTTGTTTCTTTCACTGCCTTCACTTCAAACCCCTTGGTTTGGTAGTATATGAAAACAATGATTTACTTATTCTGCTCGAAAGGGGGGTCAATGGGACCAATGAAGTCCGTGCCCCACTTCTCAATTGGATCAAATTACACTTAAGGTTGGAGGGGCATATCATCCTTCCAAGTAGGTTTACCCATCCTTTGGCATTCATCACACTAGGAGGTATATCGCTGGGCATCATTGTGAATGGTTGGCCAAAACTATCCTGCTTGCAAGATTTGTAGTATGTCCTATTTGTAAAAAAATGATGGCCATAGGTTCCATCATGGAAGATTGAGAGGATTTCATAAATTTTGTCCTCCCTCTTAGATCTTTTAAAAATATGATTAAGCCCCAACTTGAAGAGGTTTCCCCCAATCCAAGTGAAAGAGGCATTCTTCCTGAAGATCTTGCTTTTTTCCTTCAAATATAGGCAAGGAGGGAATTGGCTAGTATCTAGAAAATTTTCAATATCAGCGAACCCTGGAGACAAGAGTTATATGGAAAAGAGATGCTCATCAGGGAGTTGGTCATCTACCACTTCCTCATTTACAAATAGGGTTAGACTTGATAGAAAATCTGTAACAACATTCTCCTTTATAGGTTTCCAACAATAGTAAAGTCAAATTGTTGCAATAGTAATAACCACCTAAGGTGAGAATTCACATTTGATTTATTCATTAAGTATTTGATTGTTGCACGGTTAGTGTGCATGAAGGCCTGCTAACCAAAGATGTAAAGTTTGAATTTGTTTAAAGAATGGACAATGATAATAAATTCTTTTTTAGTTATTGTATATTTGAGCTATGCCATGGATTTTATTTATTTATTATTATTATTATTTTTTCTAATAAAATAAATTGCATAGGGGATTTTACCTTCATATTATCCCAGAGATGCCCCAATCGCCCTATTTGATGCATATGAAAGGGAAAGGTCCAATTCAGGCCTTTAAAGAAAGGTGTTGTTATTAATTTTTCTTTAGTTCCCTTGAATGCTTCTTGAGATAAAATTTTCCAACAAAACTAGACATCTTTTGTTAGTGATGAAAATAGAGGAGAATGTATCTAAAATATTTGATGAACCTTCGATAATATCCAACAAGGCCTAGAAAACCTCTAATGTATTTTTTGTTTTTGAGGAACAAGAACATTTTCGATGATGAATATTTTGTTAGGGTCCACTTGGATTCCTTCTGAAGAGAGGTAGTGCCCTAAGAAAATCCTTCATTAATTAGAAATAAATATTTATTATGGCTCAAGAGAGGTTCTTCTCTTTACACCTTTGTACGAATTTCTTTCAGTTTGAGAGAACCTCTTGTAAATTATCTCCATAGGGTGTAAAATCATCCATGTAGATTTCCAATGAATCATGCACAATATTAGAGAATATGCTCAACACAACCCTTTGGAAGCTAGTAAGGGAATTGCATAGGACAAATGGAAGAACTCTATAAGAAAATTTTTCCCATGGACATGTGAAGGCATTTTTTTCCTGATCTTCAAGATTGATCTATATTTGGTTGTACCCACTAAATCATTCCAAAAAGGAGAAGAAGTTTTTCCTAGCTAGGAGAGTCAAGAACTTGTTCAATAAAAGACAAGGGAAAATGATATTTCCTAGTGGTTTCTTTGAGTTCTCTGTAGTAAAAAAAAATTCCCCATTTTCCATATTTCTTAAGGACAATGACTAGGGAAGACACCCATTCACTATTCTAGATTGGATAGATGAATGTTGCATCCAACAATTTCTACAATTCATCTTTCATAATATATTTTAATGTAGGGTTCATTCACCTTTGTGTCTCACAAATAGGGTTATGATCCTCCCTTTTACATGTATATGGTGAGTGGACACGAAAGGATGTACTCTTTTTATCCCCTTATAATCCCATGCAAATTCTTCAATATGTTGTTTTAAGACAATAAACAATTGGTTTTCTTGATCAACTGAGAGAAAGGGGTTGGATTTCAAGGTCTTAGAGGGGTATATTTCTATAGTTTTCATTTTATTTTTCTTAGGATTAGTAGTTAACAAATATTCCCATGATCTATCTTGAGAATATTTAGGTTTCCCTATAGATAATTCTTCTTTTAAACCATCAATATTCATGGCAACTATATATTGGCTTTGTAGAAATTTATCAATTAGATTCTCTTCATCAATTTTCCTACTACTAATGGTGGTTTCTAATGTACCTATAATGTAAGAGGTCGAGAGCCAAGGGTCCTCCTCTTATTCTTCTTCCTCTACCCATGTCAGAAAGTTATCCTTAATAAGAGGTTGAGATGTAGGGTATAGTACAAGTTGTTTTCTTGATTTCCCATCGATGATGGTCAAGTTCACAAACCTACAACCGATGTATGCATAAAAAATGGCTAATGAGGGTCTTCCTAAGATGATTGGGTATCCATTATACCTGGTCTCAAGTTGAAGGACAAGGAAATCAGTGGGATACTCCCAAGAATGTAACATCCCTGGTAAAAAAATCATGTAAAAATATATAAGACTGCAATTGATGGGACACATATTCCAAGCTGAATGTTGGGAAAAACATCCTAGTGGGTTTTCATTTCGGTTATTATGCCTAAATGAAATTGGCAAAGGAAATAACTAAGGCTTTCGAAAGGCTCGAGGCATCAATTGGAATTTATTTATGAAAATAATGGAAATTAGGAGAAAATGAAGGTGAAAGGTCACAGGTTGCATGTGAGGAGGGTAATGAAGGAAAATAATGGAAAATGAAGAAAATATAGGCCTCATTAATAAAAAGGCTTCTAAGGATCAGTTGGCAAGTTTTTTCTCACACTTATGTTTCTCATTCTATTCTCTCTCTCTCTCTCATACTATTGGACACTTGAGTATTCTTGGAGCACTCTTGGAGAGTGTGGCATACTTGGTGATTTGGATCAAGAAGGAAAATAAAGAGCAGGAAAGCACAAGAGGACATCCGAATCAACATCTACAACAGGTTATGAGTGTAGGTATCGAGTTGCATGTATGTTTTCCTCACTAGTTTTGGCATGAAGGTGTATGCATATGGATTTTCCTAGCCTTTCCTTTTCCTTGATAGTCATGGTGTCATGGGTTTATTTCCATTGGTTGTTTTCTGGTTGGTTCTTTGTTATGTAACCAGCTCCAAAAATGGAAGAAAAGAGATATCAATGCCTTATAAATCATCCACTTCGAGGGGGAAACCTCCAATAAATTACATAAATGAACAATTCTTGGATGATACAAATGACCAAAACCTCCTTCTATATATAAGAGTCCATGGGGCCACAATATAATCCTAACCGACCTAAAATTAATAATGTAAGGGCACAATAATAACAATATTGGGGTTACAGGGGTACAAAAATAACAATAAGGGGGCTACACTAATAACAATAAGGGACTAAACTAGTAATATAGGTTCCTAACATGCCCCTCTCCTTCAAAAAAGTGTTGTCCTCAACGCTTGAGTAGCTTTGGGTGATTCTGTATAAAATTATCATCCTCCCATGTAGAACCTTCAATGGGTAAGTTTTTCCACTTGATGAGATACTCTGAAATTGATTGATTTCGTAGCTATCGAGTTCTTGTTTTAGTGACCGCTTCAGGTTCCAATATGATTTTTCCTTCCTCATCAAGTTCTGGAAATATTGTTTGAATTGGAATATTTTCACCTATAAACTTCTTTAAGCATGAAACATGAAAAACTGGATGCACTCGCGAAGAAGTAGGAAGCTCCAATTTGTATGCCATAGTACCAATATTTTGCAACAACTTGTAAGGACCATACTAATTTGGTGATAATTTATTATCCTTCTTAGCTAGCTTGAGGGACATTTGTTTGTATGGTTGTATCCGTAAAAATACCTAGTCTCCTACATCAAAAATTCTCTCGCTGCGATGTTGATTTGCCAGTTGTTTCATTCGATTTTGTGCCAAATTTAGGCTATCCTTTAAGAGTTGGAGAACTTATTGTTGATGCTCGATGTGATCTTACATTGCTTGAAACTTAGAATTTTCTCTTAAAGATGATGTGATGGACGATGGATGATATCCATAAAGTGCCATAAATGGGGTCATTTTTGCTGCAGTATGGAAGGAAGTGTTCTACCACCATTCAGCGAGAGGTAACCACTTGACCCAATGTGTTTGTTTATCAGATAAAAAACATCGAAGATATCCTTCCAAACATTTATTCACTATCTCACTTTGATCATTAGATTGAGGATGATAAGATGAGCTATGAGCTAATTGAGTAGCCAAACAAGAAAATAACTCCGTCCAAAAATTTCTAGTAAAAATGGGATCTTTGTCGCTCACAACAATCTTTGGGTTTCCATGTAGCTTTTGAATTGTGTCCATAAATGTAGTAGCAACTGTACTTGATTTAAATGGATGAGATAATGCACAAAAGTGTGCATACTTGGTCAGTCTATCAACTACCACCATGATGACACTCTTGCCTTCGAACTTAGGTAAACTTGTGATAAAATCCATTGAAATCTCCTCCCAATGTTGACTTGGAATGGATAAAGGTTGTAGAATACCCGGGGTCTTAATTGACTCAAATTTGTTTTGCTGGAAAACCAAAATTTCTGCCATAAACTTTTAAATATCAGATTTAAGGCCATCCCAAAAAAAATATTTCTTCACCCTGTGGTAAGTTTTTAAAAATCCTGACTGTCCTCCTAAAGGGGAAGTGTGCACTTCCAAAATAATATTTTGTTTTAGTTGGGAATTCTTACAAAGATATAAGCGATATTTGTACCATAAGGAATCATTTTTTCAACTAAATGTATCACATGCACTAGGATCCTGCTGCAACTTTTGAACGAGTGTCCACACTTCTTCATCCTTCTTCCATTCATCCCTTGCTTCGGTTATCCAATCTGGCTGGTATATTAATAGAAATGGCACAAAGCAATGCTTCCACCTCTTCATTCTTTCTTGAGAGTGCATCTGCAACAACATTAGCTTCCCTTTTTTGTAGATTATTTCAAATTCATAACCCAACATATTTGTGACCCATTTTTGCTGCTCTTCTGAAGATGGTCTTTGTTCCAAAAAGTGTTTAAGACTATCATGATCAGTTTTTACCTTGAAGTGTCTTCCCATTAGGTAAGTTCTCCATTTCTTTAGTGCATGCAGTATTGCTAACATTTCCTTCTCATAAATAGGTTTCTGTAAATACTTTCCTTTGATTGGACGACTTTCAAAAGCAATGGGTATTCCTTCTTGCATTAAAACAACACCAATTCCATTTCCTGAGGCATCACATTCCACAATAAAGGTTTTTGTGAAGTCTGGCGTAGCTAAGACCGGTGCTAGGCACATTGCCTCTTTAAGATGTTCAAAGGCCTTAGTTGCTTCAAGAGTCCATGAAAATGCATCTTTCTTCAATCATGTTGTTAGAGGTGCTGCTATTCTCCCATAATTCTTAACAAACTTGCGATAATACCCTGTTAACCCGAGAAATCCTCGCAACTGCTTTATGGTTGTGGGAACTTTCCATTCCTTAATGGCTTTAATTTTATTAGGGTCCACTTTAACCCCCTCGTGAGATACAATATGACCCAGATATTCCACCTCTTGTACTCCAAAGAAACATTTGGACTTTTTTGCATATAATTGTTTCTCCTGCAATAGTTTGAGCACCCTGTCAACATGTTCAACATGATCCTTCCAAGACCTGCTGTAGATTAGTATATCATCGAAAAATACTAGCACAAATTTTCTAAGGAAGGGTTTGAAAATGGAATTCATCAACCCTTGAAATGTAGAAGGTGTATTGGTAAGGCCAAAAGGCATGACCAAAAATTCATAATGACCCTCATGAGTTCGAAATGTTGTTTTTGGAATATCTTCAGTCTTCATTCTAATTTGATGATATCCTGAATGAAGATCCAACATGGTAAAATAAATTGCTCCATGTAATTCATCCAATAATTCATCAATCACAGGAATGGGAAATTTGTCTTTAATGGTGAGCTTATTGAGCTCCATATAATCCGGACACATTCACCATGATCCATCCTTCTTGTGTACCAATACTACAGGAGCAGAGAAAGAACTTTGACTAGGTTGAATTATACCCGCCTCTAACATTTCTGCAATCATACGTTCAATTTCGCTCTTTTGGAAGTAAGGATATCTATAAGGCCTGATGTTTGGAGGAACACTTCTGGGAATCAAATGAATAGCATGATCATGATCACGAATAGGTGGGAGTCCTTTGGGAGTTTCAAACACCTTGGAATGATTGTCCAAGACTTTTTGGAGATCTGCAGAAATAGATGATTTTGATGTTGGAACTTCTAGTGAGCATAATTGTGTAATTGCACCTCTTTGTTCTTTCTTCAGAAGATTTGTCATGAAATTAGAGATTATTATATTTCCTGGCTTCCCCGCGATACCCCGTAATTCGAATTCCTTTCCTTCTGAAAAAAATTTCAAGAAAAGTTCTTGAAAATTAAAAGCTACTGCCCCCAAAGATTGTAACCATTGTACTCCTGGCACAAAATCAACACCTCCCATTGGAATGGAAAGCATTGGAGTATTCAATAAATATTCCCCCATGGTTAGCTTGATATTATGGCATTTTCCAGAGAAATTTATAGTTCCTCCATTTGCAACCATCATTTGACATTATGGTGCTGGGTATAGGAAATAATTCAATTCCTTGGCTACCTTACAATAAATAAAATTATGGGTACTACCCGAATCAGTCAACACTATTACCTTTTTCTTCTTGATATGTCCTTCTATCTTGAGAGTTTGAGGAGTGGTAATTCCTACCAATGCATTATGTTGAGCCCCAAAGATGTCCTTTTCTTTCACCAAATTTCACTTCATTCCATTTGTCCTTTATTAGTTATAGGCTTAAAAGATCAATAGGATTGATTAAAGTCACTTTAAGAATGCATGCAATGACTGAATTACTATAGTTTTGTGGTTTTGTTGTTGTAGTGATTTTTGACTAAACTTAGCTACAAAATGCAGCCATTCTATAGCTAGTCGCATATTCCGCAACTATATTTATGTTCACACAGGTTACAGGTGTCACTTAAAGAAAAAACGCATATGGTTGAATTCTAGAACTCACCTACATCATTCCTTGCCCTCTACGAATTCTGAGCAAAAATCTTCAAATGGTTATGCATGTGGAGGAAACCAAAACTAAGAAGTAGACTTCTACCAGGACAAGGACTCTGCAGATGTCTTCAACAAAGTACGAGGCCTCAACAAGAGTTCTAATTCGATTTTGATTGAAAAAGACACCTATCCCTATTTCTTCGTAATGACAGTTATGTATTTTGCTTATAAAAATAACTCGGTGAATCGAGAGACAGTTAGTTAGTTGATGTTTTGTTGTTAGTTCTCAAAAGACCGTAATACTCTGTTTCTGAAGCGTTCTCCTTTAATGAAAGAAGTACAACTTTAATGCATGATCTGAAGCAATCTTGAGGAGATTCGTGTGCCAATCCGATGGTAGAGGGCCCCTACTGTCCGAAAGGCTTTGTGCATATTTTCTAGATAAGTGACTTTAGCTCTGTTTCGTTCCTAATTTAGGCAGTTTTCTGAACTTCATGTTTTATGTTCACTTACATTGAATGTTACAGTCAATCTCATTCTTATGGACTGTTCCAATATATCACTAACACGTGAATGAGATAGAGCTATAATACTTCGGAGGTTAATTGCATTCTAGTTCAAGACTGTTCATTGTATTTCAAGTTTTATTAATTGCATTCTAGTCCTGTTAAATTAGACTTAAAAGGCCTTCATTATTTACAAACTGCTCTTGTTCTTAATCTCTTCTAACACATCATCATCATATGGACAAGAATTAGTTATATCATTTTGAGTGCTTGACTATTCTGCAATTTTTTATAATTTTACAAACAAACTTTTTTCCAAAGCTATTCCAAGAGATCTCTAACCCTTGAATGAGGCTTAATAGTAACATTTTGAGTGGAAGAATGGGTTAATTTTAGTGTCATAAGTCATTTTAGCATAGGGTTCCTTACTATGTTGCAGATAATCTTTTCTCAAATTGTTCCAACAAATTTTTAACTATGGATGAGATTTTCTCTGTAATATTGTAAGTTGTTGTTTACTATAGAGAACTTCATTACATCAAACTTATCCTTTTCTCAAGTTGTTCCAACATACTTCTACTGAAATGAATTAGACTGAGTTAATGTTATGAGTTACTTTCCTTGTCAAGCTTTGCAATTTGTGAATTAGCATTTTCTGTTCTTAGGTGTCATACACAGTTTAGAGTAGATTTTGTTTTGTTTTAGTATGATCGGTAACTTCTCTTTGCCAACAATTTAGTTCTTTTCCTCTTAACAAAAAAATACAAAACCAAAAACACTAGAAAAATACTAAACACAACGAAGTAGGAGGAAGATACCTAGGAACATATAGTGCACTTCACTTCAACAGTTTACTAGCCCTAGTTGACAATTTATGACATCAATTTAGGAACACTAAGTTGAGTAGACACATTACATGATATGGTCAGACTCATTTATTCCTCTTCTAGGGTTGGCTCCTGGTGTATATCCTCTTCTTTTGAATATTCTTGCTCATTTTCTTCTTCCTCTTCACAATCTATGTAAAATAATTTCTTCTCAGCACACTTATAACTTTTAGTGTATTTTCTATCACAACTGTAGCAAAGCCCTTTTGCTCTTTTTTCTTCCAATTGTTGTGGTGTCAACCTTGTAGGTTGTGAAAGTCTAGGAGTAGCAACACTTCCATCTTTATATATGTGAGTGGTAGGCTTCCTTGTCGCCATAATTTTACATTCAATTTTTCTTGCCAACCTGAATGCCTTTTCCAATGAATCAGGTTCCCAAATTCGAACTTCATGTTGGATTTTATCCTTTAAAGTCCCTATGAAGACATCAATCATGTGTTCCTCTGGAATATCAGTTACCCTTATATTCAATTTTTGGAAGTCCTCAATGTGCTCCACTACTGAACCCTTTTGTTTGAGATTTATCAATTGGATAAAGAAGGTGTTGCTTTTTGTATCCTCATAATGTGCTATCATTTCATCCATAAAAATTGACCAAGTGATAATTTTTTTGTGGGAGAAAAGCCATCAATACCATACAAATGTATTTTTTTCTAAATGTAAAGTTACCATTAGGGGAATTTTGAAGTCTAAAATGGGCCTCCTAAGAAAAAATTACAACCTTAATAAAATTTATAAGAACCAATAGGATTCAAGATGATGATGTCAACCATGGGGGATGATTCACCATTTTTTAAGTAAAAGGTTAAAAAGATTAAAAAATAATAAAATAATAAAACTACTTTTTCAACTCATATTTTCAACTTATCTCCAAAAT
This sequence comes from Pinus albicaulis, assembly GCA_034641835.2. NCBI lineage: Eukaryota > Viridiplantae > Streptophyta > Pinopsida > Pinales > Pinaceae > Pinus > Pinus albicaulis. The sequence continues at coordinate 569,340,693 of CM076582.1, read as the reverse complement.
TTTTTAGTCAAATTTCGAGCGGGAGTACTCGTTGGATGCAAAATTGAATTCCTCATCCAAGGAGTACCCATGTTGCATACTTTTGATGTATGCTACTACATGAAAATGATAAATACATGAAAACACGTGATTGTAATCACGTTTTTGATGTATTTATCATTTTTTGTGTAGTAGGATCCATTGAAAGTATGAAACATGGGCACACCTGGGATGAGGAATTAAATTTTGCATCCCATGAGTACTCCCGCTCGAAATTTGAGTAAAACATTTGGGAAATAAGTTGAAAATACGAGTTGAAAAAGCAATTTTTTCTTTTTTCCTTCTAAAATTTGATGATGTAATCAAATATTATTTTATTATTTCCACTATTATTTTATAATTTTCTTAGGAGGCCCATTTTAGACCTCAAAATTACCCTAATGAATGCATACCTTTTGTGAATTTTGCACATTATTGAGATCAAAATATTGCTTCATCTGTAGTATACATTTTATGGGATCCTTCCCATCAAACTTCCTCATATCCATCTTTTGAATATGGTGGTTCTTCCATCCAACATTAGAGTTTATGAAATCATGTTTAACATTTATTTTGTTCTCATCATGAGTTTCTCTACTTTCTTTTCACCATTAGGAAACATTTCTTGTATCAACTTTGCCAAACCTTCGATGTCTACTTTTAGATCATTCTTCATGTTTTCCATGTTATCTTTCATTTTTTCATCGATCTTAGCTTCCATGTCATCCATCTTAGTTTCCACACCTTTCTTCAAAACTTCCATTTCATTTTTTGTTGCTCTTTGTGATAGCGAAATTTGGTGCACTTGCTCTTGTAATTTTGATATCTGATGTTGCATTTCTTCGTCTTCATGAGTCATCGTACAGCCTTCTGAAGGCTTAATGGGTGTTGAATTCTTTTTAGGGGGAATTTTAGAACCCAATACTGATACCTATTCTTCAATATGCCCTTGTAATAAATTCAAACTAATTTTTTCAAATGAGACTTATGTAATTTGAAAAAAATACACACCTTTTTCTTGCTTTTGAGGGGCTCAATATTGAAACTGAATTATCTCTATGATTTCAGATACTCACCTTTTTCTTGCTTTTGAGGAGCTCAATATTGAAACTGAATTATCTCTATGATTTCAGATATTCAATATCTGAAATCGGGCCCTGTAGTAGCCCTCTGAATATTCTTTCAAATTGCAGAGGTCTAAATTGATTTGGATTCTTCAAGACAAAGTTATTCCAAAACTCCCACAATGACCTATTTATGGACTGGTTTAGTAGAGCAACCTTGTATGGCGTACCACGTGTCACTATTTCCTCCTTCGGCTCTGAAATTGATACAGAGGAAACTCCAGTCTGTGTACTTGCGGTCAATTTTTACAGAATTCCAATCCAATGCTCAGAGAGAGAGTTATGACGATTTTCCCACGGTCACCTCTTTGAGATGAAATTCGGGAGCCTGGAAAATCCCTAACTTCCACAGACCCTATCTCCGAAAATGTTTCGAGTCAAGCTATGAAATTTTTCCATGACGTTCCTTAGGATTCTGTCTTCGCTTTTTGAACATTTTAGCTTTTGAACCCACGTAGATAAAAAGTTATAGCTAAAATTCCACGATGAACTGTTTAGGTTAAATTCAAGAGCCTGCAAAATCCCCTAACTTGCACAGATGATATCTCTGAAAATATTGCGAATCAAGATCTGAAATTTTTTCGTGACGTTCCTTAGGATTTTGGCTTCACTATGTAAAAAGTTCAACTTCTTAACCTTCGTAGAAAAAAAGTTATAGTGAAAATTCCACGATGACCTGTTTGGAGCAGCGAAACCCTAGAATCCAAAGCTCTAATACCAAATGTTATGAAACCTGCTCCAAAAATAGAAGAAAAGAGATATCAACACCTTAGAAATCAGCCACTTCGAGGGGGAAACCTCCAATACATTACATAAATGAACAATTCTTGGATGATACAAATTTCCAAAACCTCCTTCTGTATATAGGAGTCAATGGGGCCATAATATAATCCTAGCCGGCCTAACAATAATAATGTAAGGGCACATAATAACAATATTGGGGTTACAGGGGTACAAAAATAACTATAAGGGGTCTACAATAATAAAAATAAGGGACTAAAATAGTTATATAGGGACCTAACATTCCCATGATTCCTTTAACTATGGTTTGAGTTATTAGTTCCTAGAAGCCTTGGTTGGAAAAAGACTTTGGAAGCCTGGTGGAAGACTGTGAGTTGAGTTACTAGTCCTAGAAGCCTTGGTTGGAAAAACACTCTAGAAGCCCTAGGTGGGTTGAGTTACTAGTCCTGAAAGCCTTGGTTGGACAAACGCTTTGGAAGCGCTGTAACAGTTGGGGTTGAGTTATTAGTCCTGGAAGTCCTGGTTGGAAAAAACACTCTGGAGCCTTGGAACAACATGGATAGAGATCAATCCATGATGGTTAGTGATGTCCGACCGTGAGGTGGAACCACTGGTTTGGGTTTGAGACGATTGGGTCTCTGGAGCACTGATTTGGTGTTGATTTATATGTTTGATAAAGTCTCACATTCATGCTTGGAATATGGCATAGGGGAGCTTAACTGAAGTGGGACTTGGCTCAGCCAATCTATGGTCGGGTGGAACGTGGAAGTCTCATCTTCGGTTGGTTTTCACATTCAGTAATGAAGAGTTCATTCCTCTATTATTTGGCATGCAAATGTACTGGTTTATGTATGGATTTTATTGTTGTTATATCCATTGTATTTCTGTTGTTATTGTGTTGGTTATAATCATGTATTTAATCAATGATGATGTATGGCTCTACCCATGTTTTTACTTGTCAATGAATACACAATGTATCTATCGTCAAATAGACTATATTGTAGCTAATGATGTAGGGGAGAAATGCTTCTTACCTATTTTCAGGTAAGTAAGATACTCCCATGTTTAAATATGTTGTTTATACCTGTAGATGCAATGTTTGCGACATGTTTGATGAAATTCCTATCATGGCCGGGAGGGGTCTAGAGGATTTTATGATGATGTAATTGCTTTTGTACCTTTGTTACAATTTCATGAAGTTCTCGAAAATGACATGGGCTATAGGGCTAAAAAGGTGGCACAAATCCCAGATTTGCAGGCACAAAAATGACTTTTTGGGGCCCTAGCCGCTTCCTTGCCTTGGCATGCCCGCAACTATATATTGTTAGCCACTCCCTTGCCGTTACATGCTCATGACTAAGGCTTAAATTGGTCAAAAATCAGTCCCCCTTCAGGGTTCATGGGTCTTGGAGGTTAGGTTAGATCTTGCAGGTGTTGCTGATGTTGTGTAAGGTCTATTTGTTAGGTTTCTGTTGGTTCCACTTCCTTAAGGTCATATAGGAGGTTGAATCTCATATTAGTAGCCTCTTGTCGCATGTTTACCCCGATTGGCCAATTACTTGGGTAGATGTGGGAAGAGGTTGTTACAAAGTGGTATCAGAGCATGGTTCAACCCTTGGATTGGATGGGCAGTGTGTTGGTCATGTTTTTTGTTGGTTGAACGTGTGTTTCTCATACCTGTGGTGTATGTGCATGTTCCATTCGTGTTGTGTTGGCCATGGTGGCAGTGGTGTCGCCATGGAAGTGCTAATGGTGTTGTTTTCAACATGTTTTCATGTGTGTATGGCTGTTTATGTTGTTTATGCTAGGTCACATATTGGTCATGCTTCAATGTTATCTATGTATGCTTGCTTGTGTGATGTCATATGTTGAACATGCATTTGTCGTTCATTATTGGTTATACATGTCAAGTGGGTGCATATGGTCAAGTTTGCATTGGTTTGATTGAGGTTGTTGTGCATAAGGTCATTTAATGCGATTAGGTCATCATATGTTATGTTTTTAATGTGTTGGGTGAGATAGAGTAGGGGATGTAGACCATCAAAGTGAAGTTGCAACGTTGGAACTCGAGGCAAGAGCATGTCGTCATATAAGTTTAGATGTTTGGAATGTAGATATGTAGGTTAAGGATTGTTATATGCATTATGGTTATGAGTATTCTGTTCATTCTATTGGTGTTATGGTTGCATTCATTATAGATTCTAGTTTATTAGTGCGGTTATATGAACATGTTTCAGGTAGTCATGAAGGATAGAAACCCGTGGTGGTATGCATTACTATTTTTGTTTTATGTTAGATAAATTACACGTTGTTGATGAGAATGTTATGGGTTAACTTGTTGTTGTTATATGTTAGTTAACTTTATGATTAGGGTTATATAATTATTATCTTGATGTTATATGTATTATGCTAATTGGATTGGCCTAGGAATATGGTTAGGGTTATGGCATTCAGGTATGAGTCAACTTATTTGTGATATTTTGTCATACTAACTTAGGTTGTCTGTGGATATGTGATTGTTATGCATGAATTACAATTGTTTATGAGTTATGATGTGAACATGTTAGCTAGTTATTATTATGGATATCATGACCTTATTTAGGTTGAGTTGATGTGTTGTGAAGTTATATTGTGCTAACTAGATTGATTGTGCAGACAAGATAGGCTCCCCTGAGATACATTAAGGTATGAGTTTCTTATGTCGTGTACTTTGTGCTTGACTATTTGATTATGTTGTCTATTTGGTGTTTGAGTGTTTGGTGTCTATTATGTTGTTGAATGTTTGATTGATGGCATGATATGAGTTTGTATATCTAATATTGCATGAAGAATGATTTTATTTTAAGATGGTTGTACTAACACATGTGTTGATATAGTTAATATGTACTTGAGTGTAAGTAGGTGATGGTTATAGCAGTGTGTATTTTGAATGATGAATGTGAGTTGATTGTTTATTATGACATGGTTGTTAGGCTTGGTTTGATCTTTTGAACTTGTGGCTGACATGTGTGTTCAGTTACATGGAAGTGCGCTTGGCATATCAAGGTAAGATAACTGGTATATTGTTATATTTATTTATGTGCTGACAATTATGTGTTTATGATGCATGGGACTGCATGGAAAAAGAGAATGCCATGAAATATTTGAAAAGGATCAGGTTGGAATTTCACTTGGAGGCATTGGGAACCACGGTGATTGATTCATGGTGTTTGTTGTAAAGTATTGTGCTTTTGTGATTTGGTTGCGATTGATTTGTGGTTTTGATTGCGTCTAGTGTATGGACATGCCACTTGTTTTGGTGTCTTATTACTATTAGTTTTACATGGTATCCTGATCTGTTTCTTTTGATTGTCTTTTATGTTTTGAGAGTCTCAAGAATTGGTTTGGGAAAGAGGAATTTAATGGAACTCGGGAAGAGATGAATGAAATCCAATAGGTAATGTAAGACACAAATGAATCTTGGTGCATGAGTAAGCACAACAGAAGGTAAGAATATGAAAATAGGTTAGATTGGTTGAGTCCATTGAGTAAATGGACAATGGTAGAGTAGATAAAGTAAATGGATTTGAGATATCAGATGCCTTGGCTATGTTGGGAACTATTGTTCTCAATAATGTGCAAGGATAAAGGAATTTCTCTTAACCTAGACCTTATGATATCTATAAATTGTGTTGTGATCATGGTTATGTTAATGTTTATATATGCATATATGTATGTATGCATGTATGTATGTCGTTGATTGACAGGGTATTCATGGATCATGATGGTTTTATGTTGATGTTTATATGTATATATGTATGTCGTTGTATGACAAGATTATGATTGTTTAATTCTAAAGATTACATATATGTATGTATGTATATATCTATGTCATAGTATGACAGGGTTTTCAAGGATCATTCTTGTGGAGGAATGATTTCTTATGTAGGTGAATGACATGAAGAGGTTTTTGGTCTTATGGGGTATCAAGTGGCAGAGTAGCCTTGAAAAATATGAGAGGTCAGTATCATGTGGAAATGAATTGATATTATCTGCTTGTACTATGCCTATGTTTGTGTTATGGACAGGTAATGCTGAGGGGTACATCAGAGAAGTGAAATTAGTGTGATATGCGACATGCTAGGATAAGATGGATATTGGAAAGACACTAGAAGAAAGGTTTCTTGTGGGGTCAGTGTGTGGTCTATGGATGCACATTGCTATTTTTGTGTATATGTTGTGCATGTTGTATATATTTAGTGATTTTAGCAACAGTGACGTGTACATGTAACATATGTAGTATTGTGTACATATGATGTTGTATTCATGTTGTATATATGGCATTGTGTATATATTGCATATGCAGTGCTAGGTATAGATGGTGCAATGTACATGTTGGATATGTGTTGTTGTGTGCATATGGTGTTGTGCACAGGTTGGATATGTGGTGCTGTGTATGTATGGTGCTATGTACATTGGGTTTTGTGTGCATGATTGTACATGTGGTGTTGTGTGCATGTGGTGTGGTGTACATGTTGTAAAAGAAGTGCTGTGTGCAGGTGGTGTCGTGTACGTGTCGTGCATATAGTGTTGTGTGTGGTGTCTGTTAGCACAGTTCTTTGCTAAGTCATGAGTCCATTCCATAGTTTTTTTTTTAGGATTAAAGTTCAAAAAATTCAAAATTTTTAATTTTTTTTGGGCGCTACCGGAATTTCCTGAAGCACCAGTTTTTTAAGCCTTTTGGAAAGTCTGTTATTTCCTATTTCTGCCTTTTTATTTTTATTTCTGATGTTGCCAGAATTTCTGGAAGCATACTATATTTTTAAAATAAAGCGAAAAAGCACATCTGATTTAGTCATACCATGTGTCATAGGGTTAATACACATCAAATAATTTTTAAATCCTTGAAGATCTAATGAGAGGTGTCGTATTACAGTCAATTAGCTAAGGTCAAGCTACTATATACGTTAAGCCACATGTGTCATCCACAGTTAATGATCGAACCATTGATAGTCATGCCTGTTTAAACCAAGTCATTCACCCATATGTTAAGGTATGTTTTTTTATGAGTTAGAGGGATCATGGTGATCACATCGCACTCCATAACCATTCTACTAGATGCACAACAATGCTGCCGGAAATTCCCTCCAATCAACAACACAATTTGTGGAGGTGATTGTGTGTCATCAAAGACACTTGCAATAAGATATATAGAGATCCCATATGGATAACACACCCAACTGAAGGTGGTGATGGTGTGTCAGATGGTGCACATCGTGATCATGAAGATCTTTAATGATGGAGGGTGATTTGCATGGGGTGGTGAACCAAATTTAGTTTTAAAACCACCTAAAAAACATGAATGTTTTGATTTGAAGTCTAATATACTGGATTCGAATTTGCTGAGAGTTATAGTTGGAGAAGAAGTCTGGATTTCAGACAAGATTCTAGAGGAGAATACAGGCCACACCTGTAAGGTAAAGTCTTCCTATTCTGCCACCTATCATTTGTAGTAGACATAGTCATTTATTTTTCTGAAGATGACTAAAATAGGTGGTAAGATAAATCAAATAGAGCCACAAGGTGCATATTTGGTTGATGATAATCCAAGGGTGAGAACTCTGTTTATGCAGTCAGTATGGTATCCTCTTTCACCAGGTTGGGAATCTCACATTCAGGAGTTGCTCTAGAATTTGCTAATTATTTTAATGGACAAAAGGCTACAATTTATGGCCTCACTTTGCAGGTTTATGAAGACTCCATTTATGAAGCCTTTAACCTTCCCCAAGAAGGAGAAAGGTGGTTCAAGGGACAAGTTATCACAGGAGGTGATCTCAATAGCTTCCTCAAGTATGCTCACAGAGATCCAAAATCGGCAAAAGGAATCCCAAGTAGCTACCTTAAGAATGACTGGGCAGAGGAAATAAAACTTAACAAGATATACCTCACATGTGAAAGGATGTATACAGTGGTATTCCTCTATCACATGAGGTTTATTTCTCATATTGCAGGGATGAAGACATTGAATATGCCATTTTCTTGTTGAAATTATTGACCAAGATGTCAGCAAGGGTTCAGAACCATATTGATGTTTCTGAGTACCACTTGTATCATCAAGCTTTGATAAAAGTTCTGGTTGAAGAAGAGTTGAGGAAGAGAAGCTAGACTTGGGACCATTTTCTATTCTATAGGGTAGGCCAACCTGCACCTACACCTCCATTTCCACAACCTACTCCTCAGCATGCAAAGAGAAGAACAAAAATAAAGGCCTAGAATGAAAACATTCATAAAAATGCCAAAGGTAAGAAAGATAAAGTTTTTGTAGGCAAAACTGAAAGAAAGGTGGAAAAAGGAGAGAGCTCCTCAGAAAGAAAGCCCAAATCCATGAAGATAGTGCCCCCCTATTCCTCCATTTCCAAATGTATACACTAGAGCCAAAAGAGGAAGGTCTGCGACAACCGATAAGGAAAAAGCGCAGGTGCTATCGGAAATTCAAAAAGCACATATTCAGAAAAAGTTGCAGGAGGAGTATCAACCTACACCATTAGATGAAGAACTCCTTAAGGATGCTGGATATGAAATCAACAAAAAGAAGAGGAAGGAGGAAGCTAAAACTATTGCTATCACTACAAAGAGACATACAAGAGAGATAAATAATTTTAGGCTTAAATCCAAGGCTCTTCTCAAGCCAAGCCTATTGACAGAAGTCATTGATGTTGAAGGGAAACCTGAAGGTTCAAAGACAGATAAGCCAGAGAAGTACATGAAGAAAAACAAGAACCCGACCCCTTCAGAACAACACTTAGAGACCTCACAAAGAATAAAAACACAGAAGGGTGCTAAGGAGGACAAAGACAATGTCAAGGAGGAAACTACAAGAGAAATCAGATCCAGAAAATCAGCCGCTGACAGAAAAAATGATTTAGATAAACTGGCTGAAGCTGCAACACACTTAGAGGAAAGGTAAAAAGGTTTTTAGTACTAATCCCTTTTTGCTAATCAGTTATAAATTTTGAACAACATCATAGGTTTCATAGAATACAAGTCAACATAGAACTTTCAACATTTTTCTATGTATTTTGAAAAATAAATAGGGTGCTACCGAAATTTCTGGTAGCATTCCAGATTTTGCGCAGTTACAGGTTTTTACCGGAATTTTCGACAACACCTATTTTAACTGAATTTTGACACATGTCAACAAGTTTTTACGAGCTAGTTAAGGATGGATAAGAACCCATAAATAAATGGATAATATAAGTGATGGTGAGAGGTAGTTATGATATTGTTGGAGGTCTTATTAAATGAAGCTACATGGTTATTAAATACCCAAGACACAAGGAGAAAATTCAACAGAAAAAGGGGTAGCATGACAGTACACTCAACATTCCAGCCCATAATTCTTCTCTTCTTCTTTCTCGATTTGTCCTTTCTATTAGATTTTGAGGGGATAAGAATGTAATTTATTTTGACACATATGTTATTTTAGAATTAATGTTTCCTTATTTTTAGAAGAGATGGAGTTGGTTCCTCTCTTGCTATATATAGTACTTGTAAATACTATTCCCAGGTTGGATGTTAGTCTACCTGAAGACTGAAAATAATAGAAAAAACCTTTTTGCTTCATGCTGGAGGATTTTGTGACTCAAGGAACATCTAATGTGTGGTGTGTATCTTTTCTTTGTTAATTTCTTCTAAAATATGAATTGCAGCAACTAGTGAAGTGTGAGTAAGAAGCTGTTAAAAGGTTTAACAGTAAATTATCTGCTTTCAGTTTTATGCAAGTTATGTGTGTGTAATAGAACATGTCAGTGAAGATTTCATAAAGGATTTGTGGAATAATTTATACATGCAATCTATTTTCTAAGTATTTCTTGCTTAACATAAACAGAGTCTGTGTTAAAGGTCATCAACGTAGCTGTGTGTCTGATTTAGGATAGGAATATTTACTGAAATAGGTACCAGCTATTCATTTTCTTCCACTTGTGTACTCTTCTCCCTATACTACCTTTTATCCACACAATTTATACTTGCCACAACTTGCCAAATGCATGAATGTATTAAAGAACATAAAATCATTTCAATTTTTTTGAGAAAGTCATCCCTCCACTCAAACAACCCCTTTAAAATTTGAAATGAACTATGATGTGTAAGGCTTATTCCTTAAGCGGTTAAGGAGTGAATTATTACGCTAACATCTTTGGTGCCATTTCGGGGAGGCGAATTAAAGTTTATCCCTCGGTGAATGACAAAGTTATAAGTCTGGTTATGAGGTGTACAGTTCCAACTATCTTTTAGACTGCTTTACACCTGACGACTCCATTGATAAGTTATAGCTCCTAGAAGGACTAGAACCAGGGCTAACCCATATTCCCCTTTGAGAATCCTAGTTTCAGACCTTGAAAAGCTAATCAAGAAAAATAGTAAACGAAAATTTGTTGCCTCCACTACTATTTTCTCAAAGGCTGTTCCTAAATAAGTCCTGCAAAATTTATCCCCTAATTTTGCAGAAAACCTTGTACCTCCCTTGTTTTCCAACCAAAAAACATTACCTACATTGAAAATTGGTGCTTCATCATCTACTATTCACAATCCACTTATTTTTGTTCCACAAATCCCAAAAACTCACACCATGGTAGGTCCAAACCCAACCCTTAACCGAATGGATGCAATTTTTGCTACAAGGTATGCCCCTTTGGTTTTACCTCAGCCTATGAATGTGTTACCTGCAAGAGATTATCTCAAGTACATGCCTAATTTTAGTGGTGAGGGAGTGGTAACAACTGAAGAACACCTTGCTGATTTTTATGCTTATGCTGACAATATGAATATTGAGCATGAAGATGTCTGGATGAGAGTCTTTGTTTAGAGTCTTGAAGGCGATGTAAGAAAATGGTTCAGATCCTTGATAGCTGGTACCATCATTGGAATTGAAACCCTAGTTGATACGTTTTAAAGGAAATGGGGTGATAAGAAAAACTTTTTGTATTATATCACTGAATTTGGTGCAATAAAAATAAAAGAAGGAGAATCATTTTCTAATTTTTCCAAGAGATTTAATAAGATGTATAGAAAAATGCCTGCTGAAATCAAGCCTACTTAAGCTTCAGCCAAAATTGCTTATGCTGGTGCCTTTGATCCTGATTTTTGTTTATTATTGAGAGAAAGAAGATCTACAACACTAACACAAATGCAGGACAATAAACTGGAGGTAGAATCTAATGTGTTAGCAGCTGATAGAATCAGAGGTGGGATTAGCAGAGAAAAAAGAAAGAAAAAAGCTGAAGTTTCAAATTCAAGAACTTTAGACATTGATCCTAAGTTAGATGAGCTGAAAAACATGGTCAAGTCACTGACTACTTAAATTTCCAAGCTCAAGATGGAAGCAAGACTAGCTATTACTAGAAATGTTTCATTTGATCAACCTAATAGGCAACAATTTAGAAGACCTAATTTTTCTCAAATTTTGCAGCGAGAGAGGAGAGAGGTTGATGAACAAAAAGTTCAACCTCCTTTGCAGAATGCTATATTTGATGATGAAGAGGAAGCTGAAAGGTTGGAGAAGGCTGCTGATATAAACTGTCTGAGAAACAAAGAAGGGTTGATTCATCTTACACAAGCAGAGTATGAGGATTTCATGTCATATACTCAAAATAATGAAGTAATTCCTGATCATTCCATGATTGCAAATGATCATCAAAGCCGATATAATATCAGATAAAAAAAATATTGATGATAATCCAAATCCTGTTGCACAACCCAAGAAGAATAAGGACGCAGAAAAAATTCCAGTAAAAAAACAAGTTGAAAAACAGAAATTACTGAAAATTCCAGTAGCAGTCAATAATCCTTCTTGCTCACAAATTGACCCCTGTTTTCAATTTTGAGAATGAAATACAAAAGATAAAGATTTTTTTTCCTCTTGTAGAGCTTATGAAAAATGATGATTTCAAAAAGACCTTTATGAAAGATCTTCAACCCCCACCTACTGAAGTAGCTTTTGATTTTGTTAACCTTCAAGATGACAAGACCACTGTTATTTTAGGTACATTGGTAGAAGACAGAGATGCCTCTGCCCCTCCTTTTTATATATATTTTAATATTCATGAAATTATCTTGTATAATTTCCTAATGGACTCCGGAGCCTCACATAATTTAATGCCCAAGGTAGTTTTGGATGAAATAGGTCTTAAAGTAACTAGAGAATACCAATATCTCTACCACTTTCATTCCTGGAAATTTCAATGCCTTGGTGTCATCAAAGACCTTGCAATAAGTCTTTTTCAGGTACCCATGAGAGGAATTGTTATGGATATTGTCATAGCTGACATTCCTCCTAGATTTGGCATGTTACTTTCTAGGTCATGGATTAGAAGGTTGGGAGGAACTTTGCAAATGGATCTCACTTATGCTTATAATATCCTTGTTTTTGGAGGAGAACAAAGAAGAATTTATAGAGAAGCTCAGCTGGCATATATCATTAGTGACAATCATTAGTGACAAGAAATACCCCAATAATCATCCAATTTATGCTAGAACAACTAATGTTGGTTCAATCATTTTACTCATGGATAATGCTGTCCAATCTGCAGAAAATTTTCAGATTTTGAAGCCAGCTAAAAAGTAATTAGTCATGAAGGTTCTCAGCTATGGAAAATGTATTTTGATGATTCATGTTCTAGAGACAGAGCTGGTGTAGGAATAGTTCTTATTTATCCATTGAAAGAGAGCTCTACTTTTTATTTCAAGCTTGAATTTGAAGCAACTAACAATGTGGCTGAGTATGAAGCTCTGCTGATTGGTTTAAAAACAACAAAGGACATGAATATTTCATAAATTTCCATTTTTGGAGATGCTGAACTTATCCTTCAATAAATCATAAATGTTTATCAAACTAAGTATCCCAGACTCAGAGTTTACCGAAATGCAATATGGAGTATTGTAGAAGACTCATTCCTATCTTTTAACATCTCTTTTGTTCCAAGAGAAAATAACATTATGGCTGACTCACTTTCCATTTCAACAAGCTTATTCAAGATTCTGATACCTATGAAGCTGAAATATGAAGTGGAAGTTAGGTTAAGACCTAGCATTCCTGATAATGTCAAGCATTGGAAAGTTTTTAAAGATGATCAAGAGATTATAATATTCATTGAAGCCGCTGAAGATTTTGATGTCCTAAACATTGATCAAGATGAAAATATCATGAAGAATGATGCTGATTTGCAAGACACCAAAAATTTGCAAAAACAGATTGTTGATCAGCCTATCATTCAGTTTCCTACCAATCATATTACTAAGGGGTTAATCCCACTTGTGAAGCTCTTTGATCACAATGATGTCTCAGTAAAACCACAGTTGGATAAAACAAAATCTGAATTGGAAGATTTCAATTTGGGCACATAAAAAGAACCGAGGTATGTGAAGTTGTAAAAAAGTTTTATCAGAATAAATAAAGGCTAAATACCATACGTTGTTTTGTGAACTTGTTGATGTTTTTGCATGGATATATGAATATCTTAAGACATATGATACAACTATCATTAAGCATAAGATACCATTGAAAGATGGTACTAAGCCATTCAAGCAGAAATTAAGGCAAATCAATCCACTATTGTTACTGGTCATGGAGAAGGAAGTTAAGAAACTTTTGGATGCCAAAATCATCATTACATTGAGATATTTAGATTGAGTTGCTAATATAGTTCTAGTAAGGAAGAAGAGTGGTGAAGTCAGACTATGTGTAGATTTATGAAATCTTAAGAAGTTCTCCAAGAAAGATAACTATCCTTTGCGAAAGATGGAGCATATTCTTCAAAAGGTAACTGGTTCAGACATCATTTCCATGTTAGATGGTTTCTCCGGGTACAATCAAGTTTCAGTTTGGTCAGAAGACCGAGAGAAGGAAACATTCACTACTCCTTAGGGAACATTCATGTATGAAAAGATGCCATTTGGGCTTAAGAATTGCAGAGCTACTTTTCAACGTGCTATGGAATTTGCATTCATTGGAGAAAAGAGAAAATTATTGGTCATCTATTTAGATGATATTGTTGTTTATTCAACTTCAAATCAAGAACACCTTCAACACTTGAGATAGGTATTTGTTAAATGCAGAAAATATGGTATATCATTGAATCCAAAGAAGTCTCATTTTTCTCTCAAGGAAGGTAAGATGTTGGGTTACATAGTTTCTAAAAATGGAGTGAAAATTGATCCTAAGAGAGTGATTGCAATTCAAGATTTAACCCTTCCAAGATCCAAGAAACAGGTTCAATATTTCCTTGGTAAGATCAATTTCTTAAGAAGGTTCATTCCAAATTTTGCTGAAGTAGTGAAGCACATTACTTTCACGTTGAAGAAGGAAAAATAAGTCAAGTGGACCATTGAATCCGGAAATTCATTTAAGTTTATAAAAAAAGATATCATTGAAGCACCTCAGTTGGTAAGCCCTGAATACTCAAATCCTTTCTTGATCTTCTCATTTGCCTCACAAGATACTATTTCTACTATTTTTCAACAAAAATATTCAGAAAATAAGAAATCTCCCATAGCATTTTTCAGCAGAGCACTTAGAGATGCATAATTGAAGTATGAAATGTTGGAAAATCATGCTTATGCATTAGTGAAAGCTCTGAAATATTTTAGAGTTTATATTCTGAATGCTCGAGTTATTGCTTATGTACCTTCGTCTGCTGTTAGAGAGATATTAGTCCAACCTGATATTGATGGAAAAATAAGCAAGTGGGTGTCTAAAGTTCTTGAGTTTGATTTAGAGATAAAACCTACTAAACTAATCAAAGGTCAAGGGTTAGCAAAACTACTAGCTGAAGAAAATTGTAAAGTTTTGGGCTTGAATTTCATGGATGAAAAATTTGAAGGGTAGATTTCTGAACCTATAGACAACATGGTAGTGGATGTTAAGCTTTCTGAATGCAACTGGTACAGGGACATCATCTATTTTCTACAACACTTTAAACCTCCTCTAAATTATGATAAGAGCAGAGTAAGATATTTGAAGCTGAAAACTGTCAAATTCTGCATTAAAGATAATTTTTTACATTGGAAAGATCCTACAAGAGTTTTTTTGAGATGCATTGACCCAGATGAGTCCAAGAAAGTTATCTTTTATATGCATAGTAGTGTGTGTGGAGGACATCACTATTGGAGAACTACTACAAACAAAATATTGAGAGAAAGTTATTTTTGGCCTAGATTATTTTCTGATGTGTGTATTGAGGTGAGAGCATGTGAAAAATGTCAAAAGTTCACCGACAAGAAAAATTTGAAGTCTTTGCCTCTTAAGCCCATAGTTCTTTTTGCACCTTTTTAGAAATGGGGCATAGATTTCATTGGAGAAATTCATCCACCATCAAGTGGATAAAATTGTTGGATTCTTGTTGCAACTGATTACTTTACCAAATGGATTGAAGCAATACCTACCAGGAATGCTACTCACAAAGTTATCATTAATTTTCTGGAGGGAATCATAACCAGATTTGGATGTCCATTAAGGTTAGTAGTAGATAATGCAACTTCTTTTAAAGCCACTCCATTGGTAAATTTCTATGAAGATTATGGCATTCATCTCATACACTCTACAGCTTACTATCCCCAAGAGAATGGTTTAGCTGAATCATCAAACAAAATTTTGGTAAGAATCATCACCACACTGTTGGAGCAAAACAAGAAAGCCTGGGATTGAAAATTGAAGTTTTCTTTATGGGCATATAGGGTGACAATCAAAAAGTCTATTAAAACATCACCTTTTCAAATGGTTTATGGAACTGATGTTGTTTTTCAAGTTCAATTGGCCATTCCTGTAGCTAAATTTCTACAAGATCAAGAAGTTGAACCAAATGATATGACAATGAGATATTATCAAATCATAGAAGTGCAGCAAAGGCGAGAACAAAAATATGATTTGGTAAGAAAATATCAGCAGGCTGTGAAGCAAGTTTTTGATAAAGGAACTAAAAAATAAGTTTTTCAGATTGGAGATCTAGTTTTGAAGTGGGATGCACAACATCAAGACCCACGTAAGCATTCCAAGTTTGATGCTTTGTAGCTTGGTCCTTTCAGAATCTCAAACATTCTGCAGAACAACACTTTTGAGTTGCAACATCTTGATGGAGCAGAAGTGTTTGGAGGCCCATTCAATGGGTGCTTTCTCAAAAATTCTTTTACTAAGGCTGTTGGTAGCCTAACTTCACTGTAAATACCGATGTGTTTCATAATAAGACTCCATAGCCCAATGACAATGCACTGAAACTACAAAATATTCTTAGAGCCTCGCAGGGAGAGCTCTATCCCCTGTGGAGTGAATGTTGGCACAATTCTTTGCTAAGTCATGAGTCCATTCCATACTTTTGTTTTTAGGATTAAAGTTCAAAAATTTTAAAATTTCAATTTTTTTTTGGGCGCTACTAGAATTTCTGGAAGCACCAAATTTTTAAACCTTTTGGACAGTTTGTTATTTCTTGTTTTTTTCATTTTATTTTTATTTCCGATGCTGTCGGAATTTCTTGAAGCATACTTTGTTTTTTAAATAAAGCGAAAAGTTGCATCCTCTGTAGTCATACCATGTGACGTAGGGTTAATACACATCAAATATTTTTTAAATCCTTTAATATCTAATGAGAGGTGTCGTATTACAGTCAGTTAGATAAGGTCAAGTCATTGTATACGTTAAGACACATGTGTCATATGCAGTTAATGATCGAACCGTTTCCAGTCATGCCTGTCTACGCCAAGTCAGTCACCCATACATCAAGGTATGTGTTTTGCTGAGTTAGAGGGATCATGGTGATCGCACTGCACTCCATAACCGTTCTACTAGCCGCACAACACTGCTGCCGGAAATTCTGGCCAATCAACAACACATTTTTCGGATTTGTTTGTTTGTCATCAAAGACACTTGCCGTAAGCTATTTGGAGATCCCATACAGAGAACACAACCAACTAAAGGTGGTGATGGCGTGTCACATGGTGCACATCATGATCATGATGTTTTTTAATGATGGAGGGTGATTTGCATGGGGTGGTGAACCAAATTTAGTTTTAAAACCAACCAAAATACATGAATGTTGTCATTTGAAGTCTAAGTTGTTGGATTCAGAAAAATAGAAGAAAAGAGAGACTAACGCCTTAGAAATCCTAAGGGGTCACAATATAATCCTAGCCGAACTAACAATAATAATGCAAGGGAACAATAATAACAATATGGGGGTTACAGGGGTACAACAATAACAATAAGGGGGCTACACTAATAACAATAAGGGACTACACTAGTAATATGGGGACCTAACATGCCCCTCTCCTTCAAAAAAGTGTTGTCCTCCACGCTTGAGTAGTGCTGGATGCTTCTGTATAAAATTCTCATCGTCCCATGTAGAATCTTCAGTGGATAAGTTCTTCCACTTGATGAGATACTCTGAAATTGATCGATTTCTTAGTTGTCAAGTTCTTGTTTCTGTGACTGTTTCAGGTTCCAATATTATTTTTCCTTCCTCATCAGGTTCTCGAAATATTGTTTGAACTAGAAGTTTGTCACCTATAACCTTCTTTAAGCATGAAACATAGAAAACTGGATGCACTCGCGAAGAAGCAGGAAGCTCCAATTTGTATGCCATAGTACCAATCTTTTGCAACACCTTGTAAGGACCATAGTATTTTGGCGATAATTTATTATCCAACTTAGCTTGCTTGAGGGACATTTATTTGTATGGTTGTAGCCGTAAAAATACCCAGTCTCCTACATCAAAACTTATCTCGCTGCGATGTTGATTTTCCTGTTGTTTCATGCAATTTTGTGCCAAATTGAGGTTACCCTTTCAGAGTTGGAGAACTTGTTGTTGATGCTTGATGTGATCTTCCACTACTTTCACCTTAGAATTTTCTCTTAAATATGATGTGATGGATAGTGGATGATATCTATAAAGTGCTATAAATGGGGTCATTTTCACTGCAGTATGAAAGGAAGTGTTATACCACCATTCAGCCAGAGGTAACCACTTGACCCATTGTGTTTGTTTATCAAATACAAAAAAATGAATATATCTTTCCAAACATTTGTTCACTATCTCGGTTTGAACATCAGATTAAGGATGGTAAGATGAGCTATGATCTAGTTGAATACCCAAACAAGAAAATAATTCCGTCCAAAAATTTCCAGTAAAAATGGAATCTCTGTCGCTTACCATAATCTTTGGGCTTCCATGTAGCTTTTGAATTTTGTGCATAAATGTAGTAGCAACTGTGCTTGCTTTAAATGGATGAGATAATCCACAAAAGTGTGCATACTTGGTAAGTCTATCAACTACCACCATGATGACACTCTTTCCTTCGGACTTCGGTAAACCTGTGATAAAATTCATTGAAATCTCCTCCCAATGTTGACTTGGAATGGATAAAGGTTGTAGAAGTCCCGGGGTCTTAATTGTTTCCACTTTATTCTGCTGGAAAACCAAACATTCCGCCAGAAACTTTTGAATATTAGATTTAAGGCCATCCCAAAAAAAAAAATTCTTCACCCTCTGGTAAGTTTTTAAAAACCTTGAGTGTCCTCCTAAAGGAGAAGTGTGAAATTCCAAAAGGATCTTTTGTTTTATTTGGGAGTTCTTACAAAGATATAAGCGATATTTGTACCATAACGAATCATTTTTCCAACTAAATGTATCAGATGTACTAGGATCTTGTTGCAACTTTTAAATGGGTGTCCACACTTCTTCGTCCTTCATCCATTCATCCCTTGCTTCGGTTATCCAATCTCATTGGGTAATAGAAATGGCACAAAGCAATGCTTCCACCTCTTCATCCTTTCTTGAGAGTGCATCTGTAGCAACATTTAGCTTCCCTTTTTTGTAGATTATTTCAAAGTCATAACCCAACATCTTTGTGACCCATTTTTGCTGCTCTTCTAAAGATAATATTTATTCCAAAAAGTGTTTAAGCCTATCATGATCAGTTTTTAGCTTGAAGTGTCTTCCCATTAGGTAAGTTCACCATTTCTTTAGTGCATGTAGTATTGCTAACATTTCCTTCTCATAAATAGGTTTCTATAAATACTTTCCTTTGATTGGACGACTTTCAAAAGCAATAGGTCTTCCTTCTTGCATTAAAACAACACCAATTCCATTTCCTGAGGCATCACATTCCACAATAAAGTTTTTTGTGAAGTCTAGCGTAGTTAAGACTGGTGCTAGGCACATTGCCTCTTTAAGATGCTCAAAGGCCTTAGTTGCTTCAGGAGTCCATGAAAATGTATCTTTCTTCAATAATGTTGTTAGAGGTGCTGCTATTCTCCCATAATTCTTAACAAACTTGCGATAATACCCTGTTAACCCGAGAAATCCTCGCAACTGCTTTAGGTTGTGGGGACTTTCCATTCCTTAATGGATTTAATTTTGTTAGGGTCTACCTTAACACCCTCGTGAGATACAATATGACCTAGATATTCCACCTCTTGTACTCCAAAGAAACATTTGGATGTTTTTGCATATAATTGTTTCTCCTCCAAAAATTTGAGCACCCTGCCAACATGTTGGATATGATCCTTCCAGGACATGCTGTAAATTAATATGTCATCAAAAAATACTAGAACAAATTTTCTAAGGAAGGGTTTGAAAATGGAATTCATTAACCCTTGAAATGTAGAAGGTACATTGGTAAGGCCAAAAGGCATGACCAAAAAATCATAATGACCCTCATGAGTACAAAATGCTGTTTTCAGAATATCTTTAGTCTTCATTCTAATTTGATGATATCTTGAACGAAGATCCAGCTTGGTAAAATAAATTGTGCCATGTAATTCATCCAATAATTTGTCAATCACAGGAATGGGAAATTTATCTTTAATAGTGAGTTTATTTAACTCCCTATAATCCGGATACATGCGCCATGATCCATCCTTATTTTGCACCAATACTACTGCAGCAGAGAAAGAACTTTGACTAGGTTGAATTATACCAGCCTTTAACATTTCTACAATCATACGTTCAATTTCGCTCTTTTGGACATAAGGATATCTGTAAGGCATGTTGTTTGGAGGAACACTTCCTGGAACCAAATGAATAACATGATCATGATCACGAATAGGTGGGAGTCCTTTGGGAGTTTCAAACACCTTGGAATGATTGTCAAAGAATTTTTGGAGATATGGAGAAATAGATGATTTTGATGTTGGCACTTCTAGTGAGCATAATTGTGCAATTATGCTGCGTTGTTATTTCTTCAGAAGCTTTGTCATGAAATTAGAGCTTATTATCTTTCCCAGTTTCCCTGCGATACCTCGTAATTCGATTTATTTTCCTTCCGAAAAAATTTCAAGAAAATTTCTAGAAAATTAAAAGCTACTGTCCCCAAAGATTGTAACCATTGTACTCCTAGTACAACATCAACACCTCCCGATGGAATGGAAAGAATTGGACTATTCAATACATATCTATTCAATACATATTCCCCCATGTTTAGCTTGATATTATGGCATTTTCCAGAGCAATTTATAGTTCCTCCATTTGCAACCATCACTTGACATTCTGGTGCTAGGTATAGGAAATAATTCAATTCCTTGGCTACCTTACAATGAATAAAATTATGGGTATTACCCGAATCAATCAACACTATTACCTTTTTCTTCTTGATATGTCCTTCTATCTTGAGAGTTTGAGGAGTGGTAATTCCAGCCAATGCATTACACGATATGGTCATACTCATTTCTTCTTCTTCTAGGGTTGGTTCCTTGTGTATATCCTCTTCTTTTGAAGTTTCTTGTTCATTTTCTTCTTCCTCTTCACAATCTATGTAAAATAATTTCTTTTCAACACACTTATGACCTTTAGTGTATTTTCTATCACAACTGTATTAAAACCCTTTTTCTCTTTTTTCTTCCAATTGTTGTGGTGTCAACCTTGTAGGTTGTGGAATTTTAGGAGTAGCAACACTTCCATCTTTATATATGTGAGTGGTAGACTTCCTTGTCGCCATAATTTTACATTCAATTTTTCTTTCCAACCTGAATGCCTTCTCCAATGAATCAGGTTCCCAAACATGAACTTCATGTTGGATGTTATTCTTTAATGTCCCTATGAAGAAATCAATCATGTGTTCCTCTAGAATATAAATTGCCCTTATTTTCAATTTTTTGAAGTCCTCAATGTGCTCCACCACTGAACCCTTTTGTTTGAGATTTATCAATTGGCTAAAGAAGGTGTTGTTCTTTGTATCCTCATAATGTGCTATCATTTCCTCCTTAAAAATTGACCAAGTGACAATTTTTTTATGGGAGCAAAGCCATTGATACCATACAAATGTATTTTGTTCTAAATGTAAAGTTGCAATGCATACCTTTTGTGTGTTTTGCACATTATTGAGATCAAAATATTACTCCATCTGTAGTATCCATGTTACGGGATCCTTGCCATAAAAATTTCTCATATCCATCTTTGGAATATGCTGGTTCTTCCATCCGAAATTAGAGTTATGAAATCACTATTAACATTTATTTTGTTCTCATCATGAGTTTCCTCTACTATCTTTTCAGCATTAGGAAACATTTCATGTATCAACTTTGTTAGACCTTCCATGTTTGCTTTTAGATCATTCTTCATGTTTTCCATGTTGTCTTTCATGTCATCCATCTTAGCTTCCATGCCATCCATCTTAGCTTCCACGCCTTTCTTAAAACCATCCATCTTCGCTTCCACGCCTTTCTTCAAAACTTCCATTTCATTTTTTGTTGCTCTTTGCGAGAGCGAAATTTGGTGCACTCGCTCTTGTAATTTGGATAGATCATGCTGCAATTCTTCATCTTCATGAGACATAGTAGAGTATTTTGAGGGCTTAATGGGTGTTTAATTATTTTTAGGAGGCATATTAGAACCAAATACTGATATCTATGCTCAATAGGTCCTCTGGAATCACTTAAAACTAATTTTTCAAACAAGACTTATAAAATTTGAAAAAATACACTCCTTTTTCTTGCTTTTGAGGATCTTGATATTGAAACTGAATTATCTCCGTAATTGTGGATCTTCAATATCTGAGATTTGGTCCTATAGTAGCCCTCTGAATCTTCTTTCGAATGCCACAGGTCTGACTTGATTTGAATACTTAAAGGCAAAGTTATGTCCAATATCCCACAATGACCTAATTATGGACTAGTTCAGTAGAGCGAACTTGTACGACTTTTCACGTGTCACTGCTTCATATTTCGGCTCTAAAATTGCTACAGAGGAAACTAAAGTCCATGTACTTGCGACCACTTTTTACAGAATTCCAATCCGATTCTCAGAGAGAGAGTTATGATGATTTTTCCATGGTCACATCTTTGAGATGAAATTCGGGACCCTGAAACAAACCGAACTTCCACTAACCATATCTCCAAAAATATTGTGAATCAAGCTCCAAAATTTTTCCACGACATTCCTCAGGATTTCGGCTTTGATTTGTAAAAATTTAAGCTTCTGAACCCCGCGTAGAAAAAAAAATTATAGAAAAAATTCCACGATGACTTGTTTAGGTCAAATTCAGGCACCTGCAAAAATCCATAACTTCCACAGCTCATATCTCCAAAAATTTTGCGAACCAAGATTTGAAATTTTTACACGATGTTCCTTAGGATTTCGGCTTCACGCTTTAAAAATATAAGTTTCTAAACCTTTATAAAAAAAAGTTACAGCGAAAATGCCACGATGACCTGTTTGGAGCAGTGAAACCCCAAAATCCAAAGCTCTGATACCAAATGTTATGAAACAACTCCAAAAATAGAAGAAAAGAGAGATCAAAACCCTAAAAATTAGCCACTTCTAGGGGGAAACCTCCAATATAGTACATAAATGAAAAATTCTTGGATGATACAAATGACAAAACCTCATTCTATATATAGGGGTCCATGGGGTCACAATATAATCTTAGCCGACCTAACAATAAAAATGTAAGGGAACAATAAAAACAATATGGGGGTTACATGGGTACACCAATAACAATAAGGGGATACACTAATAACAATAAGGAACTACACTAGTAATATGGGGAACTAACACAAGATTCCAGAGGAGAATAAATGCCACACATATAAGGTAAACTCTTCCTATTCTCCCACCTATCATTTACAGGAGACATAGTCATTTATTTTTTTGAAGATGACTAAAACAGGTGGTAAGATAAATCGAATCATAGCCACAGGGTGTATATTTGGTTGATGCTAATCTAAGGGTGATAAATCTTTTTATGCAGTTAGGATGGTATCCTCTTTGCACCAGGTTGGGAAGCTCACATTCAGGAGTTGCTCTAGAGTTTGCTAATTCTTTTAATGGACAGGAGGCTACAGTTTATGGCCTCACTTTGTAGGTTTCTAAAGAATCCATTGTTGAAGCTTTTTACCATCCTCAAGAAGGAGAAAGGTGGTTCAAGGGACAAGTTATCATAGGAGGTGATCTCAAAAACTTCCTCAAGGATGCTCACAGAGATCCAAACTGGAAAAAATGCATCCCAAGCAGCTACTTTAAGAATGACTGGGTAGAGGCAATCAAACTTATCAAGATATATCTCACATGTGAAATGATGTATACAGTGGTATTCCTCTATCATGAGGTTTATTTTTCATATTGCAGGGATGAAGACATCGGATCTGCCATTTTTCTTGTTGAAAATCCTGACTAAGATGTCAGCAAGGGTTCAGACCCATAATGATGTTTATGAGTACAAATTGTATCATCAAGCTTTGATAAAAGTCCTAGCTGAAGAAGAGTTGAGGAAGAGAAACCATACTTGGGACCATTTTCTATTCTATAGGGCAAGCCAACTTGCACCTACACCTCCAGTTACACAACCTAATCCTCAGTCTCCAAATATAAGAAAAAAAAGAAAGGCCCAGAAAGAAAACATTCATAAAAAGGTAAAAGGTAAGAAAGAGAAAGTTTTTGCTGGAAAAACTGAAAGAAAGGTGGGAAAAGTAGGGAGCTCCTCAGCAAGAAAGCCCAAGTCCATGAATATAGTATCCCTTGTTCCTCCATTTCCAAATGTATACACTAGAGCCAGAAGAGGAAGGTCTGCAACAATAGATAAGTCAAAAGCGCAAGTGCTACTGGAAATTTCGGAAGCACATATTCAAAAAATTTCGCAGAAGGAGTATCAGCCTACACCATCAGATGAAGAACTCCTTAAGGATGCTGGATATGAAATCAACAACAAGAAGAGGAAGGAGGAAGATAAAACTATCTCTAGCACCAAAAAGAGACATACAAGAGAGATCAATAAGTTTAGGCTTAAATCCAAGGCTCTTCTCAAGCCAAGCCTATTGACATAAGTCATGGATGTTGAAGGGAAACCTAAATATTCAAAGACAGAGAATTCAAAGAAATCCATGAAGAAAAACAAGAACCCAACCCCTTCATAACAACACTTAGAGCCCTAAAAAATAATAAAAACATAAAAGGGTGCTAAGGAGGACAAAGCCACTCTCAAGGAGGCAACCACAAGAGCAACCAGATCTAGAACATCAAATGCTGACAAAAAAACTGATTTAGATAAATTGGCTAAAGCTGCAACACACTTAGAGGAAAGGTAGAAAGGTTTTTAGTACTAATCAATTATAAATTTTGAACATCATCCTAGGTGTCATATAATACAAGTCAGCACATAATTTTCAGCATTTTTTTGCGTATTTTGAAAAATAAATAGGGCGCTACCATAATTTCCGGTAGCATTCCAGATTTTGTGCAGTTACAGGTTTTTACCGGAATTTTCGTGAACAACTGTTTTAACTGAATTTTGACACCTGCCAGCAAATTTTTCCAAGCCATTTAAGGATGGATAAGAACCTATAACTAAATGGAAAATATAAGTGATGGTGAGAGGTAGTTATGAGGTTGTTGGAGGTCTTATTAAATGAAGCTACATGGTTATTAAATACCCAAGACACAAGGATAAAATTAAGAAGAAAAAGGGGCAGCACGACAATACACTCAACATTCCAGCCCAAAATTCTTCTCTTCTTCTTTCTCCATCTGTCCTTTCTGTTAGATTTCGAGGGGATAAGAATGTAATGTATTTTGACACATATGTCATGTTAGAATTTATGTTTCCTTATTTTTAGAAGAGATGGAGTTGGTTCCTCTTTTGCTATATATAACACTTGTAAATACTATTTCCAAGTTGGATGTTAGTTGTTACACAGTAATTTGTCATCGTCCCTGCAATCCCCATCTCTCCCATTGGAGGGTCATTTCTATGACCAATAAGCAGTGTCATGCCTTGCAAATACCATCATTGCATCCCTTTCCATGAGGACAACATTCCTTCTGTTGATCATTTCCTGAGTAGACCCCTAAAAACACTTGTTTTTGCCTTAGCACTGGTAGCCCGTTATGTCCTCGCGCCAATGGGGAAAATTAACACTGAGCTCGCGCCAATTGGTGCTCTGTCCCAGTTAAGCACCCACGCCAATCTGCTTATGGAAAGTTTTTTAAAAAAAGAGGCGAAGTTTCGATTACAACAACTTCGTGGATGAGTCATGAGGAGTGGTTTCGACTGAATAACCACGGCCTTCCTCCTTTGGCCTCTTGCTTCCACCTTATGGGGAACCTCCCAAGGGATAAGGCCTCCCTTCCACTATTGTAGGGATCCCAACCTCCTCCTCTCCTCTATAAATATAGCCTTCATCCATTGATGAAGGGGCTGAATAGCTGAAGGGCTGAATGGTTGAATCTCCAAGAGCCTTCATAGCCTAAAGAATGCTGCAAGAGCTTTGATAGTCCTCATAGTGCCAAATCAATAGCAAGGAGATTTAGAATCGAAGAGAGAGGCTTGTCCCCATTCCCGACAAGCTTTACCGAGACGTATTCCGCTGACGACCCGCAGAAGGAAGGTTCAACATCAGAGCCAGGTTGTATTTTCCTTTGTATGAATTAATGATAAGCGACTATTGGTTATGGTTCCACTCGTGTTGTTCATTATGATCGTGAGTTGTGTCTTCTCTGACTGATACATAATTGCATATATTGGGTTTTACGCTTGTGTTTGTCGTGTTTCTTATGTATGCAGGTGTTCGATCACAACTAGCGAGAGGATTGTGATCTTCTGGAGCAAGGGAACGGGAGCGCCATCTTCTCTACGAACAAAAACGTTGGAATTGAGGTAGGCCTTCTTCACAAGTTGGTCTATTGCAATTAGGAAATTTCACCTTAGCGTGATACAATTGTTGCTAGACCCGATCTAGGCTAGTAGGGATCGCCTCTGTCCACAGAGGGGATTTACCTCTACAAAAAATTGGCGACTCCATTGGGGAGTTAGGTTGTTGTTTTCTTTATAAACTACAGATGGAGCCTAAAGTTAGCCAGATAGCCTTTGAAACACTCTTGCTCTGCATTAGCGAAAGTAGATGAATGCTGCTTCAGTCAATCTCCGGTCTAGTTTATGAACTGAACATTTGGAGTATTGTCTTGTCTTTCGGTCTATTCTCGACTTTGCTTGCTTGATCAGCTCTTTTGGCTGGCTCTTTTCGTGAGTTTGGATTTTGGTTTGAGATTCAACATCACTGGTCTGCTTCTTGGATTGCTTTCTTTTATTTTTACATAGTAAACTTGAATGGCACGCTTATTAGCCTGCTAGTTGCGCGAATTGGCGCTAATTGCCAGTTTACTACCCGCACCAATCTTGTTATGGCGCTAGATTCAGCCTGACAGTCACGCCAATGCTGTGAAGTGCTAGGGTTTTCTCTGTTCTGAGCTTTCCAAGCTTGATCTGTGATTTTGGTTTCATTTCTTCGACTACCTGAGTGTTATGGAGCCTTGTTTGACTGACTGTAACCTTCATCCTTTGGTTGTTTTCCATTTTCTATCGATTTTACATTCTAGCCCTAGGGCATCTAGGTGCTATTGTGCGTCGAGCCTCCCTTGGGAGTTTTTGGTTTCTATTTGTTCAGTCAACTTTGTGATTGCTTCTCTGCATTCGTTTGGTGGTTGTCTATCGTTTTATTGCATTATTTGAGTGATTGGATTCTTCTTCATTCGAATTCTGCGTTGTCTTGTTTTGGGCCTAGATTACATGGTTCATTTGAGTCTTTGGGATTTTTTTGGTTTTGAGAGATTGTTTTGTCAATTTGAGATCTGATTGTGTGCTTGCATTGAGTGAAATTTGATTGTTTTTACTCTTTTTCTTTCGCTTCTCAAATTGCTTGTTTCATTAGTTTTCATTTTGTTTAGTGCACTTCGCTCTTAAACATTGAAAATACAAAAAAAATCTCTTTTGCTTTTGATTAGTCAGTGTGAATTAAATATTTTCTCTGTTATTAGTGATTAGTAACTTGGGAAGAAAAGTTTTTAGTTTCCATTAGCTACATTAGAGACATTACTGGTTGTTGTCTGATCATTTTTGTTATTGTGTGAAAAGCTCTTAACTCTCTCGTAATTAGCTTTCATCGAATGAAATGATATACTGTGGCATGTAGTGTGCATTTAGGAGATTTTGAGACATAAAACTCACTAGGGCCTGAAAACTGAAACATAATTGAAGATAAACATTAAAATTTTTTCAATTTACACTAAGGCAACATTGAAACATTAACGAAATATTTAGAGGTCTAGGCTAGAGACGTGTTCCGACGTCTTTAAACCTAGTAGTTGTCGTTCACCTCTTGGCTTTAGACAGCACTAGTACGGACTTGTGTTCCCCGTACCATCACGTATATAAAGGGAGACCCCACTAGGTTGCTATCCTTTATCCATAGGAAGTCGATTCTTCCGCCTTATACTTGTGATACACCGGACACAACATTCGGGGAGATTTCCTGCACGTATTTTAAGTCCTTGGTTGATTTCTCTTTCATTTTGAAACCAAGGTATATATTGTAGTTCACGGCTATTTGGTACACCCTTTGCCTAGAATTCTTGAGTAGTCATTTTGATCTTTTCTGACTCCTTAAATTTGAAAATATCATCAAGCGCTTTTCCTTTCACGCTTGCTTCAAAACTGAAAGAGATAGAGTCACCTTTCATCTGTTTCTCGACTCTTAAAACATGAAACGGTGAAGTTTCTAAGTTTCAATGTGGTAAAATAAATCACCCGCGATCACATGCCCTTTTAGAGTTTGCTTGTTGGCCGTTTGATTGTGTGCCTTGGTTTTTAGCCCATGTGCGGTTTTGAGTCGTTGATGGAAACTTTTCCAGAGTTCACCAACCAAGGGATACCCTCCGATGGGAATCCTGGTCATTTTCCTCCTTTTGGAAATGTTGGTGCTCCTTATATGGCAACGTTGTCCCTTCCTGGGTTAACTGTTGGGTTTCCTGTTTGGTTGTTTTTAACCTCTGTGGTCCCAAATGTCTCAACTATTGTTCAATCAGTTCCTCCGCCTAAACAATATCATGTTGATTCTAAGGTGGACCTATCCCCCTCTTTGCTTGTTTCTGCGTCCTCCTCTTCTACTTCACCTAGTGAAAGTCTGGATTCGAGTAACCGGGTGGCTAAGAAGAAGAAGAAGAAGACAAAGAAGAATAATTCTGATAAGCGAGAGGCTAAGAGTGCAGCTACTGCTTCTGAAACATCTCTTCTTGACAAACCTTCCAACCCTCCACATAAAGTCAAGTTCCCTTGCATGTTGTCCACATGAGGCCATCTTCTTCGAGACTACCCTGGCATTCCCAAGGTGCTTGAAGCATGGTCAAACGGTCGCCCGCCGTTGCCTTTGGCTTCCGAGAGTCAGGTTGGGGGCACGCCTTCAGCTAGTGCTGATAAGGCTCCTAAGAAGCAGGGTAATATTACCAATCCCTATAAGTTGTGTGGGGGGCACCATGCCATTCACCTTTGTCCGTATATGGATGAAGCCAAGCGAGTTTTGGACAACTCAACTGCTTCTGCACCGCGCCTTCCGGCTGGTTACAAGAAGCTGTCTTTGAGTCCTCCAACAGCTGATCCTACGATTGGTCAAGAGTCATCCTTGGTCGATCCCTCTCCCTCAGAAATTCAGATTCAGGAATCCATTCCTGACCAACCATTGGTCGTGGGATCGGTTGAATTGGCCCCGTCTACGGTGCACCATGTATTTTCTGTTGAGAGTGGATCTCACCCCCCTCAGGTTCTTCTTGTTTTTTCAGATTCCTCGGACTTGGAGAAAGATTCTCCTGTCCCTATACCTCAAGAAGCGGCTCCTCTGCCTCCCGTGATGGAGGTCCTGGAGGATACCCCTCCCACCTTCGAGATGGAGGTCGTGGAGGATGCTCCTTCTTCTTCCATAACCCCAGGGGAAGACCATCTCGGTTCGATGGTAGCCCCTCTGAGTAGTTTGGTCACTTCCTTTGATTGTAATCGATTCGCGGGATACCGCCTTCCGTCTTATGTGCCTTTTGAGATAACAGTACAGGCCTTTGGTTTGGTCGTACCCGACACCATTATAGATGAAGGCACATCTTTTAGTGTTCTATCCTCAACTACTTGGCAAGCTTTCGGTTCGCCGCCGCTTGCGCCTGTTACGCAAAATATTTTGACATTCAACAGAAGAACTAGTCAGCCGTTAGAGATCCTCCCAAGGTTACCTATTACTTTGGGAGGTAAAACCATCCATATGGACGTGATGGTTGTTCCAGGCCCCTTGGATTTCAATCTGATCTTGGGGCGCGATTACACCTATGCCATGGGAGCACTTGTCTCCTCCCTTTTTCGTGTGGTCTGTTTTCCACATGAAGGACGGATTTTGACCATTTATCAGCTTTCGTTCTTTGGTCCTAATGTGGCAACTAGCCCGACGTCATCCCCCGTTTTTATCCACCGTTGTATCCGCCCACTGCAGCTTCAACCAGGGCTACCTACCCCGTGCCTGTACTCAGTGATAGTGCCGTTGTGCATCAGGTGCTGGGGGCATTGGGTCCTGACTTCCAGGATGTTTTCCTTCCATCGGGAGTGGAACTCTTGGAAGCGATGACTTCTTGTTCATTATAACAAGGTCGGTCGGAGCATGGTTCTTTTCCTATGTCAAGCTCCTTAAAAAATGAAACAAGTTTGTCAGAGCATGGTTCTTTTCCTGTGTCAAGCTCCTTAAAAAATGAAACTGGGTCTGGTTGGAGCAGAGTTCCTTGTCTTGTGTCAAGCTCCTTAAAAAATGAAACAAGGTTGTCGGAGCAGAGTTCCTTGTCTTGTGCCAAGCTCCTTAAACAATGAAACAAGGTGTCCGAGGATAGTTCTTTTAATGTGTCAACCTCGTTAAAATAATGAAACACGTTCTTGTTCAATTTGAGTCTTTGATCAGATCTCGTAAAATCCCAGTCGAGTCTTTCTTAGATCTCGTAACTTGAACCTTCACTCCCTCCATCTGTTTACTCAGGTGCATGGACTAAAGCTTGGGGGGCATGTACCTCGAATTGAGTCACCATGATGGGGGCATGCTTAATTTTTCAAGCATAGTTTGTTTCCATTTCAAGCTTGTGTAAAAATGAAGCCTTTCCCATTTTAACTTTTGTGATTGCCATTTTATCAGCCTCTTTTTGCTAGATGAGTCTTGGTTTTCTCACTCCATCGTCACTATCTGCTTGGCCGATCATATGCCTTCACTTGGTTGTTTTACTCGTTCCTGAGGAACCACTGTGATGAGTGGTCTCATTAGCTAGCCTCTTAACCTTTATTTGTTCTGAGCAGTTCCACCATTACCGGAACCAGTTGATACCCTTTATACCACTCGTTCCTCTAGGAGGAGTCAAATTTCAGCACTTTTCTGACTCCCTAAACATGAAAATATTGCCGAGTCACTTGTCATTTTGATCTCGTTAAATTGGTTGCGAAATGACATCTACCCAGTATATGTTTACCCCTTTTTTCGGGCTGGGATAGATTATTTACGAAAAAGGAATACCTTAGCCTATTGTGACTAGGAGGTTTTCTCAGACATAGTTTTCTACCTTTTCGGGTCTGAGGAACTATTTACGAAAAGGGACCATTGGAGTTTACTTTTCCACAATATTTTCAAACTCTCTAAACATGAAAAGACGCGGAGTCCTTCCTTTGTCAGACTCGTTAAACCCTGATGACATTGGATTCAGTGGTGATGACGATATTCAAGTTTCTCCTTCCTAGGGCTCGTTAAATGTACTAGGATGGATTCGTCCAAAGGACAGATTTATATTACAAGCATATGCTATCCCCTTCAAGCTTGTTTTCAAAAATAATTGGGGTGCTCACAAGAAATGGTGGGGAAAAATGCAACCAGCATCATTGTCGTGTCGGTAGTATGTCGCTCTTGAACATGGAACTTGTCTGCATTCGTGTCAGGTTGGTGACATCTCATCTCGTTTTTCCACTTGCCTCCGTGGGTTTGGGTGATCCCTTTTGACCTCTCATTTTCTCTTTGTCTCGTCATCATGACCTCTGATCTTTTGATGTCAAATACTGCCAAATCCATTGTCGTGCCGCCGATATGTTCAAGAGAAGTTGACCTCTGCAAGTTTCAACCTTCCTCTGATTCTCATATGATCTTGATTCACAAAGACATTATGTTCCTATGTCTCGTGTCGATGATGTGGGAAACACTATGGCCCATCTTCGATCAAGGTCACTTCCTGTTGACTTCAGCTCATTATCCGGGAAGCTGATCTAGAGACTCCCTTCTGGTACCTTGGAGCCTGCATGCCTCAATGGCAGGTTCTTCTCGTTCGATGTGAGGTTTTCATCATCGGCCTCCGATTGAGTGATTCTACGGGTGTTCGACGCTAGCTCACTGATTCACATGCTGTAGATTGTACCTATAGTACCTTGAGGGCCATTGTCATTATTGGTGGTACCTCTCGCGTCTATTAACAACTTTCATCATTGGCTGGTAATCATGCGATGTTATTGCATGTTGAACTTCAGCTGACTTATTCGCATGCTTGAACTTGTACTTTGTTTGGGTCAAGATGGAGCACAAGACCTTGGATTTTGTCTGTTAGAATCTAGGCTGCGATTTTGTGGATTATTATGATTGGTTACATGACTCACTGATTGGATGGCTGCGACCATACCTGAGTCTATTTATCGATCCTCACTAGATGGCTGCGTCCATACCTTGGATCTGGATTCTTGTATACTCTGTTATGGATGGCTGTGCCCATACCACATAAATATCATGTATTTGAGATATCTGTTGTACTTCTCTACACAGGTTTTCTGACGACAGTGTTTTTAGTTAGACATGTTCTCGTAAAGCATTTCACCCCTCTCTCTCTTTCGGGCCTCATGCTTTAGGGGCATCTGTTACACAGTAATTTGTCACCGTCCCTGCAATCTGCATCTCACCCATTGGAGGGTCGTTTTTGTGACCAATAAGCAGTTTCATGCCTTGCAAATACCATCATTGCATCCCTTTCCATGGGACAACATTCCTTCTGTTGATCATTTCCTGAGCAGACCCCTAAAAAAACCTGTTTTTGCCTTGGCGCTGGTAGCCCGTTATGTCCTCGCGCCAATGGGGAAAGTTAACACTGAACCCGTGCCAATTGGCGCTCTGTCCCAGTTAAGCACCCACGCCAATCTGCTTATGGAAAGTTTTTTAAAAAAAGAGGCGAAGTTTCGATTACAACAACTTCGTGGATGAGTCATGAGGAGTGGTTTCGACTGAATAACCACGGCCTTCCTCCTTTGGCCTCTTGTTTCCACCTTATGGGGAACCTCCTAAGGGATAATGCCTCCCTTCCACTATTGTAGGGATCCCAACCTCCTCCTCTCCTCTATAAATATAGCCTTCATCCATTGATGAAGGGGATGAATAGCTGAAGGGCTGAATGGTTGAATCTCCAAGAGCCTTCATAACCTAAAGAATGCTGCAAGAGCTTTGATAGTCCTCATAGTGCCAAATCAATAGCAAGGAGATTGAATATCGAAGAGAGAGGCTTGTCCCCATTCCCGACAAGCTTTACCGAGACGTATTCCGCTGACGACCCACCGAAGGAAGGTTCAGTGTCAGAGCCAGGTTATATTTTCCTTTGTATGAATTAATGATAAGAGACTATTGGTTATGGTTCCACTCGTATTTTTCATTATGATCGTGAGTTGTGTCTTATCTTACTGATACATAATTGCATATATTGGGTTTTACGCTTGTGTTTGTCGTGTTTCTTGTGTATGCAGGTGTTCGATCGCAGCTAGCGAGAGGATTTTGATCTGCTGGAGCAAGGGAACGAGAGCACCATCTTCTCTATGAACAATAGCGTTGGACTTGAGGTAGGCCTTCTTCGCAAGTTGGTATATTGCAATTAGGAACCTGCACCTTAGTGTGATACGATTGTTGCTAGACCCGATCTGGGCTAGTAGGGATCGCCTCTGTCCGCAGAGGGGATTTACCTCTACAACATTAGTCTACCTAAAAACTGAAAATAATAGAAAAATCCTTTTTGCTTCATGTTGGAGTATTTTGTGACTCAAGGAACATCTAATGTGTGGTTTGTATCTTTTCTTTGTTAATTTGTTCTAAAATATGAATTGCAACAACTAGTGAAGTGTGACTAAGAAGCTATTAAGGATTTAACAATAAATTATCTTCTTTTAGTTTTCTGCAAGTTATGTGTGTGTAATAGAACATGTCATTGAAAACTTCTTAAAGGATTTGTGGAATAATTTATATATGCAATCTATTCTCTAAGTGTTGTTTTATTAACATAAACATAGTTTGTATTAAAGGTCATCAACATAGCCGTGTGACTGATTTAGGATAGGAATATTTCCTGAAATAGGTACTAGCTATTCATTTTCTTCCACTTGTGTACTCTGCTCCCTATACTACCTTTTACCCACACAATTTATACTTGCCACAACTTTACAAATGCATGAATGCCTTAAAGAACATAAAATCATTTCAAAATATTTGAGAAAGTCATCCCACCACTCAAACCACCCCTTTAAAATTTGAAATGAACTATGATGTGTAATGATTAGTCCTTAAGCAGTCAAGGAGTGACTTCTTATGCTAACAATGTCGAGTACATGTGGTGCATGTGGTGTTGTGTACATGTAGTATTGTGTACACATTGTACAGGTGGTGCGGTGTACATTTGGCATTGTGTACATGTTGTGCAGATGGTGTCGTGTACATGTGATGTTGTGTAGGTAGTGTTGTGTGTAGGTGGTAATGTGTACATGTTTAGCATATGGTACTAGTATACGTGTGATATTGTAGTCATGTCATACATGTTATGTTGCGGGCATGAAATACTATGTATGTGCATGCTGTAGTCATGGTATCGCAACATGTGTATTCGTTGTGTTGTACTCTGTATATGTATATGTATAAGTTGTGTTGTACACCTGATGTAGGTGTATGTGTTGTGTTGTATTGTACACCAGGTGTAGGTGTATGTGTTGTATGCCCATGTAGGTGTATGTATTATGTTTTAGTGTACCCCAGGTGTAGGTGTATGTGTCGTATGTCGATGGGTGCATGTATTGCATGGTGTTGTATGTCGCAGGTGGGTGTACATGTTTTGATGTACAATATGTGTATGCGTACGCGATTGAAGAGAAGCAAAGGCACTAGGTTTTTGTTGGGCGTGGCGACTGATTCGGTGTGTGTACAAACGAACAAAGACAAAATTAAGGACCGATGAAGGAGAAATATCAATATTTTATTTCAGTCTTGTTATGCTTGTGATCTGTGATTCTGACTTATGATGGTTACATGTGATTTATGATTATGGTTTATGGTGATTTCAAGTGATTCATGATTTTAATTTATGATGGTTATGTTTTGTGCTAACCAGATATGACATGTTTATACATTATGATTTGATCAAATAGATGGTTTGACTTGTTGTGACAAGAAGTGAACATAATTGCAAGTGTACCTTGTTGACGAGCTACTAATGAGGTATGATTTGAGTTTATTTCAATTTATTTTGAATATAATGGCAATTATGTGCTTGGTACAGGAAGCACATAAATGCCTGGTTGGGTGGTTGAAATCGACTGCAAGAACTATCAGTGTCATCAAAGGAAATTGAACATGCAGTAGTATGATGGTAAAGAACTTTAGGAACAAGGCCATTGTGGGACACTGGTACCCAATGGTGTCCATTGATTTCCATGAGCATGATATGTTTGGTATGATGGTTTTGAGGCAGGTATATGCCTTGGTTTTTGTATCTTTCGATGCGAGGAAGCCTTGCCAAGGGATGGATTTCCCAAGATAGGGGTGTCAGTGGAACTCGGAAGGTGAGTGACTACACAGAAGGGGGTGAACGGATTTACCGAGGGGATGTGTAGCAGAGAAGGGAAGTACGGGGATGAATTTATTTTGGTCATTAGTATTGCCATATGGAATCAGATCCACATTGGGAGTGTGCCCTGGAACAATGGGTCGGTAACTATTCACTGAGGGTACAATAGAACAAGATTGTAGCACTGGACATTGGATGCCGCTTTGAATATGGTAATGGATTCTAGAATTCCTGGGAAGGAGGTGAATCCTGGTATAATTTTTAGGGTGGAGGTGTGAGCCTATGGATTCCATTGTTGATTGACATGGGCACCTTATCCATTTATTTGTTGGTTGAGCAAATTTGTATATGTGTATAATATTTTAAATAATGTATCAAGATGGATTATAAAGCTCCATAAACAGTATGGTTATTTTCTGGTTGAAGTAAATGTGTATGCGTATATATGTGGTTGTTATTGCAAATACTGTAATGAGATGTGTTATAAAGCTCCAACTAGGACCAGTACATGATATGATTGTCATGATGGTTTTTTCTTTTGAGCATGTTATTCATTGTAAATACTGCAACGATATGTGTTATAAAGATCCATAGGTAGTATGTTTTGTTTTTAGCAGTTTTCTAGTTTGTAAGTGTCATTGAACATCAAGAATGGTTTTCCCCCAAGGGGGAGGGTTCTATAGCAACCCTAGTAAAAAAATCATGTAAAAATATATAAGACCACATTTAATGGGACACGTATTCCAAGCTGACTGTTGGGAAAAAACATCCTAGCGGGTGTTCATTTCAGTTATTATGGCTAAAGAAAATTGACAAAGGCAATGGCTAAAGATTTTGAAAGGCATGAGGCATTAATTGGCATTTATTTATGAAAATAATGGAAATTAGGAGAAAAGGAAGGTGAAAGGTCACAGGCTGCATGTAGGAGGAAAATGAAGGAAAATAATGGAAAATGAAGAATATATAGGCCTCATTAATAAAAAGGCTTTTGAGGATCAGTTGGAAATATTTTTCTCACACTCATGGCTCTCATTCTATTCTCTCTCTCTCATACTCTTGGACACTTAGAGTATTCTTGGAGCACGCTTGGAGAATGTCGCATACTTGGTGATTTGGAGTAAGAAGGAAAAGGAAGAGCAGGAAAGTGCAAGAGGACATCGATATGATCTTCTACAACAGGTTTTGAGTGCAGGTGCAGAGTTGCATGTATGTTTTCCTCACTAGTTTTGGCATGCATGGTGCATGCATCTGGATTTTCGTAGCCTTTCCATTTCCTAGATAACCATGGTGTCGTGGGTTTATTTTCATTGATTGTTTTCTGGTTGGTTCTCATGATTCCTTTAGTTGTGGGTTGAGTTATTAGTTCCTGGAAGCCTTGGTTGGAAAAATGCTTTGGTAGCCCAATGGACAACTGTGGGTTGAGTTACTAGTCCTAGAAGCCTTGGTTGGACAAACACTCTAGAATCCCTAGGTGGGTTGAGTTACTAGTCCTGTAAGCCTTGGTTGGAAAAACAATATATAATACCTATAACAGTTGGGGTTGAGTTACTAGTCTTGGAAGCTGTGATTGGAACAAAAAATCTGGAGCCTTGGAACAATTTGGATAGAGATAAATCTGCGATGGTTAGTGATGTTCGACTGTGAGGTGGAATCACTGGTTTGGGGTTGAGATGGTTGGGTCTTTGGAGCCATGGTTTGGTGTTGATCGATGTGTTTGATAAAGTCCCACATTCATGCTTGGAATATTTCACATGGGTGATTAGTTTAAGTGAGACTTGGCTTAGCTAATCAATGGTCGGGTGGAACGTGGAAGTCCCATCTTCTGTTGGTTTTGACATGCAATAATGAAGAGCTCATTCCTCTAGTATTTGGTATGAAAATGTACTAGTTTATGTATGGATTTCATTTCTGTTATATCCATTGTATTTCTGTTTCTATTGTGCTGGTTATAAGCATGTATTCAATCAGTGATGATGTATGGCTTACCCATTTTTTTAACCTATCAATGAATACATAATGTATTTATGGTCAAATAAATTGTATTTAGCTTATGATGTAGGGGAAAAATTCTTCTTAGCTATTCTCAGATAAGTAAGAGACCCCCATGTTTATCTGTTGTTTATACATGTAGATGCAATGTTTGTGACATGTTTGATGAAATTCCTATCATGGATGGGAGGGGTCTAGATGAGTTCTTGATGATGTGATTGTTTTCGTACCTTTGTTTTAATGTTATTTATCATCTCTTACAATTTCATGATGTTCTGGGCAGTGACCTGGGCTCTAAGGCTAAAAAGGTGGCACAAATCCCAGAGTTGTAGGCACAAAACTGACTTTTTGGGGCCCTATCCCCTACCTTGCCTTGGCATGCTCATGGATATAGGCTTCTAGCCGCTCCCTTTCCCTTACATTCCCATGGCTAAGGCTTAAATTGGTCAAAAATTAGTCTCCCTTTAGGGTTCAGGGGTTTGGGAGGCTAGGTTACCTCCTAGAGGTGTTGTTGATGTTGTGTAAGGTTTGTTTTTCAGGTTTCCATCAGTTCCAATTCCTTAAGGTCATCTAGGAGGTTGGATCTCATATTAATAGCATCTCATTGCATTTTTCCCTGGTTGGCCGATTACTTGCGTAGATGTGGGAAGAGGGTGTTACAAAGAATTAATAGATACCATTACATATTTTATGATATCTTTAGGTGCTACCGTGGATATATCAGTAATATGAAACACATCAGAGGTATTCCTTATAGATCATTGGAGGTCAATTTTAATCATTGTTTCCTTGTCCATGAGATTTATTGCAGCTCCAAGATAAATGAGATTATTTGGAATTGTAGTGTCATTGATGTGCATATCTACTATTGGGCACTTGAGATCTAAGTACATGGGGACGATTACTCTCCCAAGCATGAGATCAGTTTGTTTTCCTATGACACTAATAGTAGGGGCATCCTTTTTCTTTCTCCCATGCCTTTAATACATTCCTCTTTAATTAAATTTTTGTAGATAGGAACATCCTTGACGTCTTGAAGGATAGGGGCCTTGACACAAATATTTTGGTTCTCCCAAAAGTTCAAATTATTTTAGGGTCTGTGCTTTGCAGGTTGTCAACCTTTCAAAATAGGGAGGTTTTTTTTGGGTGACTTGAGTTATATGTTATTCCTTCTATTCATCGATATTCTCTATTGGAGGAGGTGGATGAACATCTGGAAGGAACTTCTTGGACCTAAGGTTGATTTCATGGATTTATACAACATAAGTTTAGTAAGTACTTTCTCCACTTTAGACTGGTTGAGCCCGCTTATTGTTGGGATTTGGATTTGGTTAGGTAGGAATTTGTGGCTTCTTTGGAGGAGTGGTTTGGGGTGTTTTATATTTCTTAGGAGGATGCATTAGGGTATGTGGTTGGGCCACTTTAGGCCTCCATCCTTGTGATGGATTAATCCATTTAGAAATATGTATAAAATGAAGGAGTAACATTCTGAGGAGGATATGGCCAAGGAGTGGGCATAGGCCATGGTGGATGGTTATGAGGACACCAAGGTTTATAATGAGCATTACAATTAGCATTAAATGGAGAGGGGAAGTTCATACCTTGCAACAATTTCTTAGTGGCTTCTGGCCTCTTTGGTTAACAAAACATAGTTGCTACATGCTCCCTTCTACTCCTTGGTATATAACCTTTAAACCTAGAAAATATGTGAATTGTCAACAAAATTATTCTCTTCACATATAAAGCATATTTCTATGACATTCAAAGGACATTCATTCCCAGGATGTCTTTTAGTGCATTCAGGGTAGAATATGGCTAATGTATTTTTTGCTTCCTCTTGTTTTATCTTGATATTTAGAGTGTCCATTTGCATGGAAAATGTATGTGAGATTTCGGTCTCCATATTTTTTAGCATACCTCCTATCTTAATTAGTAATTAAGGAGGAGGAAGATGGATTTATTGAACTTATGTTTCCTCTAGATATTTTTTCTAGAAACCCTTGCATGGTTTTTAAATACCTTTTTGATATAATCATAAGTAATTTGGTATATGCTAGTAGGTTGAGTGTTTCCATCAGTTCTTCCCCAATAATAAGTAATTTTGTATATGCTAGTAGGTTGAATCCAAGGTGAATTTATGTGCCCTTCTGTAACTCAACTGAAATATTTCCTCACAATATTCTAAAGAGTCATTTTCTTCTTGGACCATTATGAATATCTCATATTTGGTATCCCTCGCTCTGCAATAATCTTGGTACTTGTTGTTTAAGGTTTGTTCCATTTTCTCCCATGTGGTGATGTTGTCTAATTCTAGGATCATGAACCATTGAAGGATTACATCCTTAAAAGTGGAAGGAAACAATTTGATCTTTCGCTCATCAGTTGTATAATGATAATTCCTACATACTACAAAAAAATCAAACATGAAAGTGTCAGGATATTTTTAAATCAAACCATAGAGGCGTGGCCGGATAGATGGAATAATGTTTTTCATATTAGACTCTCTATATGTTTCTCTAATGGGAAATGTGAACACTTCTAGTTGTCTATCTTCAGCCATGGTATTGGAGGCATGTGAATGTATTTATCCTTTTGCAAGCTCCTTAGAGATCCTCACTTGCTCACCAAAAAAGACCTCAAGGGTCCCTATGTATAGGGAAGGAGGCTCATAGTAAATTTAAAGGGGTTGAATTTTAAAACAGGAGTGGGGTTTTGATACAGGGGTACATACATTTGCCTTCCCCCTAACTCTTAAAAGGGCAAAAAATAAAGAAAGAAAGAAAGAAAGAAAGAAAGAAGAAATATATATATATATATATATATATATATATATATATATATATATATATATATATATTGTTTTCTATTTTTTTTGAAAAGAAAATGTTAATATTTTGTTTTCTTTTTACAGGAGATGAAATGAAAGAAAGAGCATATCAACTAAAGGAAAATACAAAACATACTTTGACACCTCCCTAACAATGACACCAAAAAGTGACGACCCTTAGTATTGCAAGAACAATGTTGCCACTCCCAAGGGTCTCAACTTTAATTTTTGACTCGAGGTTTGTACAAACTTAAGAGGAATATATGTGCAATAGGCACTATCTCTTGGTTTTTTAAACTTTTATGTAGATGGAAGGAATGAGATGAAATATGGTTATACAAAGACAAATCCAACTGTTTTATGCTATTGAAAAAAATGAAATTGCAGGAAATGAAACATAAGTATTAAAACTAGACTACTTGCAATAAAGGAAGGAAAACTATTATATCTGCAATGAAATGAAAACACACTTACCCTATTTTGCAAGGAAAGCAAATACACTGATGAAATAATCACTTGCAAACAATAAACCCTAATTTTGTAGGAAAGAAGCAATTTCTATAATAGTTTAAATAAAAGAATTTATATGGTATCTCTACCTCTAAATTAAATTCTTAGGGTTCCAATAATGTTTTAATACCTTAAATAAGGTAAATCATTAGTTGGGTGCAAATCTGAGCAAGTTTCAGAAGTAAGTTGCAAATTGTTATAGGAGTCTGTGTTTTTCCACAAGAAACAATCCAACGAATAGGCAAATATGCTAAATGCAAGGTTGGAAAGCAAAGAAACTAAGGGAAGGCTTTAAAATAATAAAACAAACATGTCCAATTCA
The DNA here is from genome assembly GCA_034641835.2 of Pinus albicaulis. NCBI lineage: Eukaryota > Viridiplantae > Streptophyta > Pinopsida > Pinales > Pinaceae > Pinus > Pinus albicaulis. Next base: position 569,300,019 of record CM076582.1, on the reverse strand, counting down.
TCACATTAACTTGTGATATGGTTAATCTAACAAGTGGAAAATATGTAGGGTTTTTAGTAACTACAAAACATGTGATTGCACATAAAAAATAAACAATGAATATTGGATAACAAATAAACAACAAAAAATAAAGTGAACCACATGTAGAGATAATAATTCTATTTGAACAATATATCTATGAAAAATATTATCACGTACAATTAATATAATGTGCAAGACAAGAATGCTTATAAACTAGCTAAATAACCATGAAGAAAAGTAATATTCGAAAATAAATTACAGAGGTAGAAAAAATGGATGAACATAAATGGTACAAGAGGGGTTTTGATATCCTTCAGTGGGCCCTAACCCAGGGAGGCTCAAAACCCTTAAGAGAAAACCACACTAAAATTTGAAATCAAATATTACTTCCATTAATCGAATAGTTCTTTGTACATGGAAAAAGTTAAAAAACTTGAACTCCAAACTTCTCATAATGCTCTACGCCATTATTCTTATACTGGGCTATTTTATCCCTCTATTTATACAAGATTGTTAGGGGGAAACCATATTGAGAGGAGGATTGATTTCCCTCAAAATGCTAAAAATCATGATCATGTTTCAGAGTCACCACGCAATAGTAGGAAGGAGTATTTACGCTCCATAACCAATCAAGTGGAATATTTTGTATCAGGGAGAAATCCCATGAATATCTCTAGCTGTATCTCATCAAAATATGTACAAAATCCCCTTAATATCATGCACAATAGTCATTTTAGGCACATAAATCACGAACAATCTCCTTGACTCTCCTAAGATGTCAATAAGCTAGGGAAGTGTTATTAAGTGAAAAGAGGAAGGTCTGATGTAGTCTTTATGTGCCTAGGAGTGGTTAGATGGGCCTTATGTTTTATGTATTTGGGAGGCGATTTAACTACTACATGTGGCCTCCCAACCACGTCATGTGAGACATGTCCTATAATTTTTGTTGATTCATCATCATGATGTGGCCATTTCCACACAATCGTTGTGTCACCTACATGGAATTTCCATGTCACTTCCCCGACCATGCCAATCAGATCTCAAATATTTTTGAATGTTCTCATTTATGCCCACCCAATTCCCAACATCCCGATATTGAAACTTAAGACTTAAAACTTCACTTAAATATCTCAAAGAATATCATATCTCTACACCATGCTCAACACCCAATTGATGATGGTTAGGGTTAATCAAAGATTAATTAAGATAAACATGGATTAATAAGGGTTTTAGTCTAATATTATCAATAGATCCCACACCAATGCTTCAATATTTTTTCATGGTTTAAATGCAACATGTCATCGAATCCATCACTCTCTAATTAATGGTTTTTAGTATCTTTGTAAGTATAAAACACGTCCCAAAGGCGTTATAATTCGTTCTAATGCAAAGTCACTAATTCTATTCTCTTTTCTAGGCACATTGAGTAAGACTCTCACTCATATAATTCTCATATAATGGGGAAAAAGGGAAAAATTCACAAAATCTTATTCAACAACCATCCCAATCATGAAAATTGGAGGATTTGGATGTAAAAAATATGAACTCTAGACTCTTCTCAAATACAATATAAAAACTGGGCGCAGGAAGAAGTTCCTGGTTCAAAATCTATAAGTTATTCAAGGAGGAAATCAAGTCAGAGTCAGAGGAGAGTTAGGATGAGGTAGGTGTACTATATAACACTATCCACACCACTTCCAAATCCTACCTGCATCAAATAGTAGCACATTTGAAGTTGGTTTCCTACTCTTATATGATCAGATGGGCACTAGACCATGTGGACTTACCCACCTGGACCATATGAAATCATGAAGGGGCGGTTATTGGGTCTTTTAGGCCAAATAATTTACAAGTAATGTATAAACTTCTTAAGATCAAAATTGTCTACAATAACACTTTTCTTGAGAATTTTCATGATGAATAATGTGTTCAACATGCCTTGACATTGTCTTAATTGATTAAGTTCTGGAGATATAATGATAATAAATTTAAGGAAGAAATTTCTAAGGAATACCCAACTACTCCTTGTAAGGCAGGTCTTGTGTATGTTCTTACCATGTTATGCAAACTATTTGGGGAGAAAGGCCCCAGAAATTTCAAATTAGATTGGGTTCCCCTCATTCATAGAGCCCTTAGTGACTACGTCTTTAACGGGGCCAATATATTGTCTGATAATATTTATAGGCACATTGAGGCCTTTAAAAAATCAAAATAATATTCATAAACCCCTCCTTTTTATATATGTCAATAGACATCATGGTTGATATTTGTTTATCCACTCCTTTCCCAAAAACAAGTTAGCATTGGACTCCAAATTTAGCCAAACCTATCCACATCTATTGTGCCCTTTTATGGGAAGATAAGGCCAAAGAGTGAATTTTACCATATTAGCCATTTTGTAATTATTCCCCTTTATGAAACATTTTTTGATGTCTGACCACCAAAATTTACCCAGGAAGCTAAAAAGGGCATAGAACAAGTGGGTGACTGGAATTTTGCAGAAAAATTGTCTTATGTCCAAATTTATGGATATTTATCTCCCCCCACGCTTTACCTATGTATTCCCTTGATAGGATTATTTGAAGGGAAATTTCCTATCAAACCATAGAAGTAGGCCTAGCTAGATATTTACATTCTTATTATAGCAAAATTTGGCCTTCCTTTCCCTTCAAATTCGTCCCATATGTTTTAACTAATGTCAATCATACTAAGAAAGAAGATGCAACCCTTAAATTCATCAACTTAGCCTTTGTAGAGTTGAAAAGGCATGACCCTATAAAAATTGTATATGACCATTATACCCAAGTTGACATAAAAAGTATGTTCATGAAGAATCACCTCATTATGATATATTCAAAAGAGAAAATTATTATTTTGAAGTTCTATAGAGAATTCAACAACTCTCCTAAGAGTTACTTGTTGATTTATTAATCTTTCAAAGGATAGGGAGAAAATGTTTTCGTACTATATTTTAGGTAGGGAACTTGGAACAAACATCAAAAAAATTTGTGAGTTCATCTTATGCTCCAATGTTTAGGAGATACACAAGTCTATAGTACCCAAGGCCACCAAAACACCAGTGGCCCTTTAGAAGAGTACTAATTAGTAGGAAATGAAAATAAAGATTATCAATATCCATAAGAAGTACTTGATCAAGTCATAGAGGCTCTTATAGATGGATTATTGAAGAAATCAATTTTTGAACTGAAAACCCTAGAAGCTGAAGAGAAAAGGCTATAGGAGTGATGAGATCAATTTGAAAAAGTCTAGCACAAAAAAATCATAAAATCTCAGTCTCAAGGAAAATAACAAGCGCCTCCTAGTCCTTCTACCACTATCCCCAACATAGTTCTACCTCTCCAACAATAAGGTTAGGAATTGGGCTCCCTTAATGGAAGTACTTAGGAATTTTTATCTTGAGAGTTCTATTCAAAACTCCACTAGCCTCTATCCCTTGGGATATACCCCGAGATACTATTTTGGTAGATTCTTTATCACATATTGAAATGGAGGAAATTCCTCCCATAGGGTATTTATTCAACCCTAAAAAGAGGGAAATTATTGAAGGGAGAGCTAGGAATACAAAAGTTGATCACGTTGAAGAACCTCCAACTCAATATACATTGATATGGGATGATTCTCAACATAGTTATGAGAAATTAGTAGGAGAGTTAGCTAACTCAATGGGAGATTTTGCAATGAATAAAATTTGTTTAATTAACAATTTGAGGAAAATCATTAAGAAAAAAAAGAAAAATTGGTCCAATTAGCAGAATAGCTCAATAAATAAGAAGCTTAGTTAAATGAACACGTGAGACTCAAGGTCCCTGAAGGCCTATATAAACAACATGCTCAACAAATGAAAGAAATATAACAACAATTAAAATTTGAACTTGCTAAGGTGCAATGAAATTTTATTACTTTAGATTAAAATATAGATGCATGGATAATTGAGCTATAATTTCAAGTTAGAAAGCTAAGTGATAATATGATTGATTATTATCAATTCAAGAAGGAAAATATGCAAGCCAATGAGCAGCTTTTGCAAGCACTAATAATTCTATAATAATATGAGCTTAGCTCAAGGACAATAGATATTTTTTCACAAATTATTCAATGATATCACATATAGGACTACAAAGCTAAGCTAATCTAAGGAGTTTATCCTCCAATTAGTGTCTTGGAAAGATATGGCTAAGACAATTCCATGCGACCTTCCCTAAATTTTGGATGCAAATAATATGAAAGGAAAAAATGCCTTAAAAGCTGGAAAAATAATTTACAATGCTTCAACGATCTCATGAAGAATTCAAAGCAATATTGTACTTCACTTGTTCACTCAACTACCTAGACAATCAAATAATTTTATATGCTTGATGCTTCATTCTGATATGAATCCACTAGGGCAAAGAACTTCCTCATTAATATACATAGACACATGCTTAATTATTTGAGACAAATTGCGTAATTGGGAAAGGTATACCTTGAGACAATCTCTCAATTATTGGTCAAACCTCAAATTTATTATCTATTGAACAAGCATACCACCTCCAAAGTTTTACAAGAACTTCCAGCCATGGAAAATTGGATCTTTGATTGCAAAATCAACATTCATTTCGATCCACCAAGGCTAATTACTCATATTCTGGAGATCCATTCACAAAGAAAATATCACATGGAAGCTTCTAGATCAGTTGCACTTCAAAGATGATTCACACACATTGGTCAAAGATATAACAATATTATCTTTTATTTTCTATTTTGTATTTTTGAATCTTTTGGTTGTAATAAAATATTTTCCAACTTTATTCATTACTTTTGTGGTGTTATTTAAAGAGATCTCTATGAAATTGATGAGGGATTTTAATTTTCAAAGAAATAATCCTTTTCACTATTGCAAATAATTATTTTGGAATAAATATAAAGAGACATCAAATATTTTGACCTTTTCATTGCTTGGAACAAATGTGGTACTATTGCCTAATTTTGTTTCCTGTTATAAATGAATTCTCATTTTTCCTTTGTTTAATCATCTAATGTTTGCACCTATATAAATGATTAGTGTTTGTACTATTATTGTTCACTGATCTTTGCAGAACTTTTGTAATTGTTTGATAATTTTTTTTATGTATACATGTTGTAGCTATATATTAAGATCCATTTAACTATTTATTTGGGTCCACATATTGTCTACGATGAGATTAAAATTTTGTTTTAGTTTGGTGATCTATGTTATGCAGAATTATGAATTATGGATAAATCATTCTTCCCTAGACATGTGCTTATCTAGAACAACATATTAAATACTTTGCGACTACTTTTCTAACTATGAACAGACACACAGAATGAAATAAGAATATTACTTGGAGTCCAAGAGCTTCCAAAATCTCCTTCTGTCGCTTTTGTTGTAGCTTCAAATTCCAACCGGTTGTGAAAAATATTTCCTGCAAGAATTAACACTAAAAAACAAGATATAGAAATAATATAGATGCCTATTCAAGTTATTTAGCTAAATCAATGAAGTATAAACCATATACATCAGATAAGAATTCATAATATGGAAAATATGAGCTTATACAGATACATATGTGGGAAAGTAAACATCAATATTTATTAATGGATAGAAGGGGAGGTTACAACCTTGTGATTGATTTGAAGTGACCATCTCCAGCAACATCCTAGCCTCATCACAATGTAAATCTCTCCAGCAGCATGTTACACAAATCAACTCCTCAATTGAAATTACACCAGCATTTCTCTACTCAAATTCTTCCTTATCAAACACTAATATCTGTGCTCAATTTATAGAGGAGCTGAAGGTAGTTTTACAATCAATGACTTTCCAATAATAGGCAAGACATGTTCCCAATCTTGTAGATGTCAAATGGACACATGGATTCGAAGTTTCACACATGTGAACTCTTCTAGAAGGCACTAGCCAAGTGGAGATTCCAGAACAATGAGAATTTTGCTCCTAATGTGACCAACGCACCTATGAGTGTCAGGAAGTGCTTTGCAGAGCAGCCTTGAATTGGGCTACTTACATATGAAATGCACTTAGTCCCTTTAGAGGCAATGTTGATGAGCTCTCATATGATATATTATAAGCTTCAAATCTTGGAAACCTTTGTAGATGAAAGTCATGAATGATTTGTCTTGTTCTTTGTCTTAGGGCATGTAGCAACTAAAATGATAGGGGAGGATAGACCCTATTCATTGGTCTTGGAGATGATGTCAGTTAACCAGGTCATTGGGAATGATGCCCAAATTGACCTATAAAAATTTCCCCCCTAAAGCATGAAGTCAGAATAATAATAACAATATTTTGGCTGAGATGATTTACATTGTGATGGGCTGGAGATGAAGCGGAGTGGCCACCTGCATCGATCTTACAATATAGTACATCATGATATATCCTCTTGATCATAATTGCTGAGGGTAGGCATTCACATGTTCAACACATAAACAATCTAATAACATGTACATAATTTAGAAAGTCGTCTACATTGGAATGTTGCCAAATACATACATGCCTATAGATATAGGCCCATGTTCGGATGACTATCTATATGTAAGGTCACCATACAGATGATGTGTACAAAAATCCTAAAATCGCAGTCCGGATGGTTGAAACTAATTTCGAGGTCTTCTTATCTCGTTCACTCGATCATTCGTGTACAAGTCTAGCCATGCGAATATACGATTTTTAGTCTTACATGGAAAGACATCATTTGATTACCAGCCAATGATGTGAGCTGTTAACAAACGCGATAGAACCGCCATTGATGTCAATGGCCCTCAAGGTAATGTAGTACATTTTGTAAGGCGTGAATAGATGATTTGATGTCGAACGCCAAACAAAATCTTTCGGTCAAAAGAACGAAAGTGAGGATCTTGTAGATGCTGTAACAAGCCTCATGGTACTGGAACATAGTGTTTCTAAGTGAAATTCCTGGATATTGATTTGTCGTGGAAAAGAAGCCATCTTATTGCAAAACGAGAGTTACTGATTTCAGAGAAAAAGGTATGACTTGATATAGCAATTTTTAGGGATGACGGTCATGAGAATGAAGGTTTATGAGTATTGCAGAATGATGAGTATTCACTGGATGAATTATCTTGAACATATTGGTGACACTGAGATGAGTTGGTAGCATTGACCCAAAACCGAAGTGAAGGTATGATGAACCATAGGTATGAATGAATCATCAAAAATATTACCCAACCCAAATATTCATGGTGATGGAGTGAAGTGTCATGTTCAAGAGCGACCTCCTACCGTAAAAAGTTTTGTTTACTTTTCCAAATTTTCCCCGGTCATTTGTCCACTAGTACCTCTTTATTTTTTAACAAGCTTGAGGAGGATAAGCTTTTCTTGATCTATAACTCAACCCTTTGGGTGAATAAAGTATCACTATTTACTAATTTAACGAGTCTAGAGATGAATGAAACTCGATTCTTGCCATGATCGACAAGCCTGTCACTATTTTATGTTTTAACGAGCTTAACAATAGTGACAGCCCTATCCTTTTTCCTATTTAGAGAGTTTGAAAAAGAGGAAGAAAGAAAACTCCATAGGTACTTTTTCGTAAAGTTGTCGCTCAGATCCGAAAAAGTGTAAAATAATATCGGAGAGAACCTCTTTAGTCATGTTCGACCAAGGTATTCCTTTTTCATACATAATCTATCTCAGTCTGGAAAAGGGTTAAACTTATACTAAGTAGATATCAATCCATTTACTTTTACGAGCTCGAAAAGACAAGTGCTCAACAATATTTTCACATTATCGGAGCCTGAAAATAGCTGAAAGAAGACTCGAGGGGTTCCTTTTTCACTGTTATCGAAGCTCAAAAAAGAATAAAAGTGCACTTCAAATCCTTTTTCGTTTTTAACAAAGCTCTAAAAATAAGGAGAAAAAGTATGCTTTGTGGTCAAATCATCCTTGAAATAAATCTGCACGACTAATCTATTTATCAGTTGTAAGACATGTTCAGAACAACATCGAATGGATTAAAAATACCTGTTTCATGATAAAAAACATAATAAAACCATAGTCATAGAAATAAATTCGATTTGCAAATAATTAAATGACTATTAAAAAGTGTTTTACTATTCATTTTTACCATTCCATAGTTACCATTTGCATTTTGGAGCTCTGAACCTGATTTTCCCCCCGAACTTCAGCTGCTGATTGCGATCGTTTTTGTGGATGGATTTCATTGCCGTTTGATCCAGGTTAGTGATATGAAGCTCCTCTTTCCTTCAGTAATCATTTCATTTCCAATTTTTGAAATTTTTTAGGGTTTTGGGGTCCCTAGGGTAAATTCTACCTAAAAAGAGGGAAACTCACCCCTGGATGTCAAAAATTGTGTTGCATAATAAGTGAATTGAAGGCTACTTGCATAAACAATGCACTGTCTCTTGTTAGGGACTATGTTGGGTATAATATAGATTTTTTTTTTTTTGCATTATGCCCAAAATTTGCCTAATTTTTTGCATTGAATGGAATCTAATGGTTCTTATGGTTGTATTTCAGGTTTCCATCGGATTAAAATGATGATTACATGGAGGGAAAGAAAACATGAAGAACAAGATATGCTTGCCCTTAAATGATCTGGATACAGTAAGAGCCCTAAGATATTGTGGAATGCATAAGTACTTCAAGTTGTCTAGGATGAGGCAACAAATAGAACTTTTGGAGTTCTTAGTTCAAGCATGGGATCCAACTATCGAGGAATTTCATATTAAGAACCAAGTGGTTCCCATAATAGTCGAGGATGTATACTTTCTTATAGGTTTGTCGAGGAGAGGCTTTCCCATTTCACTCTCAGGGTCTATTGTTGGAGGAGAGACAGTGAGAGATTATGTTTTGCAACATTATTATCCAGGTGCAGAGCCAAGAAAATATGGAAAGATAAACATCCGGGATGTTAGAGATTTTCCTTTGAGAACTATCCTTTTCACGATCGCAAAACTTGCTGGCACCGTTACACTACATGTAGCGAATAGATCGTATATGTAGTACACGCTAGAGTGTATGGAGCCAACAATATTCAACTGGTCTGAAGCTGTTCTTTCTCAAATAAAGGAACAAATGAAAAAAGCGAAGGGAGGAAGGAAGAAGAACTTAAGTTATGGTTCGATCCTCATATCCTTCACCTTATAACGAATTCCACTAATGCAACCACAACATGTGACACTGGATATGTCTAATCCTAGAGATCCGTGGATGCAGAGATGGGTAGAACTCAAGAGTAGGCACGTAGGCCAATCGACTATTGTGTTCTCGACTACATTCTTCACTTGGTTCCGACGACAGATTGTTGCCATCGATGAGTATGCATATGTAGGCATTGATTTCTGAGGAGACATATATTTAGCATTACCAGAAGGTGCTCAGTGGGGTGAAATGGATAAGAATGTTTTGATCATGTTTTTGATTTTCCTAAGGTTTATACAATGTTTTGTATTTTTGATGTTTTCCCAAGACTAAACTAAATTTTTGATGTAATGTAGATGTTGGTCATGTTCAACCAGTAGAGGAACTAGAGCGTGAAGTAGATGTGCCGGTAGAGAGGGTTGTCGGGAGAGCAGTCCTTCAGAATCTTGATATGGCTGAGACTCTGGCTAAGCTTCGACAACACATAGAGGGATTAACCTTCGGGATTCCATATTTCAGGATCGAAGAGTTACCCATGCAATTGCAGCGACACACTATTGGGGTTCCTAACCGTTGGATGTGATTACTTCGTAGGATAGCTAGATCTATAGCATGTTACCACAAGCACCACTAGTTTACCTTTTACATTTTTCATACATTTTGAGGTCATATGACCAATGTGTCATGGGCACAAATTTTTGTAAAGACCTATAACTATCTATCTATATGATTTCAACGTTTTCCTATGTTTATTGTGCAATCCTATTCAATGATGTCAATGTTTTCTTTACATATGTTGCAAATGTACGTCTAAAACTTGATTAGCTAAAGAATCAGTCAATGTGTTCAAATTTATGGAAATGTGTTGATATTGAATAAAATCAAAGTGTATTTCCAAAAGTTGAACTCTTAGGAACACAATCTATGCAATGTTGGATTTCTAACATTATAAACACTAGTAATTTGTAATACCACAAGTTGTGAGTCTAACCTTATGATGATATGGTTAATACCAAATGAAATGGCATCAGAGAGAAGTTCGATCAACGCACTATACTTAGCGATATTGTTCATCGATATACCAATACACATCCGTTGAAAACTCACTAACTCGTCGTTCGGAGCGAAAATGGCACACGCTGCATAGGATAGATTCTGCGTACTACGAATAGCACCATAAGCATATCCAACAAAGGGTACCGAAGATTCAAACATCTACGATGAAATGTAAAGCAGATTACTAACGTCAAGAAAACTCTAAAAACAAATTAAGATAGTGAATGCAAATCAACAACACATATATACAATATAATACAAAAAATTACTACGCTCATAATTAAGCATAGTAACGTTTCAAATACAACCCATTTCTAGGCTGCGCCAATGGAATTCCATTGTAATCAACCAACTCATAGGCACCCTTAGCAAGAATTCTTTTGAAAATATAGGGGCCATGCCATAGTGGTTCAAATTTTCCTGTACCTATTACATCAGCTTCTTGATTGTAAAGAAGGACCAAGTCGCCCTCTGAGAAAATGTGAGGCTGGAATTTTTTTCGTATTACGCCTTTATACGTCTCTTATGTGCTTCGTTGGCCAATTGGGCTTCACGACACGTTTCATCAAGATGGATGAGGTTAAGGAGACACGCTTCTTCTTCTGAGGTGTCAGGTAACAAGTCGATTGTGAGTTTTAACGATGGTATTTCACATTGGATTGTTAAGATAACTTCCAAACCGTACACCAATTGAAAAGGAATAAATCCAGTTGTGTTTCTCACCGAGGTTCGATATGCCCACAAGGCAGAGTACAGGATCAAATGCCAATTTCTTTTACGAACTCCTATCATTCATTGAAGCATATGTTTAAGAATATTGTTGATAGCCTCAACTTGTCCATTTGATTGTGGATAATGAGTAGAATTATCATGTGACAATCCTATTTTGGCAATCAATTCAGTCATCATATGGTTGCAAAAATGCTTCCCATGATCTGTAACTATAGCCTGTGGGAATCCAAACCATGCAATAACATGATTAAAGAAAAACAACGCAACTATTTATCCTGTGTTGTTGAATGTAGGCATCGCTTCGGCCCATTTGGTAAAGTAGTCGACTGTGACAATAATATAACCATGCCCCCCAGACAAACAAGGGTTACAGGTCATGAAGTCGATACCCCATTTCAAAAATGGTCCCACAGAGACAACATGATGCATTGGCGCTGGCGGTTTGAGGATTTTACGATCAAAGATCTGGCACGCATGACAAATTCGGACCGCGAGGATGCAGTCTCGAAAAATTTTAGGCCAAAAGTAACCGGTGCAGAGTATCTTCTACGCAGTAGCATATCTAGATAAATGTCCACCACAAACCCTAGCATGAAAATCATTTAAAACCTTTTCAGCCTCCTCATGAGTGAGGCACCTCCTTAACATGGTATCGAAACCACGACGATAAAGTGTATCGCCGACGATTAGATAATCTTTGGCTTGGTATCGAATACGTCTTGTTCAGAGAGAGGGGTATCAAGTCAAAAAGTTTGAGTTTGGAGATAAATGATGAAATCTCCATACCAAGGATCATATGATCCGATCAGAAACAAAGACTCATCAGGAATTGATGGTTCCGATGTAGTTGCTATACTATCAGAGGGAAGGTCACATAGAAGCTTAGCCAAAATTAAAGACTTCTTTGACTTGGATTTGATGAATTCCAAATCAAATTCCTGCAAAATGACAATCCATTTTGAATATTTCCCCCCCAGAAACTAACGTGATAAGATATAAGTCACAGGGTTGCAATCCTAAACGATAGTAGTCTTTTGGAGCAGGATATAATGGAAAAATATTTGGACAGCTTGAATAGCTGGCAAGGAAATATTTTCTATGTACGAATACTTAACTTCCGTATCATTGAGATTACGACTCAAATAATAGATTGGATGTTCAATTCCATCTTCTACTTGGACCAAAACCATAGCAATGGTCGTTTCAGTCGTGATGATATATAGGAAATAATCATTTTGATAATTAGGGGGGTACATTAATGACGCTTGGACAAGAGTATCCTTGACAACATCAAAATAAGTTTGTTCAACTTGGTACCAGTTGAAGGGAACCCCCTTTTTCAAGAGTCAAGTAAATCCTTTAGCCATTTCGGCGTAGTTTGGAATGAACCTTCTTAGGAAGTTAGCCTTTCCTTGAAGTTCTGTATCTGAAGTAAATTTGATGACGCAGGAAAATAAAAAATGGCCTGAACCTTCAATGGGTCACTTCAAATTCCTTATTTTGAGACTACGAATCCAAGAAAACGACCAGAACCAACAAAAAACACACATTTTGTAATGTTAGCAGCATAAAAAGATGGCTCTCAAATGCATCGGGTGATCAGTTTGATTTTGTGAATGCACTGGTAAATCATCTAGATAAGGTTGAACAATGTGCTTGATGTCATTGAAAGCATAGTCCATTGCTCTCTAAAAAGTTGCCCCAACGTTCTTTAAACCAAACGAAAGTTTTCTATAAGCGAATGTGCCCTAGGGACAAATGAATGCTGTCTTATGTTGATCCTCTGGACGGATATTGATTTAATTGTAGCCGGAAAATCCATCCATAAACTAAAAGATTTCACATCCAGCACAATCGTCAATAATCTGGTCGATAAATGGAGTAGGATAGTTGTCTTTTGGACAAGCAATATTGACATCCCAATAATCGACGCACACTCTAATAGTTCCTTGCTTTTTCATGACAGGAACGATGTTGGAAACCCACTCAGTCAGCGGAGCAAGGTATATGAAACCAACATGCAAAAGTTTTTCAATTTCTGCCTTGATGGCAATGGCTTTCTTCAGATGAATAGGACGAAGTCGTTGACACACCGGTTTGACATCAGGATACATATTAATAGTGTGTTCAACAATACTAGTATTGATGCCTGGAATTTCCTCATAAGACCAAGCAAATACATCATGAAATTCACGAAATAGAGAGCGATATGTTTCAAGTTCTGATGGAGAACAATATACACCAACATGAATATTTTCTACAATGGTAGGTTTGGTAAAAATATCGATAGAAATGGTTTCTTCAATATTTGATAGATTGCGCTCGGAATCGATTGCATTAATAGGTAAAGAATTCAAAAAGAAGTTTTTGATTGATGGGTAATATAGTTCACTAAGATAGTTTCTTCATGATGATGATAATCTTCCCATGGTTCTCCTTCTGACATCATGGCTTCCAAAATATTCTCATCTATAAAGAACATTGAAGAAAAAGGATCAGAGGGAGTACCAAAATCTAAGGAACGATCAACCTAAACACTTGGCGATGCTGATTTCAGATTCGCCGCACAATCCTGATAGATTGATTTCTATGCTAGCCAATAGGGCTAGGCAGCAGAAACTCATCCAACGTAACAATTTCAGAATCACCCGTACTCTCCCTTAAGCCAAATGGAGTGGAAGAGATCATGTAGTAGGTGTCTATACTTGTAAAGGTTCCCATGAGAGTGGAATCCTTTAAGAGTCCCACACTAATGTTCTGAAGTGCTAGTTGGGGAGCGTGAATGAACGGAATGCTTTCAGTTACCTGCGAAGCGGGGCAAAGAAGGATAGATGATTAATGACTGTGATAGTACCTTTATATGGAAAGGAAATCATTCTGAAATATGTAGAAACAATTGCAGTCATTGCATATACCCATGGCCTTCCAAGTAGAATATTATAGTCAAGGGGTCCATCAACAACCTCGACATCAACATTCATTGTTTTTTTCCCCTAGTTCAACATGCAAGTTATTAATAATACCACAAGGCTTATATGTACGTCCATCAAAAGCCTTCAACGTCGTTGATGATTGTGATAAGCGCGACGAGCCAAGTGACTTCCAACAATTTAGATACATAATGCATGTAGATTCTCCCTCATCAATAATAGTGCAATGAACAAGGTGATTGAGAACATTTACTTGTATGGAGAATTCCAATTCTGCTGGTAGTTGTAGCACATAGCCCATATGACTAAAGTAACTTCTGGTGGTAAAGGTGGTTTTAATGCTAATCTATGCAAATGACGGGGGAAAGGATTTTGTTCTTCCATGATTACTAATTTATTTTAACCAAAAACAAATAAACAAAATAAAAGGGTAATGCTAGGCAAAAGGGTTTGCCAAGAAACTGTTAACTGCAGAATACCTCATGGCGAGCCAAGAAGTATGGGCAGGAAATCTCCCCGAATGCTATGTTCGGTGTATCACAATTTACAAGGTGGCCGACTCAGTTCACTATGGATGGATAACACCTAAAATTTTTCCTCCTAAATATAACCGAAGGTACGTGGAGGCCGAAGTCCGTATTAGCGCTGTTTGATGCGAAACCGCATAGTGAGAGCACCCCTCTATACTTTTCGTACTGTAACACTACTTGATATACCCGAAAGTATGTGGACGAGCTACGATATACTTACGTACGTGGAGTGAGGTATCACACTCAAAATTTATCACAGACAAGTTAACGATAACTGCTATGTTTTACGACGCCGAAACATGTCTCTAGCCTAGACCTTCTAAATGTTATCATTATGGTTCCAATGCTTTGTTAGGTAAATTGAGATAAATTTTAAGTTGATCTTGTTTATCAATTTGCCTTTCAAAGGTTCACTGTGATGATGTATTGGAAATTCTTAAAATGAAAACTAAGAATGATAAGAAATCTTTCTCTTTTAGTTTTTCAATGAAAATCCTAGCTACTAGAGGGAAAGAGAAATCAATTTGAGAGCAAACAAATCAATGAGCACAAACTAAATGCAAATTTACTAATTGTTCCTTTTGCAAAACACACAAACCACTACATGCAAATGCAGGTTTTTCTTTTCAGTTTCCTTTAATGTTATGAATGCATAAAAGAAACTAAGTGCACTAAATCAATAAAAACAAATGCCTTTTACTTTTGAGAAATGAGGAATATAACAACAATTTCTCTTTTGAAGGAAAATTGAAGAATTAAACAACAATTTCTCCTATCAGGAAATGAAGAATTTACGACATTTTACTTTTCAAAAGCAAATGGATCTAATGTGACAATGAAAATACTTTGAAATTAATTCACCAATGATAAAGAAAAACACTTTAAACAAACATTGAACAAATTTTTCTTTCAAAAGAGGAAGAGGTAGATAAGATCACTGGTTAATATGAGGCTCAAAATTTTCAAAACACAACAGAGAACAAACTGAAAAAAATTGCAATGAAAAACTCAAAGGAATTTGGATGGTTTTAGGAGGCAACACAGTCTCTAAAGAGAGACAGTGCTATGCAACGCAGGTGTTGTGTGGACAATCCGTCTTGCGGGCAAGACCGATCTCCCTAGTACTAAAGTATCTAGCAACAAACAGCCAAATAAACTAATCTTTCTCTAAGCATATATGATCTACGAAAAGCTCTAGATAGGTGTAAAAGACTTACCGTTTGTCCAGTGCTTGTTTAAAATCGTCGTTGTCCCTCGCGCGCTTGAAGGAGTTTCCTTTGTAAACCTGCAATTACAAACAAGAAAAAGATTACATAGCACCTGTATAGAAATCATCATAAACCATGCTTATCATAGTGATCAAGGAGTCTATGAAATAAACCATCAATTGAAAGATTATTGAGAAAAATGAGTATATTTGTATTAACTTCAAAAAGAGAAAATCCTTACAACCTGAGCCTTGATGTTGCACAGGACTTTCTGAGGTTCGAAGCAGGAATCTCTTTTAATTTGACAATTTCTGCACTCCTCCAACCAAGACAAATAGAGGTATGTAATCTCTACTCACAAAAGTCTTAGTTAACCAAGTCTAAATCTCAACAACACTTAACTTCAAATATTCTAAAAGCTTGAACTCCCTTTGAGGCTACCCAATGCCTCTTTTTATAGTAGAAAGGGGGAGGTTTGCTGTTCCAAGGATAAAGGGATAGAATTCTCCTTCAAAGGGATAGTTCCTTACATCAAGGGGTTAGATCTATAAGGTAAGGGATTCATGCACCTCACAAGAGCGGTTCTACCACCGCAAAATCCATTCTAGAAGCTTCCAGAATTCACTTTTATTGAGATTTTTGGAATTTACTTGCGCCTTTTTAATCTTACAGGGGTCTGCACCTTTAACAAAGATAAAGTGCGTTCAGGAACGCAGGAAAGCTGAACATTGGGTGCGGTACCGCAGGCAAGATAGTCAGAAAGTGCGATACCAAGTTTAAGAGACTTTTAGGAACTTTTTCTGATTTTCAAGGCTTGACATGAGGAACTAATACGTTAGATTTGCAAAAGGGAGAAGTATGAGTAATAATGAGCTCATACACATGGAAGAATGTTAGTGTGACAATTTTCAGTGTAACAGATTGCCCCCTAAAGTGCAAAGTCTGGAATAGATGATGCTGAAGTCTGTCATATATGAAGAGTGCAGTACTTTATCATTTCAAAGATCATCCTGTGGACACCCCAGTCAGCACCTGTAAAAACATTCAATGCAAAATATATATGTACACATATCATCATTGAGGTAGGCATTCCCATACTCAGATTAAACTAAAAACTGATTCAACTGCTTTGATACAGGAATGATTTTGAGTACATCATAGTATAGGCATGTGTGAACATAGCATGGACGCAACCATCTGTTTATAAATAGTCCACTGTATAAATGATAACAAAATTCCTCGCAGCCTGGATGGTAGAAACTAGATCCAGGGTCTTGATTTCCGCATCTCGAACTAGTATGATTCTATCCATGCGAATGAATGTGTCGAAGTCGAACATGGTAGAAACCACTTGATTACCAGTCAATGATGTAAACTGTTAACAAGTGTGAGAGTAACCACCAGTAATGTCAATGGCTCTCAAAGTACTCAATACAATCCATGAAATGTGAATGAATGAGCTGAAGTTGAACATGTCATGGAATCATTCGATCGAAGGTCAATGATGCAACCTGTCGTCGAAGGCGAGAAACCTGCCATTGAGGCATGCAGATTTCAAGGTACTGACGATTTCTGGATCAACTTCCTAGATAATGAGCTGTCGTCGATAGAAAGTGATCCGTTGTAGGCAAGCCCACAACACGAAATCATAGATCAAGTTTTGAAAATATATCGGCAAGGACTGACTCAGGGATGGTAAAAAATGGATGACAGATATTTTGCAGATGAATGGTTTATTTGAACTGTCCTCTTGAACACATAACGACACTGCAGATGGCTTGGTGACAGTTGACCCAAAGCTAATACCTAGGAACTCGATGAAGAATTTCAAATGAGGTTTGATTAACTGTTAGGTAAAGGATTTCCCAACCCAGGTGATTGAAAGTGTCGTGTTCAAGAGTGGTTAACTAGATTTTCGAAAAATCAAAATACAACAAACAAGTCCATTTTTCTCTCTTTTCCCCCACCATTTCTGGCAAGTACCTCTTTATTTTTGACAAGCTTGAGGAGGATAACATTTTCTTGTTTATAAGCTCATCCTTCAGATGAGTCCAACTTAGTTTAAGATTCGAACCCTAAGAAGGAGTGGTTTGTTCCTGTTGAAAATTAAACAGGTCCTTTACTGTTAAATTTTAACGAGTCCAGTATAGGAGAAACTCGGTGTTTTTCATTTTTAGGGAGTCAGAAGAAAAACTTAAGAAGACTCCATGGGTGTACTTTTTCGTAAATTTAGTCTCTCAGGCCCGAAAAAGGATAAAATAATGCGGGAGAGAACTCTATTGACCGTAATTAGTCAACGCATACCTTTTTCGTAAATAGTCCACTTCAGTCTGTAAAAGGGGTAAACTTATACTGAAGGGAAGATTATTCATTTACTTTAAACGAGTTCGAACAATCAAGTACTCAACAATCTTTTCATATTTAGAGAGTCTGAAAAGGGCTTAAAAGAGAACTCCAAGTTTTCGCTTTTTCGTAATTTTCAAGAGTCCGAAAAAGTGATAAAAGTATACTCAGTAGTTTCGCTTTTTCTGTAAATTTTAACGATTTCGAAAAAGGGATAAAAATGTGCTCATGGTTTTCACTTTTTCTTAAGTTTTAACGAGTTCGAAAAAGGGATAAAAATGTACTCATGTGGCCGAATTTCAATTTCATTTACGAGCAGGAAAAGACGGAAAGAACTCGACATTTTCATGTGTTTTACGAGAATGAAAGATATCAAAATAATCTCGGGATTTTCATGAGTTTTAACGAGTCTTGAAAATAACCGAAATTGACTCAAGATAGGTTTCATTTTTCCAAAAGCTTGAAACAGAGAAAAACTATGCTTCAGAGTGGTTTCATTTTTACACAAGCTTGAAACAGAGAAAAAACTGTGCTTGATGCCCACTAAGCATAACTGCTAGAGCGCCAGACCCCCCAGCTTCATTTCATTCAACTAAGTACACTATTAATTAATAGCTGGATGGAATGAAGGTTCATTTACGAGATCATGTGAAAGACCCGACTTAAAACTGTAAGAAAATTATGCAAAAACTGAAATAACTAACCTAAATAGACGACTTAACATTTACGAGATCTAGTCAAAGACTCGACTCAATTAGGGGAGGATTTGTTTCATTTTTTAATGAGCTTGAGATAGGAAAATAACTATGCTCATGGCAACGTGTTTCATTTTTTAACGAGGTTGACACAGTAAAAGGAACTTTCCTCTTCTAAATGTTTCATTTTTTAACGAGGTTGACACAGGAACAGGAACCATCCTCGTATACTTTCTACAATCTACCTACATAACCTACTAATTCATTTTTTAATGAGGTTGACACAAGAAAGAGAGCTGTCCTCCTTACAGTTCATTTGTTAACGGGTTGACTCGATGCAAGGAATATCCTCGATAATGCGTTCCTTTTTAAGGAGGTTGACAGGAAAAAGCTGTCCTCTATACTGATTCATTTTTTAACGAGGTTGACACAGTAAAAAGGAACTATCCTTTGACCATGGAAGTTCTGTTTTAATGAGGTTGACAGGAAAAGAACTCTCTTACGATTCATTTTTCGAGTTGATAGATGTAGGGAACCATACTCTTGATTTCAGCGTAATCCTCTCTACAATATACCTACTGATTCATTTTTAATGAGGTTGACACAGGAAAAGAACTATCCTCATCGCCGACTGATTCATTTTTTAACGAGGTTGACACAGTAAAAGGAACCATCCTCGACCTCACTGATTCATTTTTTAATGAGGTTGACATAGTAAAAGGAACTCTCCTCAGCCTCACTGATTCATTTTTTAATGAGGTTGACACAGTAAAAGGAACTCTCCTCACACTCACTAATCATGGCTTCCAACTGGAACAAACACATGTCAATGGACACACCTTGATCATGGCTTCCAAGAGGTCTTCATCAGAAGGAAGAATAGTTCTCTGGAAGGAACACATGTCAAGGGACTCAAAATAGATAAGAACATCGCGTTCAAATAATCCCATAGAGTTTTCCATGTCAATTACCGGATCTAAGTCAAAGGAAGACGAGAAAACAGTGAGAGGCTCGCTTACATCGGTAACTGAAAACATGGGACTAGTTGCCACATAATTAACCCGTGGCGAGGTAGATACCACTTTAGAATCAGGAACATTTAGGGCTGTCAGATTATTGGTAGTTGAAACAAGACTAGGGAACGAAAGTTGGTCTACAGTCACAATATTGCCATTGTGAGGGAAAGACATCACGTGAAAGAGTGTCGATACGACAACTTTCATTGCATAGACATAGTCTCGCCCAAGGAGTAAATTGAAATCCAAGGGACCTCGAACTACCATAAAATCAATACAGACAGTTTTACCTTCCAAAGTAATAGGAAAATTAGGAAGGATCCCTAAAGGTTCACTAATGGTTCAGTTAAAAGCTTTCAAATTCTGCGTAATAGGCACAAGCTGAGGGGAACCCAAAGCTTTCCAAGTAGTTGAGGATAAAATACTAACAGAAGCACCTTCATCTACCTGTGTTTGATGTATGTCCCTACCACCCAACTTCACAATGATTTGGAAAGGGACGGAGGAAGGAAGACGAGGTTCTGTCAATCTATTCCAATCAAAGGAAAATACCTCAGTACTTGGAGGGGTTTCTGTAGAAACAGGTGAAATGCCCCCCGGCATAGAAGAATCTGATGTAACAAGAAGAACCTGAGCGGTATGAAGTTCACTCTCTACAGGGAGAATAGGATTGACCGAATGTGAAATCGAATCGACTACTTGATCAACTAATGGATCATCAACCTGAGTGATATGAGTTTCACTCTCCAATGGAAGAGTGGGATCGACTGTACTTGAAATTAGATCAATCACTCCGTCAGTTGACGGTAGGTTGGGAGAAAGTTTACGGTAACCAGTTGGAAAATCTTGCTGTGAAACAGTAAGGTTTTCCAACAATTTTGAGGCTTCATCCATGTGAGGGAAAATATGAGTTTGATGACTCCCTTTGAATAACCTACAATGAAATCTAACTTTACCCTTTTCCCAGGTGTGAAAATCAGCGGTTGATGGATCAACGGAAAGTTGATGAGATTTTTCTGACCATACTTCCAAGACCTTTGGAATACCGGGACAATTGATAAGGAAGTGGTCACCCTTACAAATCTTGCAAGGGTATTTGGGTTTACAATGCATGTTGGAGGTTTCCTCAACACAACTAACATTTACAGCCATGGTTGGTTGGTTGACTTCTTTCTTATCTTGCTTCTTCTTCTTCTTCTTCTTCCATTTCTTCTTCTTCTTAGTCACCTGGTTACTAGCGTCAAGGCTTTTACCAAGTGAAGAGGAATAAATGGAGGAAGAAATATTAGGCGAAGAAGGTAAAGGGTCAACAGAAGGTTGGTGATGTTGAAACGGTGAACCTGCGCTGGTATCGGTTGAAGATGAGATGGTCTGAATAGTAAGGGGAGCCATGAAGTTGAAAACCCAACTTTATATTGGTAAACCTATTGTAAATCTAGGTAATGACAAAGTAGCCATATAAAGAGGACCAACATTTCCAAAACAAGGAAAAGTACTAGGATTCTCATTAAGAGGGGTTCCTTGGTTGGTAAATTCCGGAATAGTTGCCATTATATTCAACTTCAGTGAATTTTATTAACAAATTAAAAACTAAAATTAACAATTAACAATTCACACATAACACTTAAAATTCACAATTCAGACCTATGGTCTCTAAAAGTAAAAACAAACAAATTAACATGCGCTATCAAATCTAGGAGTCAAACCACATACAAACAGTAACTTCCCATACTGAAAACACTAGTTGGTGATGAAATCCAACATCGTAGAATATAATACAGAAAGGGCGGTTGGGCAGTTGCCCAGCTTTGTAATGAAGCAGTGGCACAAGCCAAGCACAAAACCATCCTGAGTGAAGAGAACCCCCAGGAAGAGAGTCCAAGTGAGTCTAGTCAACGTACACTCGGTCACGGTCGGATCTTTCCTTCACCATCACCTTAGGAAATAATCTTAAGTTTGTGGACACTAAGGTTACCAATAGTAACAAATATAACTGGGGGAATAGTCTACGATCCGATCCCACGCGCAAGGGCAGAGTAACAAAGTTCAATCCCCTTGAAGGTTCCTCGACATGGTTAATCCAAGGTTTACCGACAAGTGACCCCTAGGCTCCTCGACAATGGTTAATCTGAGGTTTACCGTTTGTAATACACGCAAAATATTCTATCTTCCCCAATGAAACATAATTGATTGTCTCAAAGGTTCGGACATGATCTCGTGATTGAATTCTTTAAGAGAAGCTTCCTAGATTATACAAATTACAATTGGGTTTATTTCCTACTGCAAGATTTGTCTACTTTTGTTTGTTTAGTTGCTTTGGAAAGTTAACTACAACCTATTCCAAAGCACTAACCTAAGCTAGATTGGTGGAAAGAGCCCTAGAAAATGTAAAAATGTCTAGATGAATTTTATTAAGCACTGTGTTATTTGGGTTGTTATTACTCAAAGGGTAAATGGATATGAAACTAATGGTGTTATGACCCGAACCAAAACTGAATGCAATCGAATATGATAATGTAATCTTTCAATTCGATGAATCCTAACTAAAGTAAGGAAAGAGTTTCCATTCACTTCCAACAATTCAAAAATTGATCACAAAGAGGAAAAATACCAAATCCTCTAATGCACTAATTTCATCAAGAAAAACTAATGCAAATCAATCCAATTTTTTTTTTTTATATTTTTGTGTTTTTAAAACAAGCATAAAAACATCAAAATTTAAATCAAAGAAAATTGATCTAAATCTACGATTGATTTTTTAGAATGTAAACGATGCAGTTGTAATCTATGCACAATTCACTCGAAAAGTATGCAAATCTAATCTATGCACATTTTCGTTCATATTCTGAAAATGAGAATTCTAATTATGAAAATGTTATCTATGCAAGAGAATTCTCAAACACAATCAAGTGCAAGCCAAGAAAATCGGGTGAGAGATCCAAAGATCAAAAAACACTCAAAGGCGATTAACACTCATACACAATTTAGCCCCCCCTAGCGAATGAGGGGGACATTTTTTTGCGAAAATAAAAGCAAAAAGATGTAAAATTGTGAAAAGACTGAGACAAACCCCCAAGTAATGACCAAAGGAAATCAAATTAATAATTTCTCAAAAAAGAGACTCAAAACACCCAATATACAGATTCATTCACAAAAAGCTTTTGTGAAACAATGTGTCAGGCAGAGAAATAAAAATTCTAAGATAAAGATAAACTAAAAGAAATAAATCTAAAGTTTTCAAAATTTTATGAGGTCCGCGAGGCTTCCGGAGAAATGTGAGGTGCGGTCCTTGCTTTGTTAACTCCACAGAGAAATCACGAAGCGCCGCACTATGAAAACATAAAGAAGACAAAGTGCGGTCCCAGGAAAAATTAAAGAAAAACATAAAAGATCTCAAAATTTTCAAAAACAGAGAAAACCTAAGCTACCCAGGCAGATGTCTATCAATCAAAAACTAGGAAAAACATTTCCTCAAATCAAAATAAAAGAGAACCAAAAACAACAAGTTCTGTCCCCAGTGGAGTCGCCAATTTGTTGTGTGGACAATCCGTCTTGCGGACAAGACCGATCTCCCTAGTACTAAAGTATCTAGCAACAAACAGCCAAATAAACTAATCTTTCTCTAAGCATATATGATCTACGAAAAGCTCTATATAGGTGTAAAAGACTTACCGTTTGTCCAGTGCCTGTTTGAAGTCGTCGTTGTCCCTCGCGCGCTTGAAGGAGTTTCTTTTGTAAACCTGCAATTACAAACAAGCAAAAGATTACATAGCACCTGTATAGAAATCATCATAAACCATGCTTATCATAGTGATCAAGGAGTCTATGAAATAAACCATCAATTGAAAGATTATTGAGAAAAATGAGTATATTTGTATTAACTTAAAAAAAAGAAAATCCTTACAACCTGAGCCTCGATGTTGCATAGGACTTTCCGAGGTCTGAAGCAGGAATCTCTTTTACTTTGACAAGTTCTGCACTCCTCTAACCAAGACAAATAGAGGTATGTAATCTCTTCTCACAAAAGTCTTAGTTAACCAAGTCTAAATCTCAACAACACTTAACTTCAAATATTCTAAAAGCTTGAACTCCCTTTGAGGCTACCCAATGCCTCTTTTTATAGTAGAAAGGAGGAGGTTTGCTGTTCCAAGGATAAAGGGATAGAATCCTCCTTCAAAGGGATAGTTCCTTACATCAAGGGGTTAGCTCCATAAGGTAAGGGATTCATGCACCTCACAAGAGCGGTTCTGCCACTGCAAAATCCATTCTAGAAGCTTCCAGAATTCACTTTTATTGAGATTTTTGGAATTTACTTGCACATTTTTAATCTTATAGGGGTCCGCACCTTTAACAAAGATAAAGTGCGTTCAGGAACGCAGGAAAGCTGAACATTGGGTGCGGTACCGCAGGCAAGATAGTCAGAAAGTGCAATACCAAGTTTAAGAGACTTTTAGGAACTTTTTCTGATTTTCAAGGCTTGACATGAGGAACTGATATGTTAGATTTGCTAAAGGGAGAAGTATGAGTAATAATGAGCTCATACACATGGCAGAATGTCAGTGTGACAATTTTCAGTGTAACAGATTGCCCCCTAAAGTGCAAAGTATGGAATAGATGATGCTGAAGTCTGTCATATATGAAGAGTGCAGTACTTTATCATTTCAAAGATCATCCCGTGGACACCCCAGTCAGCACCTGTAAAAAAATTCAATGCAAAATATACATGTATACATATCATCACTGAGGTAGGCATTCCCATACTCAGATTAAAATAACTGAAAAATGATTCAACTGTTTTGATACATGAATGATTTTGAGTACATCATAGTATAGACATGTGTGAACACAGCATGGACACAGCCATCTGTTTATAAATAAACCACTGTATAAATGATAACAAAATTCCTCGCAGCCTGGATGGTAGAAACTAGATCCAGGGTCTTGATTTCCATATCTCGAACTAGTACGATTCTATCCATGCGAATGAATGTGTCGAAGTCGAACATGGTAGAAACCACTTGATTACCAGTCAATGATGTAAAATGTTAACAAGTGTGA
The DNA here is from genome assembly GCA_034641835.2 of Pinus albicaulis. Classification (NCBI taxonomy): domain Eukaryota; kingdom Viridiplantae; phylum Streptophyta; class Pinopsida; order Pinales; family Pinaceae; genus Pinus; species Pinus albicaulis. The sequence goes on along the minus strand of CM076582.1, from coordinate 569,275,270 downwards.
GAGTAACCACCAGTAATGTCAATGGCTCTCAAAGTACCCAGTACAATCCATGAAATGCGAATGAATGAGCTGAAGTCGAACATGTCATGGAATCATTCGATCGAAGGTCAATGATGCAACCTGTCGTCGAAAGCGATAAATCTGCCATTAAGGCATGCAAATTTCAAGTTACTGACGATTTCTAGATCAACTTCCTAGATAATGAGTTGTCGTCGATAGAAAGTGATCCGTCGTAGGCAAGCCTACAACACGAAATCATAGATTAAGTTTTGAAAATATATCGGCAAGGACTGACTCAGGGATGGTCAAAATGGATGACAGATATTTTGCAGATGAATGGTTTATTTGAACTGTCATCTTGAACACATAACGACACTGCAGATGGCTTGGTAGCAATTGACCCAAAGCTAATACCCAGAAACCGGATGAAGACTTTCAAATGAGGTTTGATTAACTGTTAGACAAAGGATTTCCCAACCCAGGTGAATGAAAGTGTCGTGTTCAAGAGTGGTCAACTGAATTTTCGAAAAATAAAAATACAAAAAATATGTCCATTTTCCGCTCTTTTCCTCCACCATTTCTGGCAAGTACCTCTTTATTTTTGACAAGCTTGAGGAGGATAACATTTGCTTGTTTATAAGCTCATCCTTCGGACGAGTCCAACTTAGTTTAAGATTCGAACCCTAAGAAGGATTGGTTCGTTCCTGTTGAAAATTAAACAGGTCCTTTACTGTTAAATTTTAACGAGTCCAGTATAGGAGAAACTCGGTGTTTTTCATTTTTAGGGAGTCAGAAGAAAAACTTAAGAAGACTCCATGGGTGTACTTTTTCGTAAATTTAGTCTCTCAGGCCTGAAAAAGGATAAAATAATGCGGGAGAGAACTCTATTGACCGTAATTAGTCAACGTATACCTTTTTCGTAAATAGTCCACTTCAGTCCGTAAAAGGGGTAAACTTATACTGAAGGGAAGATTATTCATTTACTTTAAACGAGTTCGAACAATCAAGTACTCGGCAATCTTTTCATATTTAGAGAGTCTGAAAAGGGCTTAAAAGAGAACTCCAAGTTTTCGATTTTTCTTAATTTTCAAGAGTCTGAAAAAGTGATAAAAGTATACTCAGTAGTTTCGCTTTTTCTATAAATTTTAACGAGTTCGAAAAAGGGATAAAAATGTACTCATGGTTTTCACTTTTTCTTAAGTTTTAACGAGTTCGAAAAAGGGACAAAAATGTACTCATGTGGCCGAATTTCAATTTAATTTACGAGCTGGAAAAGACGGAAAGAACTCGACATTTTCATGTGTTTTATGAGAATGAAAGATAGAAAAATAATCTCAGGATTTTCATGAGTTTTAACGAGTCTTGAAAATAACCGAAATTGACTGGCCAAGTGGAGATTTCGGAACAATGAGAATTTCGCTCCCAATGTGAACAATGCACCTATGAGTGTCGTGAAGTGCTTTGTAGAGCAGCCTTGAATGGGGCTACCTGCATATGAAACACACTTAGTCCCTTTAGAGGCAGCGTTGATGAGCTTTCATATGATATATTCTAAACTTAAAATCTTGGAAACCTTTGGAGATGAAATTCATGAATGATTTGTCTTGTTCTTTGTCTTAGGGCATGTAGCAACTGAAATGATAGGGGATGATAGACCCTATTCATTGGTCCTGGAGAGAATGTCAGTTAACCAGGTCATTGGGAATGATGCCCAAATTGACCTATAACAATATATATCTCAGTTTACTGCAGATCTAGCTCATTCATACATTCCATTATATATCTCCTAGGATAGATCACTTTAGTATGGGATCCATATTTGTGCTTAAGTTCCCCTCCTCCAATCATGTACCCTGAATACACCAGTGATCGCTAAGTGAATTCAATTTTCTTAAGGCTAGCCTACAATTAATGTTTTTTCAAAGTATCTGACAACCACATGAGATATGAGATGTGCTCTTCATAGGTAGATATATAAACAAATATGTCATCCAGACAAACTATTACATTTGAATCTAAATATGGATGTAATTCATCATCCGTTAATCACATAAATGTAGCTAGTGCATTACATAAACCAAAGGTCATGACCAAACACTCATACAAAAATTGCCTTGTATTTTAGACAATATTATTGATGTCTTCCTTTTTAACGGGTGCTTAGTAGTATCTTGACTTGAGATCCAAATTGGTGAAGTACTTGGCATACCACAATTGATCTAATAAATCATTTATCCTAGGAAAATGGTACTAATTTTGGAGTGTGATTTTTTTCAAAGCTCTACAATCAATACACATCCACCATGTCCTATCCATTTTCGGTCCTATGATGGTAGGCAACCCACTAGTGAGGTGTTTGGTAAAATTATTCCCTATCCTAATAATTACTGCAATAATTTCTTCATTTCACCTACTTCCATAAAAAACTATCTATACAACTCAATACTTGGTAAAAAGGAGTTGGGAAACAAGTATATCTAGTGTTACACTTACCTCTTAAGTGGTAACCCTTTAGACTTCTAGAAAACTCCTTTATACACCTAGAAAAACTCATATAATTATTTTTTTACCCTTTGGTACACTCCTCCAAGGATTCCTTTACTCTTATAGATTCATCCCCGAATTGATTATCTCTTAAAAAAAGAAATACAAATTTTCTACTAGAATTGATCATTTTTTTTTACTTTGGTAGCGCTTACTAAAGAGATATTTGATTTAATTTTGTGTGGATTGATACTGAAAGAATTTCAACCCTTAGGCAGTATTAGTTTTCTCTCCTCATGTATATTTCATCCCTCGTATACATGTAAGGGATTCTAAACACCAGAGCACACACATAAGGGGTACTACATCTAACTTTAGCTCATCAATGAAATCTAAAATTATAGTATTTTGATCCTACATCATTTAGTGACTTTGAGATTCATCCGTATTGACCCATCCCAATGGATATGGGCTTGAATGATCACTTCCTTTAAGTTTTAATCTTTTACAATAAATTGTTGCAAACATATTATTAAATATAAAATGTGCACATTAACATAGAAATTTTATTATGGAAACCCAAAACTAGGAAAACCAACAAGATTTTCAATATATACTCTTATCTATAGTAATTTTTTTCTACATGGTTCATGGACCCTGGAGATCGATGTTCGCTACAACCACAAAATATTTACCTGCATGGGATTCACCCATACCCCACTTATCGGTTTGTTATCACTCGCATTTTCATAAATTTTACAAACCAACTTTTAGGTATAGAATCTAGCCAATCTGTACCCAGAGAGGGCTCTCTCTTTAAGTTTTAGCTTTTTTTTTTGAAAGATATTAGGCTAGTTATGAAATTTTATGGATTTTGATTGTGTTTGGGTGATGGAATTCAATAGGAGAGGGGTAGGACTGAGTAATTTAGGCCATTGGGATAATGGAGTCAAAGAAGATGGCTTAACTGGATTTAGTTTCTTAACAAGGGATGGTTTCACAGGGCAAGGTAGTCAAATAGGGAACAAATAAAGATTTAAAATAAATGGAATGGACTCAAAATGGGTGAAGGGAAATTAATAATCCTTCAACATATTCGAAAGAGGGAAATTGAATGATTATTAATAAATAGAAATTAAGAATTATTTACCAAATAATCATAATGAATAAACTAGAAAACAAGAGCAATTAAGAATTCACTGTTCATACTAGTTTAGAGGAAAACATTAAGAATAATAACGATTGAAAATAGATTGCACTCAAGCACTTTCTAAATTATTCTTTTTCATTTATCATTCATATATGAAACATAGATGGTATAATAAACAAGAAAAACTTTAAAACATAAGAGATAGAAGACTTATTGATCCGGTGTCTGATTCAAGAATCTTGTGAAAAGTCCTTTGCATCAATTCTTTATCGAGCTAGCCATGCAAAATTGGTCCAACAACACTTTATTCCAAAATAATCAGTATTACAGCAAAGTCTAAGAATCCACCCCCTCAATAATCTAATTGAGGGAGTATTTATACAAAAAATTATAAAAAATATCTCCTAACAGAGTGAGATATATTTTGGGACGACTCATGAATAAGTTACAAGAAAATAGAGACAGATAGTCTCGGAGATAGGAGAAGAGGTAAACCGATGTTGTGCTGTTCCTATTTTTGTGAGTGTGCTGGAAGTAGGCCCTATAATTTGGCTTGCTGTTGTCTTCTTTGCTAACTCTGTGCTGGATGCCCTGTTTTTACTGATACTCTTTATCTGCACTGATACACTTTGACTTGTTTGATCTCTGTTTATCCTTTTTACCATTACTTACTGTAGTAAATAACCAAAATTCATCCAAGGATACTTTTACAAAATGTCCAACATGTCTTTCAACCATTGTGCTTTTGGTATTCTGTTTCTTTGAAGCTTTCTCAGGGTCTCATCAGTTTCTGTGTGTCTGAAAAAGGTAGGCTGAATTGGAAATAAGTGCTTTACCTCATGTTCGAGACAAAACAAATTTTCCAGACTGTTATAAAGAATTTTGCCTGTAGGCAACGCTTTTGCTGCTGATGAACTTGTTGATGGTCCTGCTTGGTTGTATGTGTACTGATTCAATTTCTCCACATAGTCTTGATGACTCATTAGTTTATCAGGAATAAATAAAGGACTTGGTAGCCCTTTACTCTGCAAAATATCAAATATTTTCGCAAAAGTATTGATTTCTTCTTGCATATCATGACACTTTCTTTCTAAGTTTTGCATCAGAATTCTTTTAGTAAATTTTTTTTTTTACCTCCAAAATTGTCCCTGTTCTATCTTGAATGCCCAACTCTTCAAGATGATATTTGTTTTTGGTATTTAAAAACTGTATGAGCTCGCTGGCTTCTTCAGGCATATTTCCTAATTCTTCCTTTGCATTTTGAACTTCTTCTAGAGCCAGTTTAACTAAATCATTTTGCTCATAAATTATTTGGATTGATGGCCAAACATCTTTTATTGATTGAGTGATGTTGGCCCAAAGAATTTCCTTGATTTCTTTCAAAGGTTTCTCCAATGTGAGATCCTTTTCTAATGCTTTCACCAATTTTTCTAACCTGTTGATTTCTCTTGTCTATTTTGCAAAAATTATTTTTGAAAGATCATACTTTTGTTCCAAGGTAGTAAATTGTTCCTTTGATTTTTGGAGTTATGTAACTTGGAGCTTCAATTCCTCCATTGATTTTATTAGTTCCTTAGTGCTCAAATTGGCAGTGTTTCACTGTGCTAGTCCTGCTGACTGTCCTGTTTTTGTTGTGCCTGTGACCACTTCTGTTGTGGCTTCTGGGATGTTTGGTGCTAGTGTTGTCCCAAGTGCAGAAGAGACTGCTGTTGAGACTACTGGTATCAAATCGGGAGGCTGAGAGGTCGACTCTCCCTGCTTATCCTTCAATGATTTTTCAAGTTCTTGCTTAGTCTCATCCAGTCGTTCATTAAGTTTTAAGAGAAAATCCATCAGCTCTTCTCAGATTTTTGCTTTATAACCTCAGCAGTCTGTGGATGTCTTGAAGTTGGCAGCTTTAGTTGTTTCCTTAGGGCAGCAATATCATCATCTTTCTTTTTGATTAAGGATTCTGCAGCCTTAACATCTTTGGGATCATGACCCAATCCAATAATTATTTATTCTAAAGTCTTTATTCTATTATATTTGGCCTGGGAGGAAGCTTTTTCCAAATGCAGTTGGGGAGTTGTATTATCCAAGGAATTTTGCAACCTTTGGGCCATCATTCCCTTACCAGTCAAGGTTGAATAAATCATTTCTCCAGTTTGTTTATGTAATTCAATCTGATCCAAAGGATGAATATCCTTTACCATAACCTCAAAATTGGTTCTAAGGTAGTCTGCTGCTGTTTGAGGTTGCTGCACTTTAGGCTTGAAATGACTCATTACCATTTTACCTTCCTTGATGTCATAGGCTGACATCAATCTCTGTTGATTTGTGGGGGCCATTTTCAAATATTGATTATAAACTTGAAGTCTCAATGGATCAATTCTGGCTTTTATGTCTATAGATGTCTTCTTGATATTCCAAGCGTCCTTCACTGGTGGTCTGAAGGATGATACCTCTGAACTTTGTTGTCTTTCTAGCTCCTTTTTTTGTGAGTTGGTAGATGTCCCATTGACTGGGAATGTTTGATGGCTGTCTACTCCTTCTTTCCTCTGACTATCAATGATATCTTCAATAATTTCTCCTTCTGAGAGGGGATTTAATCTTTGCCTTTTGGTACCAGGCTGTTCTGAAGGTCTACTGGTAGGAGTAGCTGTTTCACTGTCTCTCTTTTTAGTTATTTCCTCATTCAGGGGATTTTGCAAGATTGGAGTTTCTGCCATATTGACCTGAATGGGAGAAGTTTGCATTTGGGCTTGTCCCTTGGAAGTTTCAGGCTGCTCCGACATCGTGAATTTCTCTATGGCCTGTGTACTGGTCTCTTTTTCCTTACCTTTGGATGTTGTTGTTGCTGGTGTATTGGTTTCCTTTAAATGTTGCTGAGAGGTTCCAGCAGAAGAGGGACCAATCCCTGATCTTTGTACCTATCCAAAAGAATCCAGGTGAAGTATTTTCTCAAGATCTCTCATAACATTCTCAACATTGGCCTATTCACTATATTTTTCTACTAGGGTGCCTTCCATCCATTCATCCATATTTGCAAATTGTTCAATATCTGGAATCCTATGGTTAATGTATGGTGACAATCTGTTCTTCATTATTTTATCACATATAAAGCTGTTAGGGTCATATGGTACTCACCAAAAACTTTTTTGCAACTTAAGATAATCTTCTAGAGTTCTTTCTGCTTCTTTCCATGCATCTCTACTGTTACAGACAAAAGGGCCTAACTAACTCTTGATTCTAAGTTGAGCTTTCTTCTTGGCATTACAAAAATGGACCAGGTCTGAATTTATCATTTGCCTAAAATATCCCAAGGCAAAGAGCCTCATTGGAACATACTTTGGTAGCTTAAAAGGGCAGAGCTCACACCAATATATCCTGATTTCTGTATGGTTCTTGTATAGGTACCAATCACCTATCCTGTATTGCTTGGAGAGCTGGAGGATTTTCTTCATATCACTATTAATCCTAGGAGGGGAAACTCCTGTTAATAAGGTGGTTGCTGGGTGAAAAAATAGGTCAATGAATTCATTGAATGAGTAAGGGGATTCAAAGGAACTATGGAAGACTGCAGACCAGAAGATTACAGACCTTGGATTTCCTTTGGTGTCAAGTTTCATGACAGGGAAGGGAAAGTTCTCTGACTGATAATAAAGCATAAGATGGTATATAAAAGTGGAGTATTTGAAATTCTTTCATCTTCTAGTCTCATGAAATGGTCATGAATCTTGTCAGCAATGTAAGAGGCAAAATCATATTTGACAGTAGGGGGTTGTCCAGGAGTAAAAATTAACAACAACACTAGGGTTATCTCATCAACGTACTCACTAGTGTTGAATCCCATTATTAAAGATATCATATCCACTATAAGTCTACCCATCTCTGTGAAAAAGGTATGTCCATAAGGAGGGGGCCTTTGGGTTGATGTTCTTGTAGCATGAAAGTTTGACAAAGGCGATTCAGTTCTTCTTGGGATAATTTTGTGGATTTTTCAAGTAAATCTCCCATGGAAAGGGGAGTCAGGGCTTGACCGGGATGAAATTGTAACATTTCATTGATGGATTGAGCAGTTATTGGAAAAAGAATGGTTTGACTTGGGGACATAACTGCTCATTGATTAGGGTCATAATTGGCATGGCAGTGATAAATTATTTCAGGAAAGACATGAACTGAGGGTAGAAAATACATAGGAAGATTAGATTCCCACAGTCCAAAAATATCAGAGCCATTCAGGTAATTATCTCTGCATTGGAAAAAGATTTTCAGGGGATTTTCGCTAAAGGTGAGGTCTTTTATCTGGAAGTCCCTATCCGCTAGAGGAAGATAGTCTAAATATTTGTGGGGAGCATTAAGGGGTGCAACAGTCAAAGCCACAGGGGTTTCCATTTCTGGTTCTTGTGGATTCAGAAATGAATTTGGGTTTTCAGTGGAAAATGGGCAAATTTACAAGTCTGGGAACTTATGTAGTAAAAAAAAGACTGAATTATAGTGTATTTTAGTAATTTTCTATGGATTAGAGTGTAAAACAAAGACATGCAGGGTTTCGGCAGAAATTGGATAAATACCTGTGAATGGTGTGAAAACAGGTGTAGGCAATGGATGACAGGTTCTAGACTGGTTCAACTGCAAATTTCTTAGCAAGGTGGTGGTTGGAAATCGTCGACAGTTGACTTCGATGTTCTTTGCATGGGAACTCTGGTTGCAGTATAGAATGATGAAAATGATATTTGTTTGTTTTATTAACAAAATCAAGTTTGGCGGGGATTTTTGTCATTTGGGTGGATGACGTGCGCAGGAAATGACGTTTTGTCGTATGCGGAGGGTAGTAAGCGGTATGATATCGCACCGCTTTTGGGGACGGGCGGTATTTAGCCGTGAGCCAGCAATTCCATAGATTTTGTGATGCGTGGCGGGGCACTATTCATAAAACCGCTCCATGATCGCATGCTATCATTCGGTCATGGAGGGCCATGCGAAATGCACGACGGCCTTTGGATGTGGGGTGCTTAATCAAACGGTTATCCGGGAGGCGAGGTGACGGGCGTTTAATGAGGGCGAGCCCCATACAATCAAAGGTTGTTTAATTATATCGGGAACAACATGATTAGTCGAGAAAGTTATTAATTAACCGTGGGGGTTAATTAATCCTTATTAAATTTAATGTTATATTATGGTTATATTTTAACCAAGGGGCGGGATATATAAAACTTGGGGATTTTATATAGTTATAGTAATACGGGAATGGGTAAATGTTATAGGGGAGTTTTAAAAGTTAATATGTCAAAATGAATGAAAAAGCGCTAAATATAAAAACATTAAGATTATGTATTTAACTTAGGCTTGAATAAAAAAAGGGTTTTTTGTGGGATATTGTGTAATTTTCCTAAGTAAAATAGGATTTTACTTAGGAAAAGACTTATGGAAATAAATGAATGACTTATGAATGGTTTTAAGTACTTAGGCTTTTAAATTATTGGGCCGAGGGTCCGGTCCCTCCAGAAGTCAGAGAAATGCTCTGAGCCCCTCTAATTTTCAAATACCTTAGTACTTAGGGGAAATTAGTGAATTTGTAGGGAAAAATGAGAAGGGAAGTTGATCATTTGACCTTGTTATGCTTGAAATTCCTTCAGTGTAATGTCTGCCTTGCACTTGTGATGAAATTAAAGATTAACACATTTAGAGTCATTATCCATCACATGTAATTCTGCATCATCATCTACCTACCCTACCTACTTTAACCTAGCATTTATTCTTCTTTATTAGGGTGCACTTAGACTGGAAAACCCTTATCACACTTTCTTTTCTTTTACATGTATAAATCTATCTGAGTCTAACATTATTACATCCAAGGGCTCAAATTAAGCTATTGAGCTCCTTTTATTTACTCTACCTATCTACTTATCTGCCAAGGTTAAACAGTTTGGTCAGATTTTATTCTCTATCTCTAAAACATAAAATTCAAACATGAACTAGCCAAGTTTAAGCTGTTTGAATGTTCACCAATTGTGGCATAAGTTACAAGTTGCACACAATTTGTTTATTACATAAGAGCAAAAAGTAGTGACATTTAGACTTGCACACTTTCTTTGGCATTTTTGGTGGGGTTCATTTTCTTTCACTTTTTTGGCCATTTTATTCTTTTCACCCTTTGATTTTTCTTTTAGGGTATACCCTCTTTACATTTTTTAAATTTTTTTGATTTTTTGACAATATGGAAAACCTTTGCAACAAGGAAAGGTATGAACATATTACATATCCCATCAAGTCAATCATGATATATGGCACCTATTGGTATAGGAGCATAACACTAGCTCCACTTGGGGATAGCTTTTCCTTGTGAAAAGTCAAGAACAGCAGGCCAATTAGCCTCAGAATGATTTTGGCTGAACTATGGAATCTTCTTCTGCTTGTTGCTTTATTTTAAGTATGATAGTAACACCTGACAGTAACACCTATGAAGCTTAGGGCCTTCTCTTCGGGCTTCAACTTTAACAAGTTACTATCCAATCAAAGTTGTGACATTACAAAGGATATAGTATGTACATGTTAAAAATCAGGATAAATTAATAAGTAGGATCAAAGTAATGTTTCAACATTCGACCATTAATTGGCCCTTCTTCCGTTTCTGTACCATCCAAGTTTTTCAAATGATATGTATTGTTTCTTTGTAAGGCATAGATAATATAAGGTCCTTTCCACAGGAAGTCAAGCTTCCCGTGTTTTCCCTTATCCTCTCTTCTGGAATCCCATGTTAACACTTTGTCCCCAAGGTAGAAATCTTCTGCCTTGGTTCTTTTATCAAATATCTTCTTAAGCTTCTCCTGCAACACTTGGGATATTTGATATACTTCCTCTCTGGTCTGCTGCAGATTGATGGTCTGGTTTATCCTCCTTTGAATATCATTAGGTTCAACCTGAGCTTCTTGAAGTAATTTCATTACAGAAACTCCTAAAGATGAAGGAAATACATCCTCCATGCCATATACTAACTCATAAGGACTGGTCCCAATAGATTTTTTGGTGGTGAGTCTGTCTGCCCATAGTGCATTTGTAAGTATTTTGTGCCAATTTTTCTTGTTTTCCTCCAATAATTTTTTAATAATATTAATGAGACTCTTTTTGGAGGACTCAACTAGTCCATTACCTTGAGGGTAATAGGATGTGGAATGGGCTAAGGTGATATGGTATTTTTTACAAAAACTTATCATCTTCTTGGATTTGAAGGCAACAACATTATCAGTTATGATTTTATCAGGACAACCAAATCTAGATAATATGTTGGTTTCTAAGAATCCTATGATCATGGTGTCATTGTTTTTTCTGGAAGGAATAACTTCTATCCATTTGGTGAAATAGTCAGTGGCAGTGAGGATCCATTTGTGTTGGCCAGAAGAGGGAGGATGGATTTCTCCAATGAAGTCTAGGTCCCATTGTTGGAAGGGTTTTTCAGTGGAAATTGGTTTCAGGGGTAAAGGTAATAGTTTTCTTTTGCCTTAAAAAATTTGACATTTATGGCAAGTAGTGACAAATTTATTTACATCAGTGAATAAGGTTGGCCAATAAAATCTAGCCCTTAGGATCTTGTCTGAAGTTGATTTCCAGTAAAGGTGTCCACCACAGTCTCCTGCATGAAATTCTTAGAGAGCCTTGTTAGCTTCTTCTTTTAATAAACAATTCAATAGAATACCTTCATGATTTTTCCAAAAAAGAACATTATCTAAAATACAAAACTTTGAAGATGTCATCTTTAAAAACCTTTTCTTTGTTCTGGATAACCCTGGAGGAGCTTGCAGGTTTAATAGTACATAAATTATATCAGCATACCAAGGTGAATCTAAGAAGGCTTGGCTGATTTGTGGAGTCGCCATCTCCTGTTCGTTATCCAGTTCATTAATGTCCAGGGCTTGACAATTTGTTTCTGTCATGAGCTTGGCCATTACCTGTCCTTTTATAAGCTTCGTAGGTTTTATTTCAATATCATACTATAATATGGTAGCAATCCATTTACCTCTTTTTCCCTCAATTCCATCCTGGGTTAAGATGTCTTTGAAAAAAACATTTGGTACATAGGATATCACATGGGAATACAATATGTAGACTATAAAGTCTTTAATGGCTTTTACAAGTGCAAAATCTTGTTTTTCCATGATGTTGTATTTTAATTATGCATCCCTTAGTGATTTACTAAAAAAGGCTACGGGTTTCTCACATCCTTGATCATCCTTTTGTAATAAAACAACTGCTATAGTGTGTTCTAATGCAAATGAAAATATTATGAAGTCTCTATCAAATTGTGGACTTGTAAGGACCGGTGTTCTAGTCAAAGCCATTTTAATTTCTTCAAATGCTTGTTTGGCTTCTACTGTCCATTTAATACTTGAATCCTTTTTTAACATTAAGCAATCTAATTAGTTCAACTAAGCTAGATATGAATCTTCTCAAAAAAAATATTTTTCCTAAAAAAGCTTGAAGTTCTTTGACACTTCTAGGGTGAGGTATCTGCAGTATAGCTTCTATTCTGGCAGGATCAATTCTAATGCCATATTTGGAGATGATATGGCCCAAGAGTTTACCTTCCTCTAGACCAAACAAGGACTTCTTTGGATTCAAAGAGATACCATATTTTCTACATTTTAAGAATACTTGTCTGAGATGGTCCAAATGATGCTGATATGATTTAGAAAAAACAGTTAAGTCATCCAAATATATACCAAGAAAATCATGAATTTATTTTGCGAATGCTATGTCCATTTCTCTTTGGAAGGTTGCTCCTGCATTTTTAAGTCCAAATGGCATTTTAACATATTTAAATGTGTCCCATGGTGTTGTGAAAGCCGCTTTTTCCTGGTCATCAGGATGAACCAAAATCTGGTTATAACTTGAGAACCCATCTAGAAGTGAAATCCTAGAAGCACCTACTACCCTTTGTAAAATGTGATCCATCTTGGGTAAAGGGTAATTATCCTTCAAAGAAACCTTATTTACTTTTCTTAAATCAACACATAATTTGATTTCTCCAGTTTTCTTCCTAGTAGGTACTAAATTAGACACCCACTCTGAAAACCTAATGGGAGCAATTATCCCTGCTTCATACATACGTTTGATTTCTTTTTCAATTAAGGGAAACATTACAGTGTTAATTCTTCTGAGTTTTTGTTTGAATGGTTTCTGATTTCTTTCAGAGGTATTGTATGCTGAATTATAGAGGTGTCATATGATTTCAAGTCTTCATAGCTCCAGGCAAAGACATCCTGGAATTCTCTCACTAATTTAACATATTTTAGTTTTTGGTCAGGGGGCAAAGATTTAGATAACTTTATCATTTTTGGATTTTCTTCAGTCCCCAAGTTATATTCCTTAATATTTGCTTTTAATGGTTCCATCTTAGGTTTCTTTGGAATATCATTAGAATAAAAAAGATCTTCCATAGGAGTTAATCCTTTAGGCAAATGATTGTCTTTTAAATTAATAACCTCAGATTCTCCTTCCATAATCTCATCAACATCCATTTGTTTAAGGTCCCACATTTTTGTGTTGGTGAACTTTGTTGGATGAAGAATTTGAATTGCATTTTCTTCTAAAATGTCTGTTTCTGGCTCATTTGTTTGATCAAATTCACTGACTGTATCTTCATATATGTTACTGTTAGAAAATTCTTCGTTTAAAGTTAGGAAATTGTTAATCTGCTCATCACTTGCAAACACTTGCCAGTTCTTAAAATTGTCAGGTATGGCTAGTCTGTGTCTAATCTCAGTTGTGAACTGATGATTAGGTTTGAATGGTAATTTTCTGGTGCTGACAAACATTTCCAGACTATGGGCGTGCAAGTTTTGTTTTCTTGGGATTTTAGCAAGCTAAGCCTGTAGAAAAGTATTGAGTATCTCTACAACTGTTCCTCTATATTCTCTCAGTCTAGGATCGTTTGCTAGATAGTGTCCTTTGATCTGTTGAATGATTAAATCAGAATCTCCTATGACAGATACTCTAATTGCCCCTAATCTTTTGACAAGTTTAAGACCTAGCAAAAGAGCTTCATATTCTGGCATATTATTGGTGCACTTAAAGTTTAATCTGTAGGCATGGCCTTCAGCATGATCATTTTCAAGGTTGTGCACCCAAAATCCTGCTCCTGCTCCTAATTTATTAACTGAACCATCAAATTCTAAGTGCCAAAGAATTTCATGTTCATAATTGGTATTGGGAGTCTCAGGAACTTTTTTAATAGTGAGATTTGGTTTTTTACTTTCTTCTGGTTTCTCTTGGGTATTTGATGTTTCATTGTTCTCAGAGATTTCCTGGATTTGAACACTAGATTTTCGATTTGTAATTTATTTTGGTTCTGCTGGTAGAAATTCTAATTCAGTGGGAGGATCAATTTCAGCATTATAAAGAATAAATGAATCCATATCAGAGTGTACTGAGTAGATGGGGAAATTTTCGAGTTTCTCCTAACTACTAACTACATATTTCATTAAAGTTTCTCTGTATAGTTTCTTTGGTTGGCCGAACACTGAAATAGTAGCGTATAACATGTCCAATTGAAGAGATCCTTGAAGTTTTGCACCCCAAGATCTGGACAATAACATGCCATACTTTGGAGGAATATCTACTACTACTATGTCCATCAAGATTGTTTTTGCAGGGTATTGAACCAATGAAACACACAAGTCTTTTATTAATCCTAAACATCTCACCTGACTTGAATCAAAAGAAAAGAGGTCTTTGTATGGCCTGGTGATATCTAGGTTTAATTTCTCCATTACAGATTTGGGCATTAGGTTGTGAGATGCCCCAGAATCCAACATGGCATTATGAAGTATTTTATCATGTATATTTAAACTTACATAAAATGGAGGAGTTCCTCCATTTACTGGTTTTCCATTTACTTCAGGGCCAAAGAGTAATTTAGGTTGGTCATAAAAAACGTTTACTAAGTCTTCACTTCCAGTGATCTTGAGTGATCTATTGATTTGACTTCGGTAGACATCATGTTTAGCTAATTCAGACAATGGAACAACTATTTTTAATTTGCCTACTTCAGCCTCCAGATTAAAATGTTTTTCAGTCTGAGTTCTTGTATTTCGGAAAGTTGGATTCTCTTTATCTTCTATATTTTCTATATTTTTCTCCTTTTCAGGAGTGGGGTTGTGGGCTGAGGTTGTTTCCGAATCAACTTTTGGGGGTTCCTCTATATTTCCTTTGGGAGGAAGAGTATTGGAAATTTGTCTGTTATTAGGTTGATTATCGGATACATCTTCAATAATTGGATTAGAAGAATTAGGATCTGATCTAGAAAGAATATGTATAGGGGTAGTATTGGTTTTACCTTTGAGGGGCTGTTTTGTAGCTTTCTGTTTATTGGTTTCAGGGAGATAAATTCTTCTGCTCCTCAGATTATATTACTTGTGGACTTCATAAATGGCTGTATCATATCCTTCCTTGAAGTCAAATGATTCTCCTAACTGAGTTTGGAATTGTTTGAGAATGTGAGCTTCTTGATCCTCTTGGGTCAAGAAAATTTGTTGTTCATTATTGAGTCCTGTTAAGTTTTTTATTTGAGTATCTTCTGTTGGTTCATCAGAATTTGAGGCTTCAACATAATTTTCTTGAAATGGGGGTCTAATGTTTTGGTCAAGACCAGTCTTTCCAGTGTTTTGGTTTTGGTTCTTTCTGAAATTTGGATTTCTCCTAGTATTGCTCGTTTGACCATCCCAGGGAGATTTCCTTTCAATTGTTTCTACTCTATATCCTAGCCTCTCCATCCCTTTAATACTCGCATCAGTTTCTGTTTAAAGGCCGAGGGTTCTTCTTTTAATGGTATCCTTCTTTCACTTCTGGCTTTAGTTCGTTTGGATATCAGGTTGGCTTCAACACTGACAGCTATACTTTTCATATCTTCTAAAGTTCGAGGAGATCTTTCCCTAAGCTGGTACGCCATATCAGAATCAAATCCATCAGGGAATTTGATTAATGCTAAATCTGGAGGAGGTCTGAGGTTTTGGGGCATAACATTGTAAACATTATTGAACCTAGTGCAGTAATCTTGCACAGTTTCTTGTGTTCCTCTCTTCAGGTTTTCATATTCTGATAAGATTTGGAGAGGATCTTTCTTCTTTTCCCATCTGTTTAAGAATGTTCTATAAAGAACTTCTGGGTCATTGATACTGTTTGCAGGAAGGGCTCTAAACCAAGTTCTAACTTCTCCAGTAAGACTTTGAACAAATATTCTCATTCTTACATCATCTGCATCTACTTCATATATTTCAAAATAATCGGTCATTTTTTTAGTATGTTTCCGTGCAGTGTAGGTACCAGAACCATCAAATGGAGTGATTTTACTTTGGTAGTCTTGGGGCATAGCCCTTGGATTGGCTGGTAATACCAAGGGAGAATATCTGTTCGCCATTGCAGTAGGTAGTGATGAAACAACAGCCGAGGTTGATCTGGGAGTGGTGGATGGAGGGGTAGAAGGGGTGGTTTGAGGTTGAGATGTTTGAGGAAATGTTGATGAACTTGGAGAGGCTGAAGTGATCACAGAAATATTTAGTGTTGCTTTAGAGGAAAGCTCAGATTGTAGAGAGTTCCACAAATGTTTTTCAAGATGTGAAGTAACAAATTCAAGTTGTAAATATTCAATAAATACTGGGTCTTGAACCAAGTGGGCCAACTCAGATTCAAAAAAAGTTACAAATAAAGAGGTTTCAAATTGCTCATCAAAATGTTCATCCTCAAGGTAAATCCACTTCACAGGACATGATATTGATCTATAGAGAGGCCGAGAACTAGCAGAACTCTCTTGGCTCTCCTGTCTCCTAAGAATTCTGGGGATCAGATTAGGATTTTCAAACACAGGCAGTGGATTTGGATCAGGATTAGCCCTGGTGTAATGAGTCCTTTCTGAAGCTAGGTTTCTAGGTGATTTTTTGTCTAAATGGAATTAAAAATACAACTTCAACAATATCTTTAAGAGGTTTTAGATATTAGATTTAGATTTTCTTAAAGATTTATTTGACTAGAGGAACTGATCAAGTGTTTGAAACCGGATGTTCAGTTCATAAACTAGACCGGAGATAGACTGAAGTGGCATTCATTTACTTATGCAATTGCAAAGGAAGAGCAGTTCAAAGGCTACCTGGCTAACTACAGGCTCTATCTGTAGTTTATAAAGTAAACAATAGTAACAAGAAAATTGTTCGATTCCCCAGTATGGTCACCACTATGTTATCACTCAGATTTTACTTGAAGTTGTTGGGAAGAGGAAAGGGGTCCGAGGTAACCACAAACCAAATTTTAGGTACAGAATCTAGCCAATCTATACCCAGAGAGGGCTCTCTCTTTAAGTTTTTGCTTTGTTTTCTTTGAAAGATATTAGGCTAGTTATGAAATTTTAGGGATTTTGATTGTGTTTGGATGATGGAATTCAATAACAGAGGGGTAGGACTGAGTAATTTAGGCCATTGGGCTAATGGAGTCAAAGAAGATGGGTTAACTGGATTTAGTTTCTTAACAAGGGATGGTTTCATAGGGAAAGGTAGTCAAATAGGGAAAAAATAAATATTTAAAATAAATGGAATGGACTCAAAATGGGTGAAGAGAAATTAAGAATCCTTCAACATATTCGAAAGAGGGAAATTGAATGATTATTAATAAAGAGCAATTAAGAATTCTTTACCAAATAATCAGAATGAATAAACTAGAAAACAAGAGTAATTAAGAATTCACTGTTCATACTAGTTCAGAGGAAAACATTAAGAATAATAACGATTGAAAACAGATTGCACTCAAGCACTTTCTGAATTATTCTTTTTCGTTTATCATTCAGATATGAAACATAGATGGTATAATAAACAAGAAAAACTTTAAAAAATAAGAGATAGAAGACTTATTGATCCAGTGTCTAATTCAAGAATCCTGTGAAAAGTCCTTTGCATCAATTCTTTATCCAGCTAGCCATGCAAAATTGGTCCAACAACACTTTATTCCAAAATAATCAGTATTACAGCAAAGTCTAAGAATCCACCCCCTCAATAATCTAATTGAGGGAGTATTTATACAAAAAATTATAAAAAATATCTCCTAACAGAGTGAGATATATTTTGGGATGACTCATGAATAAGTTACAAGAAAATAGAGACAAATAGTCTCGTAGATAGGAGAAGAGGTAAACCGATGTTGTGTTGTTCCTATTTTTGTGAGTGTGCTAGAAGCAGGCCCTATAATTTGGCTTGCTGCTGTCTTCTTTGGTATCTCTGTGCTGGCTGCCCTGTTTTTACTGATACTCGTTATCTGCACTGATACACTTTGACCTGTTTGATCTCTGTTTATCCTTTTTACCAATACTTACTGTATTAAATAACCAAAATTCATCCAAGGATACTTTTACAAAATGTCCAACATGTCTTTCCACCATTGTGCTTCTGGTATTCTGGTTCTTTCAAGCTTTCTCAGGGTCTCATCAGTTTCTGTGTATCTGAAAAAGGTAGGCTAAATTGGAAATAAGTAATTTACCTCATGTTCGAGATAAAACAATTTTTCCAGACTGTTATAAAGAATTTTTCCTGTAGGCAACGCTTTTGCTGCTGATGAACTTGTTGATGGTCCTGCCTGGTTGTCTGCGTACTGATTCAATTTCTCCACATAGTCTTGATGACTCATTAGTTTATCAGGAATAATTAAAGGACTTGGCAGCCCTTTACTCTGCAAAATATCAAATCTTTTTGCAAAAGTATTGATTTCTTCCTGCATATCATGGCACTTTCTTTCTAAGTTTTGCATCAGAATTCTTTTAGTAAAAACCTTTTTTACCTCCAAAATTGTCCCTGTTCTATCTTGAATGCCCAACTCTTCAACATGATATTTGTTTTTGGTATTTAAAAATTGTATGAGCTCGCTGGCTTCTTCAGGCATATTTCCTAACATTTTGAACTTCTTCTAGAGCCATTTTAACTAAATCATTTTGCTCATAAATTACTTGGATTGATGGCCAAACATCTTTTATTGATTGAGTGATGTTGGCCCAAAGAATTTCCTTGATTTCTTTCAAAGGTTTCTCCAATGTGAGATCCTTTTCTAATGCTTTCACCAATTTTTCTAACCTGTTGATTTCTCTTGTCTTTTCTGCAACATTTATTTTTGAAAGATCATACTTTTGTTCCAAGGTAGTAAATTGTTCCTTTTCTTTTTGGAGTTTTGTAACTTGGAGCTTCAATTCCTCCATTGATTTTATTAGTTCCTCAGTGCTCAAATTGGCAGTGTTGCATTGTGGTAGTCCTGCTGACTGTCCTATTTTTGTTGTACCTGTGACCACTTCTGTTGTGGCTGCTGGGATGTTTGGTGATAGTGTTGTCCCAAGTGTAGAAGGGACTGCTGTTGAGACTACTGGTATCACATCAGGAGGCTGAGAGGTTGACTCTCCCTGCTTATCCTTCAATGCTTTTTCAAGTTCTTGCTCAGTCTCATCCAGTCGTTCATTAAGTTTTAAGAGCAAATCCATCAGCTCTTCTTCAGATTTTTTCTTTATAACCTCAAAATTCTGTGGATGTCTTGAAGTTGGCAGCTTTAGTTGTTTCCTTAGGGAAGCAATATCGTCATCTTTCTTTTTGATTAAGGCTTTTGCAGCCTTAACATCTTTGGGATCATGACCCAATCCAATAATTATTTATTCTAAAGTATTTATTCTGTTATCTTTGGCCTGGGAGGAAGCCTTTTCCAAATGCAGTTGGGCAGTTGTATTATCCAAGGAATTTTGCAACCTTTGGGCCATCATTCCCTTACCAGTCAAGGTTGAATAAATCATTTCTCCAGTTTGCTTATGTAATTCAATCTGATGCAAAGGATGAATATCCTTTACCATAACCTCAAAATTGGTTCTAAGGTAGTTTGCTGCTATTTGAGGTTGCTACACTTTAGGCTTGAAATGACTCATTACCATTTTACCTTCCTTGATGTCGTAGGCTGACATCAATCTCTGTTGATTTGTGGGGGCCATTTTCAAATATTGATTATAAACTTGAAGTCTCAATGGATCATTTCTGGTTTTTATGTCTATAAATGTCTTCTTGATATTCCAAGCGTCCTTCACTGGTGGTCTGAAGGATGATACCTCTGTACTTTGTTGTCTTTCTAGCTCCTTTTTCTGTGAGCTGGTAGATGTCCCACTGACTGGGAATGTTTGCTGGCTGTCTACTCCTTCTTTCCTCTGACTATCAGTGATATATTCAATAATTTATCCTTCTGAGAGGGGATTTAATCTTTACCTTTTGGTACCAGGCTATTCTGAAGGTCTACTGGTAGGAGTAGCTGTTTCACTGTCTCTCTTTTTACTTCTTTCCTCATTCAGGGGAGTTTGCAAGATTGGAGTTTCTGCCATATTGACCTGAATGGGAGAAGTCTGCATTTGGGCCTGTCCCTTGGAATTTTTAGGCTGCTCCAACATCGTGAATTTCTCTGTGGCTTGTGTACTGGTCTCTTTTTCCTTACCTTTGGATGTTGTTGTTGCTGGTGTGCTGGTTTCCTATAAATGTTGTTGAGAGGTTCTAGCAAAAGAGGGACCAATCCCTGATCTTTGTACCTTTCCAAAAGAATCCAGGTCAAGTATTTTCTCAAGATCTCTCATAACATTCTCAACATTGACCTGTTCACTATCCTTTTCTACTAGGGTGCCTTCCATCCATTCATCCATATTTGAAAACTGTTCAATCTTTGGAATCATATGGTGAATGTATGGTGACAATTTGTTCTTCATTCTTTTATCACATATAAAGCTGTTAGGGTCATATGGTACCCACCGAAATTTTTTTTGCAACTTAAGATAATCTTTCAGAGTTCTTTCTGCTTCTTTCCATGCATCTCTACTGTTACAGACAAAAGGGCCTAACTGACTCTTGATTCTAAGCTGAGCTTTCTTCTTGGCATTAAAAAAATGGACCAGGTCTAAATTTATCATTTGCCTGAAATATTACAAGGCAAAGAGCCTCATTGGAACATACTTTGGTAGCTTAAAAGGGCAGAGCTCACACACATATATCCTGATTTCTGTATGGTTCTTGTATAGGTACCAATCACCTATCCTGTATTGCTTGGAGAGCTGGAAGATTTTCTTCATATCACTATTAATCCTAGGAGGGGAAAATCCTGTTAATAAGGTGGTTGTTGGGTGAACAAATAGGTCAATGAATTCATTGAATGAGTAAGGGGATTCAAAGGAACTATGGAAGACTGCAGACCAGAAGATTACAGAACTTGGATTTCCTCTGGAGTCAAGTTTCATGACAGGGAAGGGGAAGTTCTTTGACTGATAATAGAGCATAATATGGTATATAAAAGTGGAGTATTTGAAAACTCTTTCATCTTCTAGTCTCATGAATTGGTCATGAATCTTGTCAGCAATGTAAGAGGAAAAATCATATTTGACAGCAGGGGGCTGTCCAGGAGTAAAAATTGACAACAACACTAGGGTTATCTCATCAACATACTCACTAGTGTTGAATCCCATTATTAAAGATATCATATCCACTATAAGTCTGCCCATCTATGTGAAAAAGGTATGTCCATAAGGAGGGGGGCCTTTGGGTTGATGTTCTTGTAGCATGAAAGTTTGACAAAGGCGATTAAGTTCTTCTTGGGATAATTTTGTGGATTTTTCAAGTAAATCTCCCATATGGAAAGGGGAGTTAGGGCTTGACCGGGATGAAATTGTAACATTTCATTGATGGATTGAGCAGTTATTGGAAAAAGAATGGTTTGACTTGGGGACATAACTGCTCGTTGATTAGGGTCATAATTGGCATGGCAGTGATAAATTATTTCAGGAAAGACATGAACTGAGGGTAGAAAATACATAGGAAGATTAGATTCCCACAATCCAAAAATATCAGAGCCATTCAGGTAATTATCTCTGCATTAGCAAAATATTTTCAGGGGATTTTCACTAAAGATGAGGTATTTTATCTGGAAGTCCCTATCCGCTAGAGGAAGATAGTCTAAATATTTGTGGGGAGCATTAAGGGGTGCAACAATCAAAGCCACAGGGGTTTCCATTTCTGGTTCTTGTGGATTCAGAAGTGAATATGGGTTTTCAGTGGAAAATGGGAAAATTTACAAGTCTGGGAACTTATGTAGTAAAACAAAGGCTGAATTATAGTGTATTTTAGTCTTTATCTATGGAATTAGTGTGTAAAACCAAGACTTGCAGGGTTTCGGCAGAAATTGGATAAATACCTGTGAATGGTTCGAAAACAGGTGTAGGAAATGGTTGACAGGTTCTGGACTTGTTCAACTGAAAATTTCTTAGCAAGGTGGTGGTTGGAAATAATCGACAATTGACTTTGACGTTCTTTGCATGGGAACTCTGGTCACAGTATAGAATGATGAAAATGATATTTTTTTGTTTTATTAACAAATCCAAGGTTGGCGGGGATTTTTGTCATTTGGGCGGATGACGTGCACGGGAAACGACGTTTTGTCGTATGCGGAGGGCGGTAAGCGGTATGATATCTCACCACTTTTGGGGACGGGCGGTATTTAGCCGTGAGCCAGTGATTCCATAGATTTCGCAATGCGTGGCGGGGCACTGTTCATAAAACTACTCCGTGACCGCACACTATCGTTCGGTCATGGAGGGCCATGCGAAATGCACGACGGCCTTTGGATGTGGGGTGCTTAATCAAACGGTTATCAGGGAGGCGACGTGACGGGCGTTTAATGAGGGTGGGCCCCATACAATCAAAGGTTGTTTAATTATATCGGGAACAACGTGATTAGTTGAGAAAGTTATTAATTAACCGTGGGGGTTAATTAATCCTTTTTAAATTTAGTGTTATATTATGGTTATATTTTAACCAAGGGGCGGTATATATAAAACTTGGGGATTTTATATAGTTATAGTAATACGGGAATGGGTAGATGTTATAGGGGAGTTTTAAAAGTTAATATGTCAAAATGAATGAAAAAGCGCTAAATATAAAACATTAAGATTATGTATTTAACTTAGGCTCGAATAAAAAAAGGGTTTTTTGTGGGATATTGTGTAATTTTCCTAAGTAAAATAGGATTTTACTTAGGAAAAGACTTATGGAAATAAATGAATGACTTATGAATGGTTTTAAGTACTTAGGCTTTTAAATTATTGGGTTGAGGGTCCGGTCCCTCCAAAAGTCAGAGAAATGCTCTGAGCCCCTCTAATTTTCAAATACCTTAGTACTTAGGGGAAATTAGTGAATTTTTAGGGAAAATGAGAAGGGAAGTTAATCATTTGATTTTGTTTTGCTTGAAATTCCTTGAGTGTAATGTCTGCCTTGCACTTGTGATGAAAGTAAATATTAACACATTTAGAGTCATTATCCATCACATGTAATTCTGCAACATCATCTACCTACCCTACCTACTTTAACCTAGCATTTTTCTTTTCTTTATTAGGGTGTACTTAGACTGGCAAACCCTTATCACACTTTCTTTTCTTTTACATGTAGAAATCTATCTGAGTCTAACCTTATTACATTGAAGGGTTCAGATTAAGCTGTTGAGCTCCTTTTATTTACTCTACCTATCTACTTATTTGCCAAGGTTAAACAGTTTGGTCAGATTTTATTCTCTATCTCTAAAACATAAAATTCAAACATGAACTAGCCAAGTTTAAGCTGTTTGAATGTTCACCAATTGTGGCATAAGTTACAAGTTGCACACAATTTGTTTATTACATAAGAGCAAAAAGTAGTGACATTTATAGTTGCACACTTTCTATGGCATTTTTGGTGGGGTTCATTTTCTTTCACTTTTTTGGCCATTTTATTCTTTTCACCCTTTGATTTTTCTTTTAGGGTATACCCTCTTTACATTTTTTAAATTTTTTTGATTTTTTGACAATATGGAAAACCTTTGTAATAAGGAAAGGTATGAACATATCACATAGCCCATCAAGTCAATCATGATATATGACACCTATTGGTATAGGAGCATAACAGGCTCAACGATGAAACTTGAACCCAAGGATTTCGAGAGAATTGAACCCATGACCTCTCAATAGAAAATGTGCTTTAATGAAGGGGACTCAACCAATTGAGCTAACCCTCATAGCTATATTATTTCGTACACACACACAAAAATGCATCATGGCACCATAAATAATTAATCCATTTACCATGGATCATAATACAACCATAATTCATTAACTGAAACTGAAAAAACATGGGCAAAAATACCATGTAACATCAAACCGCTAAAGGTGCTAATTATGTGTACAAAACTTCTGAAAATGGATGTAAAAAATTACCATAAATAAATTAATTTTGGGGGTGTTATATCCTAATCCCTTCTGAAGGGGACCTGCATCGCCTTATGAACCCCTCGAACATTAGGGGCTTCACCCCTTGTTGCACCTAAAGCAACATACAACACATGATGATAGCCATGCAAAGAGTATAACACATACCCAACATTCTCCTGCTTATTTTTTTATTTACATAAATGGGGAAGCACGAGCACATAATTAAACGATCTAGGGCAATGATGCCCATTATTTTTCTACACAAGATAAATTCTAAGTGCTCATAGATTTTGTTAATGGAAACATTCTTCAAAGTGTCCACCTTCACCAATGGTGTTTTCTTGTCTTTAATCATATCTCTCACAAATTGATATTGTTCATCAATATTATTTGTCTTCAAATGATAAGTAGTTTTCTTCGTCAAGAAGGTTCCACTCTGACTGTTACAATATATCCTTACAATTTCTTGTACCTGTTGAAGAATGTAACTAGTGTCGGTCTGCATAATTGTATTTGATGTAAATAAAGAGAAAACAATTTTATTGTAAAATAAAAAATATTTTGAAGCATGGGTTTCATGCTCTTTTATTTATTTTCTAGGTCAACTCCGCCATTGAAGGTTTCTAGGTTTTTTCATGAGTCAATAGAGTCATTGGCACATTTATTAGAACCTTCTTGGGATTTTATATCATGTAAAAAGATTTATTTTAGAGTCAAAAGTGTCATTTGTCACCTCCACACCAAGTCGGCCTTGTCCTCATGAATCTGCCTTGGATTAGGGATATTTGACCTAGCATAAAGTGTATATATAGAGAGACAACTCGACCTATTTGAATCACACACTCAAAAAGTTCCATCTACAAGAGAAAGATCCAGAAAAGAAGATCGAGATTGCACGAGAAGGAAGGAAGAATATGGGAAGACTATAATCGAGTTCTTGGGCATATATCTCTCACACGTGTGAAGTTGCTGGGCTAAAGCTGGGGCTGAAATTTCTGAACTTACTGTAGGTCCTAAATTCTAAAGCTAGGGGCGAAATTTTTTGAACTCATTGCAGGTCCGAGATTTTGAAGTTGGGGGCCAAAATTCTAGATTAACGCTGCATCTGAGAAGTTTACACTTGGGGAATTTGGCATGGATCATCTACTGGAAGGAAGGGTTGACTTGGTGATTGTAGGATGCCTTTGTATAGGTATTAAAGGTATTTAATTGTCTCATTTTGATTTGAATCTACTAGTGGAATAGTTGGATTGGGTGTTCCCCTAGATAGGGGTTTTTCCCTGGCTGAGTGCCTACATATTGTTTCTCTTGTTCTTGTGATATTCATATAAATTTAATTTAGTAATTGATTGATGAAAGATAAAATAAAAAATAAGTAAAAGAAGCCAACATAAATCACAAGTAATTATCAAGAAAACATGAATCAAACCCTAATTCCTATAAGCATTGATTTCTCAACTTGGTATCAGAGCTAATGTGAAAGGAATATTTGGAGATCACTTTGTTGGCTATCAATTGAAGGAAGAAAAGAATATTGGAAGTAAATACAACTCCCTCATTGGAAAGCTACCTGAAAATGGGACTTAATCTCTTGAAAGTTGTAGGAATTTTTTTTAGAAGGATCTTCTTCAATTTATCTAAGAAGGTCAAAAGTGGAGGTTTCTTGACTACACTTACAGGCACACTAAATGATGACAATGCTTCGATTATTGATAATGGAGCACCAAGACACATGAAAATAGAAAGTGGACAAATTCATACTCTATAAAAGTGATCTTCATCACATGCATTGGAGCTTAGAGATAACAACCGTTATGAAGTCAAGGTCCTTGCAAATACATCTTTGAAGCTAGATGGAGGAGGAAAGCTACATCTCAACAAAATTCTCTATGTCCGAGGTTTGAAAAATTATTTAGTTTCCATTTCTAGTTTAGAAGATAAAGGATATATGGTTTCTTATGTAGAAGGAGAAGAGCACCTAGAGGAGAAGGAGATCAAGCAAGCAAAGGAAAGGAAAAGCAAGCAAAGGAAGGACAAGGAAAGGAAAGGAAAGCAAGGATCAAGCAAGGAAGAGCAGGATCAAGCAACTTAGCTAGGAATACTTGTAGGTAATAGATAGCATGTATGATTTCCTAGTTGGTTTTGACATGCATGGTATGTGCATGTTTGTATTTGGTTATTTTGCTATCAGTGGCATAGTTTTTGCGGGTTTTGACAGTGGTTTTCAGAATTTCCTTGCCTTTTTTCAGATAGACATGGTGTGATAGGATTTTTCTCAGTTTTTAGCTTTGGAATTGCTGGATGGTTTCAAAATCCAGGTTGGAGGTGGTCTTAGGAACAATCCCAAAGGCCTAGGAATCCCTCGACCTATTTTTGTAGGATACACGATAAAGACCGATGGTGGTGTATCGGTAAGGGCCTAGTGATCTGATATGGATTGCGGTAAAGCATATAGACAAGGAGAAAAAAAATTCCTCAAGGATAGTGATGAGATCTGGAGGCATTCCAAGCTCAGTTCAGTTTAGTTATCTCGGTGTCAATTTAGGTGAGATCACAGTATGGTGAGGGTGGAGTTAGTTTAACCTCTGGATTCCCTTGTTTTTTTTGAATTGGTTTATCCATGAGATCCCAGATTCATGCTTAGAATATGGAACGAGGGTGACTAGCTGAAAGAAATATTTGGTTCAACCATGTGTATGGTTGGGCGGTACATTGAAGTCCTGAACCTGGTTGGAACTTGCCTTTGTTTAATTAAAGCTAAGTTCTCTTGATTTTTTACTTGTTATTAAGTGGCTTTAATGGGAGTATCTTATGGTTCTTTAGGTGGTTATATGTTGGTTTAATCATGGTTATGTGACAGGTTCTATTCATGGTTCATTTCATGTTTTTACTTACAATTGAAAGAATAATGGATGCAATACCTAATTGATGTAAAGACCGCTAAAGAGAGAGGGTAGTGATCCTTATTGTTAAGTATCATATGAATTTCTAGTCCCTTATGCTCAGTATTTTATTCATGACCTGTAGGTTACATTGTTTCCAATTGTTTGGAAAAATGTCAGTCTCGGTTGGGGATGGTCAAGTCTAGTCCTAGTTCTATTTTTTGGTTTATAATAATTGTTGTCATGTATTTAATGGGTTCTTAAATTTATATGGATTTCTGGGTAGAGACTCAACCCCAAACCTGAACACTAGCCTTAAATTTCACAGTCGTTAGCATAACACTGAGCAAAAAATTCCCTAGTCGCACTGATGTAGGACTATGGGAGAAATTGGGAGTTTCCATTTGCATGGAGGGCTTGGAAAGGGAGTGAATGGGGCTCAATAGTAGGGAAAAATCAGGTTGGCTCAGTGGATGGACACTTGGAGGGGTTGGGTTACTCTTAGAGGGTTCCATGGCACTTGAGGGAAGCCAGTAAGGTTTTTTTGTTGACTCCATTTCCTTAAGGTCACCTAGGAGGCCGAGTCTTCTCATAGTGGCCCCTCATCTCATTTTACCCCAGCTAAATCGATGAAAGTTGGTAGATGTGGGGGGAGGTATCGTTATAGGTGGTATCATATCGTAGTTGTGCTCTCTTTGGGGAAAAAGTATAATTTTTTCAAGATTATTCTCGTCATGCATGAGATCAAGGTATACTATTGGTATGGTCATGCATGATGGCATATATTGGTATATTGATTATTTGGATATGTTTATGATTATACGTGTACATGTTAATGTGGAATTATGTTGCAAATGAGATAAAAATCCCATGAACAACAATAAGGTATGCTTTTTTTTTTTTTTTTTGCTGACATGATATACTTACAGGAAGAAGAGAATCAAGGATGGAAAGAAAAATGGTAGACTATTTTTCCCATGACTCTCCCTACAAATCAGTTGGGCTGCAAGGAGATGAGTATTCACTTGGTATAGCAGATACATTGAGGAGCTCGAGGGCAGAGGTAAGAAGTTGTAAGGAAGATAATTTTATGTTGGTTGAGACTCAGGAAATACTTGCAAGGGCTTGGGAAAAGAATATAGAAGTCAATGGAGAGATTCTTCAGAGCTTGTCAAAGTTGCAGAAATAGGGACATATGAGGATCAATCAAGAGGATGAGGAAAAGACTAATGGAGGCTATGGTAGCAGGATCTGGTCTAGACACAAGTTGGATAGAGGGGACACATTCAAAGGTGGAATATCATTGGACACACCTAACAGGAGGACTGGTATGTATGGGCATCATTCATGTTTCTCTTCCAGGAGACATCATCATAGTCGTCACCATCATCATCCTTATAGGAGGGGTGAGTACTTACTTAAGGAGTGCAAGAAATTCAAGCCGCCTACATTCGATGGAGAGATAAAGAATTCAAAAGATGTAGAGGTATGGTTTCTTGGGTGGAAGAAATTATTTATATTGCACAATTATACATAGAACATGAAAGCCAAGATAACCATTTTTAGTCTTAAAGGGAAAGTATATATCTGGTGGGAGGATGTGAAGAATGTTAAAGGTATTTGGGAGGATGACTTGGCTTGGGATGAGTTTGAGAGTATCTTCAAGAAGAAGTACCTATCAGAAAGGTACTATGATGCTAGAGCTAAGGAGTTTTATGAGTTGCAGATCGGTTCCATGACAGATGATGAGTATACTAGCAGGTTCTTGGAGCTGTTGAGATGTGTGCCTTACCTCAAGGAGGAGAAGGTCAAAGTTCAGAGATTCATTAGTGGACTTATAGTAGCATACAAATACCAGATTAAGTTCAATGAGCCTAGATTTCTAGAAGAAGACATTTGAAATCTGAAGCATTGTTATGAGTAGTAAAAATGAAAAGTTGAGCCTAAGCGTGACTTGAAAGGAAATGTTAAAGCTAAAGGAAGATGGCCACTATTAACACTGGAAAATCGTACAAGCAAAGACGACATTATTTAATGCCAGGCAGAAGGATTTACAGGGCTGAGAGACATTAAAGAAT
The DNA here is from genome assembly GCA_034641835.2 of Pinus albicaulis. NCBI lineage: Eukaryota > Viridiplantae > Streptophyta > Pinopsida > Pinales > Pinaceae > Pinus > Pinus albicaulis. The sequence continues at coordinate 569,246,425 of CM076582.1, read as the reverse complement.
CTAGAAAGTATTTAAAAATCTCTAAGTTCTGAGGAAAAATCAAATTTGAGGAAGTCATAAATGATTTTTCGTGCAAAATCCTTCGAGAAGAGCACCTTTGCGCGCCTTTTAACACGAAATACGTGCAATCTTGGGAGTGGCAAAAGTCACTTTCCAGGACCACAAAAAACACACTCCAGGAAAGTGATTTCACACTTGAAGCCGCCTAAGGAAAACCACCAAAGCCTCCTTAGAAATTAAGGGAGCACACAATGGAATATTTGTGTCACAAAATAGAATCATCCCCCTCTATTGGGTCACCATCCACAATGTACCAAGAGAAGGAAGGAGGATTTGAATTCTCCTATTAAAGAATACCAAGAGATGAAAAAATTGAGAGCACATTGTTATGTTGGCCAAAATTTCCCCAAGCAATACCAGCAGTGTGTGATCTAGAGCTGAGATAGAGGGGACTCAATTGTTGGCCATCCAACAAGTTCAGTCCACCACAGTAGAGTGAGGGAGACTTTGCACCAAAGGAAGCATGGAAGTAAAGACATCCTTGCATCGGGACTTAGAAACCAAGTTCTAAGGGCCCTTTGGCAAGAGGGTTAAATTTTCATCCTCATTTCCTACCAACACTCAATAAGAGGGACCGAAAGAGCCACTGTTTGGATTATTGTAGTTGTTTGACTCTATTCCGAGCTTTCGTTTTGTTTGTTTTAGTTTTAGTTTTTTTAGGGTCTCGTGATTTGGCAGATTGGTAGACCAAATGACAGGGTAACATGGAACCAAGCTTTGGATTCCAAGGACCTAGCTTTCCTGGACTCAGAGAAGGATCTCTCTATTGGGTGCAAAGGATGTGTTCATTTTTCTCTAGGGTTTTGATTTTAGGCTAGTTATTAGGTGTAGGGTTTGTTGATTATTTTGGTTGGGTAAGATGGTCAAGTGGAATAGGTGGAGTGAGAGGTTGTCAAAGCCATTGGGCTATGGAGTCAAGTGAAATTCAAGAGTGTCTAAATGATGAAACATAGTGTGTTGCAGGGCCGATTTAGCAAGGTTAATGGATCCTTAAGGGGATGTACGAGGAGTAGTGAACATCAGTTTTGGGAAAGAATAAGAGGTCTTGAACATATATAGTTTAAAAGTTACAATTCATGAGGTAGGGAAAACCATTAAGCTCAATAAACAATACTCTAAACTAATAAACATCCAAGAGAAACATTCCAGTGAAACATTCTAGTGAAACATAGAAAGCATAAGAGATTCTAACTTTAGAAATTCACCTTCAGATTTTGGGAAAACACATAAGACAATAAAAATAACTCAATTTATGGAGAGGGAACTCCTAAACAGAATATATCAAGTTATTGGGAACTCTAAAACAAGTTTGTAAGCATGGAAAAAGGTCAAGATCGAGCGAGACCTCTTTGACTTAACCTAACAATCAATATTTCACAAAAAGGCTTCAAGATAGGGTTTTGAAAACTTCAAATAAGCAGGGCATACCATGAATCATAATTGTAAGCTAGCATAATAACCATACATGAAACAAAAACAAGTTTTTGGTGGACCTAAGGAGCAATCAAGAGTTTCTTAACATGGCCAAAAGAGAAAACATCAAAGCTATAACAAACAGGGGGATTGAGGTGCCTCAAAGAACATGTCTCAACCTATACTTTTCTATTTTATAGCAACCAAGAAACATGAAACATAATGATAAAAAAGGAAACAATAGACAAATTAGGAAGACATCACCATTCACCAAGCTATGGAATCCTGCAAACAAGCTTCTCCATCATCAAGCCAAACAAGCCATTCATGCACTTCATAAAACCAATTTCTTCTCCAAGCTCATGAAACCATGTATATTGCTCTTCAAGCTCATCAAATGCCAACAAAATACATAGGGGCCTCATGCTATATTTATGGAGAAAAATAGGACTAAAACCCTAAATGTGGAGGGAAAATGTCAAATATAGTCATAAATATCATTTATGGCCAAGAGACCATGCAAGGCCCAAGGCACATAATATCCCAAGAAAAAAATGCTAAAATAACTATTTGCACCTAATTATAGCTTAATTTGCCTCAAAAAACTCAAAAATATCTATTTGCAATAAATGAGTGTGTTTTGTTGACTTTTGGTCCAAAACACACTAGGCAGCCTCTGTGCGTAGCACCACTTCAGCAGAAAATAGGGTCTCTTGCAGCTGAGTTTTGGACCCCTTCCCGACACCGGATTTGGCTTCGTGATGGCTCGTTGGAAAGACAGATGAGTATAATTTCTAGAAATTCTTGAAATTTTCTGAGTGGATTCCATTTACATATCCAAAAATCAAATCTCCCAACACTTCTCTGTGCGCAACGCCTAGTCTGAGAATGAGGCAGAAAGGTTAAATGTTTGATGTTGTTTGACCTTTTGAGGGGGTAAAAATGATCCAAATGATCTGAAAATTGGTGAGAAAGCTTATGGTGATGTGATAAATCCAAAAATGAAAACCCTGAGAGCTTAGGATTCACCAATTTTGTGCGTAGCGCCTAGGGTGCTGCGCATAGAGGGGTCAAAATTTGGAAAAAAACAAAAAATTGTTCCATTTTCCCCAAAATTTGTGGAGACGTCCCTCAAGAGGTCTTGGACACCTGTTGAGAAGCCTCAACCAAATTTCCAAGGTTTTCATGCGCTTTTTCTCTTTTTAGGTCTTCTAGCTTTATGAGGGGCTTCTTTAGTTTAGCACAAGCAAGCATGTTTTTCCTTGAATAATGCTTGGTCATTTTCTTTTGTAAGGCAAGGCCTCTCTTTACCTCCTTGAAATGATTATGCTCCTCTTTTTAATATTGGATGACACGTTGTGCCATCTCAAATTCTCTTTCCCACTCCTAAAGTTGTGCATCTTTCTCCAAGAGAAGCAATCTAATGTTCATCTCCTTGTCCTCATTGTCACTATCTAGATCAATGAATTGGGGCCCTTGAGAAGTCTTCTTGATCATTTTGATTCTCCTTACCTTTACCTATTGCTCACCTTTGTTCATATTTTCCTTGCCCTTGTCTTTGTGCTTGATAGCTGGAGGAGAGATGGCCCTTTTCCTTTTTGAGGCAGTAAACACATCTCTTTTTCCTCTGTGGTAGGTGCATGTGAGAGGAGTGACGAGGGTGCATTGATCTTTGGTGAAGTCACAAGCCTTTTCATATTTGTCATGGCTTTCATGAGTCTCTTCATGTTCCATTGGGTCACTGATTTCTTGACCTTGAGCTTCATTATAATATTCATTTCCCTCATGGTTTTCCATGCTGTCTTTTTGGCTTTCAAACTGATCACTACCCTCCTCACTTGCCTCATTTTGGCTCTGTCATTCACTAAGTTCTTCTTCTTGGTCACTTCCTGCATTGTCACTTTGAGTTCCTTGGTAATTCAGAGGCTGATTAGTGTCATGACAGTCATGACGGCTGTCATGAATATCATGAATATTTCCTTGCTCATCACTGACTGTCTCATTTGTGCCACTGCCTTGGTCACTGTATGCCCCTTCAAACTCTGTCTCAGTTTCATCATTTGTCTGTTATTTATCTTAAATTTCTTCATCCTCTCCCTCTGTTTCTTAAATTTCATTGTCTTCATTCATTTCAACACTGTTTTCACTATCATTATGCTCACTTTCATGCTCAAACACATCTTCCTCTTGGCTGTCCTGTGCACTCTCTTGCAGACTGTCCTCTTCATTTTTTTCTTCATAATCCTCTTGGTTTTCATCTTGTTCATCATCAACACCCCTTTCTTCACTTGAGGTTGATTTATTGGTGTCATCATTATCACTGTTTTGCTCAAATTCATCACTGTCTTTCCCTTCATGGCTGCCATGCTCATCTTCCTCCTCCATGTCATCATCATCTTCTTCATTAGGCTCTGTATTTGCCTTACTTTTTTATTCATTTTCCTCATCATCTTCTTTCTCTTCATTACTGTTGCCAACATCTTCTTGCTCACTAAGCTCTGTATTTGCCTCACTATCCTTTTCCTCTCCATTTTCATCTGTTTTCTCCTTATTAGAGCTACTGCCACAATCTTCATTTTATGCATCAGGAGGATAAGTGGAGGTAAATTTCATTTTGGAGAATGCATAGGTGGAGATGATGGAGGAGTGGAGGTAGGTGGGTGTGAAGTGGAAGGAATTTTTTTCTAAATGAAGGCTTGGGGATTGGAAAATACATCATGTGAGATAAAAACTTCCCAAGGGATTCCTTGCTCCTCCAGCTGGTGTAAAACAATCATCTTAACCAAGGAGTGGTGAAAAAGGCTCTGCATTTGGTGGGCATAACTCCTCTTCTTGACCACTGAAGCCATTTTGTCAATGCTTCGGTAGAGATAGTATGGTAGGTTTAGCAATTTAACCCTGGTGAAGTGCATTAGAAGCCTTACATGATAAGAAAACCCTGGAGTACCTCCCCTCACAGGTGAAGTACTTGATAATCTACCTCATCAGTAGGGAATACCTCTCTAGTAGGTGGGAGAAGGGGAAAACAACCTTTCAACATTTTTGACAGCTAGGTTTGAGGTAGGGCTCATAATATCTCAAGTCCAATTTCTTCCGTTTAAACCATCTCTCACCAATATATGGTATTCGTGTAGCTTTAGTAATAGATTCAGATGAGAGTTCAAAATTCACTCCTACTACGTTGACTTGGTGATTTTGTAAGATGAGGATGAACAACTTAGTCAAGTCTGAGTGGCTTTGGACTTGTTTAACCTTCTCAAAAAATTGATAACATCCAACATCTTGAAAACATGCAAGTATCATGGGAGAAGAAGTGATTTGAATGGTGTCTAAGGGCTCAAACCTATTAACCCTTCCTCCTTTATGCTTTGGCTTGATAGGCCTTTGGTTTTCATCACTGCTGGTATGGATTTATTCTTTAGATATGGTGACTGGTCAAGAACAAAGAGTTTTCAAACTTTTTGAGAGCTTTTAGGTCTAGAGAGGGAAAATGAGTGATGTGAGGGATTTGTTTTTCAAATGAGGGCCAAATGAAGTATGTCTAGGACAAATTCAGAGTTTTAGGAGGAGGTTTGTTTGCAATGAGTATCTTTACCCCTATGACAACTCTTAAAATTGAAAACCCTGCCCTAGGAGGTCAATAAATTGATTTTTATGGAGATTAGGGTTTGGTGACATTAGGCCTTTAAATAACTTCTTGATTATGAAAAAGGTTGTTTGGAAGGTAAGCAAGAGAGCCACCAACCTTGCTTGACTAATGCTGTAGCTTTGGAGGCAAGAAATTTGAGTTTTAGGCCCTTTTTAGCAATTTAGGCCGAAGATCACCGGTGCGTAGTGCCACCCGACTACTCGTTTAGGTCGGGTCAGGCTGGTAAGTCTGTGCACAGTGCCAGGTCAAGTCAGGCCGGTAAATGGGCCTACTGGGCCAGTCGGAGCGCAGCGCCAGTGTGTAAAGGCTGGCAGTCGGGTTGTTCTGGGCCTGTGCATAGTGCCCTGGTTGGTGCGTAGTGCCGGCCTCTCGGTGCGCAGTGCAGTGTTAATTTACACTGCCGTTACCTCCTCTGTGTGCAATGCTGATAGCCAGGTGCGTAGCGCCAGCCTCGGTGCGCAACACCTGCAATTTTTTACCAAATTCGCACAAAACCGTAAAAACTTGCTTTCAACACTCTCTCTCTTTTTTGCAATGACAAATTAGGTTGAGGGAAATAGAAAGGAGGCTTTATAGTCTTTTGAAAAATAAATTTATGAGCCCAAACCCACTTTCCTAATGTTGATTTCCTTTACTTTTTCTCACTTTGCTTTTTGGCTCTTTTTGGTCCTGTAGGTGGCAGAGTTAAAAATATGTCCCTCCTGCCTTGCTGAAGCATTTTGATGTCACTCCTTGGACTGGCAAACTTTTTGAAGAAGCTAAAACTGTGCCTCTTATATATACTTGGAAAAATGAAACCCTTTCATGATTTTTAACACTTATGCATAACAAACTTGTGATCAATTTGACATTTTTTCCTCTGATTCACATTCTGTCTTTTTTTTTCTATGAAGTAGTGAGGAAAAACCTCTTGGTGGGAGAAAAACCCTAGCAGCAAGCATCAACAACAACTTGGTATTTTTTAGACGTGCCACCATTATTTGAAACATTCTTTCTTTGACCTTATCAATCTTCCTGTAGGGAAACACTTTTGACAGTCTTGTAAAAGTGTCATTCATGTTTAGCCATCTTTTGCAGAATATGCCTTTTATAAGGAAACTTGTGGAGGCTTTACTGCTCTTGGGCCAACTACCTTTTTTTTCCTTTGATCAGTTTGCAAATGATGTATGTCTAGTGAGGGAGGTAAGTTATTCAAACCATTTTTGTGTCTTTCCTGGCCACTTCTGTTTTTGCAGGTGCCTACACAACTTCTGCCTTTTGATCACTGTCTCTTTTGGAGTTGGACAACTCATTTTATCAACCATGAACCTAGGCTTGTCATAGTTGCCTCCTTTGGCAATTTTTTCCCTCATGCTTGTCTCCTTTGACCCTTTAAAATAAATGTTTCTGTCCTTTCTTTGAGAAGTCAAACCTTGAATTGATATTTCTGGCCCTTTTTGTTGATACCCTTTATCATCTTTCTTCCTTTGGTGCAGTGGAGTATTGGTTTTTATGTTTGCCTCATTTGACCCCTTTAAGACCTCTAATTTTACCTTTTGAAGAGGTGGAATTAGTGCCTCTTTTCCAAACCCTAGAGGGAAGATCGAAACCCTCTGAAATCCTCAGTTGTTATGAAGGAGGTTTTGTCATCACCTTTGACCAGTTTGTCAATTTTCCCAAACTCCTAGGTTTTAGGGTTGCTTAGAAAAAGGTAACTAGTGTTGTCTTATAAGTTCTCAAAAACTTTTCAAAACTCAGTAATCATGTCTAAAGAGTTTCAATAGTGCACTGATGGAGCTTGAGGTGACCTTTGCTCTTGCAACCTGGTACTGATCTATTTCTTGGTAAAAAACAATAACAAACCCTGATTTTCATCAAACATATGCTTGCTGCTTTCTTCTTTCTATGAATGGTCTTCTTGTG